>CP125978.1:66386986-66898434 GCA_030063025.1 Avena longiglumis | reverse complement strand
GAGGACTACAAGATGTTGCTTGACGATTTGCCGACATCCTTCTAGACGGAGCATTCAACCTAGAGAGGCAAGACATCGCAAGATCTCGGAGTTCTCCGGGGGCTACTGTTGGGGATATTCTATATGGGTATCCTCATAGCATGTCTCTTATCCGGATAACCCGGGTGGCCCACAATTGGTAGCATGGCCCATGGCCTGCTGGATGGCCCAGTTAGATGGAACCAGAAGGGAGGCCCATGCCGGATAAAGGAAGGCTACGGTGGAGTCACCAGCGTACCTGGAGCCTTGGAGTACTTGCTAGACTAGTAATAGACGGTGTAGGACTTTGTAACCTGTTCGGCTAGGACTTTTCCCTGTAACCCTAGGACCTAGAGACTATATAAGTCGGGCCTATGGGAGCCTTTAGGGCACAACTTTAGACAATCTCAGACGATCATAGACAACTTCACGTAACTTCGCATAGCGAACCAATCTCTGTAACTCGGCGTATTGCCATTATAGTGATTTATAGTAGGAGTAGGATTCCGCCACCGTTGTGGGATCTAAACCAGGGTAAGTTATGTTACCTCGTACCCGTCAACCGTCCGCCTTCCCCCATGTCTCTAAACACGCACTATGAGGACCCCTCCATGGCGTACTCGTCGGCAATACCACGACAAAGGTTCCAAAGAAACTTGGTGATCTAGGTATACCAACTATTCCCTGCTCCATTAAGAATAATTATGTTAGAACTGCTTTATGTGATTTGGGAGCTGGAGTTAGTGTTATGCCTTTTTCTCTCTACAAGAGAATCCAGCTAGAAAAGTTGATACCAACTGATATATCTTTACAAATGGCTGATAAGTCAACTACTATTCCTGTTGGTATATGTGAGGATGTTCGTGTTCAAGTTGCTCATAATTGCATGGTTTTAACTGATTTTGTTGTGCTTGAAATGCCTAAAGATGATAATATGTCTATTATTCTTGGGAGACCTTTTCTTAATATTGCAGGTGCTATCATCAATTGCAACCAAGGAAAAGTAACATTCAATATTAATGACAAAGAGCACACTGTCTATTTCTCCAAGAAGGTTGTTAAGAGCTATTGCCTGAATTCCATTGAAAATATTGAGAGCATCAAGGTTGGAGAAATATATTGTCCCATTCCACAAGAAAATTTTGAAACTATTATGATTGGGACCATTGCTATCAAGTATGAGGTAACATAATCACCTTGTGGATTGCAAAGTTTTGCTTCATATAAGATTGTTTTGGTAACAAGACTTGATCAACTTTGTTAACAAAAGGATTTTAATGAACAAAATAATGTTTCCACGTGATTATACTTTCTTTCTTTTACTTTTCTCCTTCCTAGTCTTTAGTTTATCTTTAGTTTTGCTAGTTGTTTGCTTGTTTGAGTTTCTTCGAGCTCTTGTAGTTTGGCTTTTGGTTTGCTTTTGCTTCTTCTGAAAAAACTGTCATGAGAAAATCAATTTTCATACCCTAAAATTGGCCAAAATAAAGTTTCCTAAAAATCCTAAAATTCAAAATAATTTTTCCTCAAAAAGGCAGAGAGGCACCCTATGACCTGTGGGACACCCCAGGCTACCACACCCATGGTAGGCGTGGCCTACAAGGTGGCGGCGCCTGGGGCGGTCTAGCCCACCTGGGCCCCTCCAGGCTACCTCCTCAAAGCCACCTTCTTTCTCTCTCCTGAAAAATACCGAAAAACTTTCTCAAGCTCGAGTTCTTACTGTTCTTGCTTGCAATTTTTGATCTCCTTATTCATCCCATCTCAAGTGCTGATTTTTGGAGGGATTGCTCCTTGGTATGTGCCTCCTCCACTTGTCCAATTAGATTTGTGATTGGTAGATTGTATCTTGAGTATTTTGCTGCTATAGGTGTCAGGTTGTTTGAGCTTGCAAGCTTGTTCTATGCTTAGAAAATTTGTTTTGATGCGTGTGTAGTCCTCTACCAAGTTGATATAGTAGTTGCTCATCATTTATCAACTTAGAAATCACTTGGTTAGATGGTTGTTTAAAATTTCAGAAAAGTGAAGTCATGGACCACCACACATTTGGTGATATATTTGAGAGTGGTGCACCTAGAAGGGCAAGGCTTCCAAGGTCATCTACCAGTACTATACCCTCATACAATAAGGATCTCATCACTCCGCGATTTGGTGACGAGGGAGATGAAGGGGATGCGCACCCCTCCACCTTTCCTTGCCAAACTTTGTTGCGAGCTGCTGGGATTCTTAACGATTTTATGGCTTTGGTTTAGAGGGCTGGACTAACAAGTTACATGCAGGATGAGAGTGCACAATATGCTTTGCTTACTAAAACATCTGTGGAGAGTTTCTCCTTTACTAACAGCGTGTTCAAGCCTGTTGTGTCTTTCAAAATTTATGGCAGGGCTCATTCTATGACTTTGAAGCAATTTTGCAAGGCCCTGGGACTTGGTATAGCTGGGTCATCAAAGAAGATTCCAACTCTTCCCGCTGATTTGTTGGAGCTTTACCAAGGAATAACCAATGATGATGACCGTAGAGATAAACGAGGAAAGATAAAGAATATTCAACTTCCAGCCACCAGGTACTTTGCCTACTATCTTGCCACTAGTGTTCTTGGTAGGGAGAACACTAGTAATATTTCCAACTATCAATTGGCCTTCTTAGCTGCTGCGCTCAACAATGAGGATAAGTATAATCTTGGTTCTCTCATTGCTCGTCGTTTAGCTGCTAAGGCACCCATTTATGGGGGAATTATTGCTACTCGTGTTGCTGCTGCCTTGAACATTGCTGTTGATCCACATGATACAGTTTTGGCTCCTCAGAGGCTTGATCTTGCTTCCATGAAGGAACACCACTTTGTCACCACTAGCTCTACTCTTGAGAACTTGGTTTATAGAATGCTGTTTATTTACGGGTAAGAGAGAGACATCCCTCTACCCCAAACCACTTTGTTCAAGATTTCGTGGACCTTGGTCACGCCGAAAGGAGATGGATGACAAGCTGCGCTCTCTTAACTTCCACATGCACTATCAGGAGGAAGCACCATCATACGACCTCTCTGCGTATTACACAGGGGAGGCCTCGAGCTCGTACCAGGACGATGGAGCTTCCTCGACATACTACGGAGGTTCATCCTCTTGGACACCATGGGATTGAGCCCCAATTAGGCCAAAAGCCTAAGCTTGGGGGGAGGTACACCGACATCACACTCATATATATATATCATGTTCGGTTGGTTCTTTGTACATCCATTGTTTTCACTTTTTTTTTGGTTTTTGTTGCTTCTTTCTAAAAACTCAAAAATACAAAAAATATTTTCATTGTTTATTTTGGTTTGTTTCTTTGCTTTGGTTTGCCTTAAAAGAAAAATCCAAAAAGATTTTGCTTTGTTTGCTTTGGTTTGTTTTTGTTTGGTTTTTCTTTGTTTGCTTGTTTCTAAAAAATTCAAAAACACCAAATATATTTGTTGTTCTTCTTTGGTTTTATGAGTTCTTTCCAGGGTTCAGCCGTCCACAGTGGATTTTGGTTTCATGTTAATTATTCAAGTCACACAAGTGAAGGACAATAATGAAGATTAAGACAACTCGAGGTGTGGTAAGAGGCTGGTAACAAACTCTATTTGTTTCATTATTGTACATATAATCTTCATTGTGAGCATGCTTAGCCTGTTTGTGTAAGGTGTATGTCATTATGGATGATTAGTAGTTCTTGCTTGTCTATGATTAGCTCCAGTTTGCTAATAGTTTGTAGCATATCATATGAATGTTTGCTTGCATTGTTTTATTCATACTTTGGTATGATATTGTGGTATCCTCCTCTGACTGTTCATGTGAATCGACTTGGCACATGTGAAGGGAATATGCCCGAGAGGCAATAATAAAGTGTTTATTATCGTATTCCTTATTTATGATAAATGTTTATTTTACATGCTATAATTGTATTAATACGGAAACATTAATACATGTGTGTTTAATAAACAAAAGAAAGTTCCTAGTTATGCCTCTCTTATAAACTAGCTCGTTGATTAACAAGATGATCATAGGTTGCCTGATCATGGACATTGGATGTTGTTAATAACGAGGTCACAACATTAGTGTAATGGTGTGATGAACATTCATCCGAAGTATAGCATTACGATCAAAGTCATTGAGTTTATATTGCTATAACAACTTACGAAGTGATCCTAATCCTTAGACCATGAGATCATGTCAATCACTAACTCCGGAAGAGTTTCTTGATAACATCAAACATCACACCGTAACAGGGTGATTATAAAGATGGATTCAGAACTACTAAAGTGTTATGTTGAGGCCCATGGATCGAGAGTGGAATTTGTTCATCCCGATGACGGATAGATATACTCTGGGCCCTCTCGGTGATATCACATTGGTTAGCTTGCAAGCAAGTGATTTGATCACTAGAATGTTATATCACGGGAACGAGAAAAGAGTGCATGTCAGTAACGAGATCAAACTAGGTATGGAGATACCGATGATCGAATCTCGGACATGTAATATATCGCGAAACAAAGGGATTAAGATACCAGCGTAAAAGGTTCCGACGATCACAAGAAAGTCATCGTTGAATGTGTGGGAGTCAGTATGGGTCTAAAGATGGATTCAGAACTACTAAAGTGTTATGTTGAGGCCCATGGATCGAGAGTGGAATTTGTTCATCCCGATGACGGATAGATATACTCTGGGCCCTCTCGGTTATATCACATTGGTTAGCTTGCAAGCAAGTGATTTGATCACTAGAATGTTATATCACGAACGAAAAGAGTGCATGTCAAGAACGAGATCAAACTAGGTATGGAGATACCGATGATCGAATCTCGGACATGTAATATATCGCAAACAAAGGGATTAAGATACTAGCGTAAAGGTTCACGATCACAAGAAAGTCATCGTTGAATGTGGGAGCCGATGGGTCTCCGGATCCGCTTCGATTATTGATCCGAGAGGGGTCTCGATCATGTCCGCATTATTCGCGAACCGTAGGGTGACACACTTAAGAGACACCGACATCCATTTGGAGCAAAAGTTTCATGCCGAAAAGAAAAGGAAAGCAGGAATTTATTTCACTAGACAATCAAACTGCTTTGCTGAAATTGTCAAACTGTTCTTGTGAAATGGAATACTAGCAAGGTTTTATGTGAATGTTTGTTAATTAAAGTAATTAACAAAATTCTGAATAAATAAATAAAAGAGTTTTATTTAATGAGAGCTTGCATTAAATTTGGTGGAAATTTAATGCATGTGAGTGGATTTTTGAGTGGAGGCTTTTTAATGGGAGTGGAGGCTTTTCATTTTGAGTGGAGCTCCACCCACATGAATGTGGAAGAGGTGGGGCAGCCCCATGGCTGGGCGCCATGCCCTTGGGTGCCCCCTCTCCCTATAAAGGCCCCCTCTCCTCCTCACAAGACACCTCCTCGTGAAGGATCTCTCTCCTCTAGAATTTATCCCCATGGTCTCGGACTAGCGAGATACATGTTCCCGTGGCTTTTCGCAAGAAAGAGTTGTGCTTCACTGCATCGCTGAGCGAGGAGGCGGAGGTTGCTCGGTGCCTCGAACGTGTGTGCGAAAGCAACGGATGCGCTGTTTTATGGCGCTTAGGACTTCCTCTCGATCTTGAGATCGGCAAGAGATCGTCTACATCAACCACGAGTTTGGACTCGTTAAGATTTGTCGGTCTTCAAGGGTATGTTCTCTCTGGATATACATCCGCCGTTGTTTGTATCTAGTAAATAGATCTTGGTACATAGTTGTTCCCATCGTAGGAAAATTTTTGTTTTCTATCTTGCGAACCCTACAAAGGGTATCGAGCCGGATCTATGCGTAGATGCTTTGCACAGGTAGTACACATATGAGTATGTGGGCGATGATGATCATTTTATTGCTTCTTAGTTGTACTTTGGATATTGGTGTCATAGTGGGATGAAGCGGCCCGGACAAACTTTACATGTCCTCGCACATGAGACTGCTCCACGCTTGACATGCAACTAGTTTTGCATAAGTGGCTAGCGGGTGTCTGTTCTCCTACTATAGTCAATATCTAATTTGCAAACATTTGTCAACAATTTGGTTATCCTTGTTGTGGTTCATGTTCGTAGGTAAGAACGGTTCTATCTTGAAAGCCCTAAGCCACGTAAAATTTGCAATGGATAAATTAGAGGCGTCTAGTTTAGATTGTTCTTTGGGCTAGTGATATGATATGGTGATGTTGTAAGTAGAAGTATGAAATGATACTCTTACAACACACATAGCGTGTAATCTCCATAGACCTTGGACTTACACATATAGGTATGATAGTGATCATACCACGGTGCACATGATAGAGATCATATCGGAACCATATTATTCCACTAATAAACATGTGATGTTTGATAGCATCTTATATTGCTTGTTTGGCGTTTTATTAGCATAATAAGATGATCCCTCATTTAAATATCAAGATAAGAATGTGTTCTTCCTTTAGTATGCACATTATGTTCTCGTCGCTCCAAGACATCACGTGATGATCGGGTGTTTTGGATCCACGACCATATTTGGTGTAAGACAGTTACACACGCCAATACTAAGGTTCTTACTTGGCGAGCCTAGCATGTACAGACATGGCCTCGAACACGGACCGAAAGGTTAAGCATGAGTCATATAGTAGATATGATGCCCATTTGATGCTCGCCTTTGAAGCTACACCGACTCACGTGATGATCGGACTTGGTGTAGTGGATTTGGTTCATGTAATCACCAAAAGGCACGAGGATGTCATTTTGAGTGGCAGTTCATTTCTAATTTGGATTAGTAGAACTCAATTTATCATAAATTAAATCAAAGTGAATTTGCATAATTTGTTGTAGTCATTGGCATTCGCTCACCACCATATGCATAGTTGTAATTGAGATAATAAAACTATAGAATTACGGATATATACTTTACTGGTATCGTATTGTGTTGAGTGTCAATCAAAGTTTAAAGTCCTATTGCAAACTTTTAGCAAACTCTATTTACTCGTGAAATTTAATAATTGGTATTAAATCGAGAGTAACAATACGGTGTTAGTATCTTAAGTATCATGTTTGCCTCCACGATTCTTGATTGTTTTAATATCAAGTTTATCTAGGAGCTGAAAGAATTGTTTGAAACCATCATGTGTGGCGATATAACGATATCTGAAACAATGTTTGTTGCAATATGATAGAGTATAATATATGTTCTCATATTGAATGAGAATTCTGAAGGTTGGAGATGCTAGACATCCTAATCATCCAAAAGGGTTTTGGAAAGTAATGTTATACTCACGATTCGCCTTTATAAGCTAAAGTAGCTTGATCATGAAAGTCGTCATGATAAGGATGAATAGAATATGTATGTAAAATGTTTACTACACTAAAAGATTACTAAAGAATGAATTTTGAAAGAATACCGATCATTTTGATGATGGTGATCTACTTCAAAGTGCAAGTCCAAAGGTATTATTATTTGAATATACACGCTTTGGACTATGTGTCATGTATATGGCGCCACTATTGATGTTGATAGTTTCTTTTAAAAAGGAAAAGGAAATGCTGAAAGAGAATCTATAAAATATATTTGGCAGAAAAGAAAAGATTGGAAATATCCAATTTAGGTATATAGATGATATACATGTTATGGTTGTATTCTTTGCTTGTTAAACAATGTGGTTCTTGGTTATTGGATACCGAATTGGTTGGTATGAAATTTCATACGGAATGACGCAATTCATGAACCACAATGGCCTAAGTAACTAGCAAGAGAATATGTGATGATGTTCATCGAAAACAAACAAACCGTTGTTTGTATTTCTCGTTGAAATCAAAGCTTGACTTCAAGATTTGTTTTAATAATTGTTATTTGAATCAGGTATTATAAGAACAAAGGTTGTTCAAATAATTACCGTATTCCATATAAGATGGATGATTTACAAATCTAGTTGAAGAAATCACATCCATAAAACCTAATGCTAAAATGTTGCAAGACAAATGATTGAAAGATCACTTATGAAGTGACATCGCTGTTTAAATTATATTGGAAAGAAAACATGAAGAATCTCCATATTCATGGATTTTTGGAGTCTTTGATTTGATCAACTGACGCTTGTGAGACTTTCCACATGATAATTAAAACTTCGTTCAAAGGCCAAAGAAGAACGAACGACTAAATTATTGGAATTTATACATATCGATGTATGTAGTCCATTATGTATAGTCGTAAGCGATGGATTTCAACTTCATATGCTTTCTCCAGAAATTTGAGTGAATATTCACTTAATGAGAAAGAAGTATGAAATATTTGAAAAACGTTTTCAAAGACTTTCAAGATGAAGTGGAAAATCATTGTAACAAGAAAAATAAATGAATTATGATTTGATCATAAAGGGATTTATTTGAGTTACAAGTGTAACAAGAAAATAAATGAATTATGATTTTATCATAAAGGGATTTATTTGAGTTTCAAGTTTAGCAAAACACCTAGATTTACATCTCCCGAAACACCATAGGAGTATGGAGTGTTTGAGATTTGTAATAAAACCTTGTGAGACATGGTTGGATCAAAGGTGTTATTTATAAAACTGCCATTATGTTTTAAAAGATTAAAGCTTTAGAGACTACCGCTTTTACACTGAAAAGAGCTCCATCTAGATCCGTTGAAATGACACCATGGGAGTTTTGGTTTGGGGTAAAACCCAAGTTGTCATTTCTTAAATTTTGGTATACTAAACATAAGTAAGATGTTTACAACCAAAGTCGGATGAGCATGTCTTTGTAGGTTATTTCGAATAACAATTGGTTATTCCTCCATAACACCGAGGACAAAAGGGTTTGTCACTTGAAATGTAAAGTTTCTTGAAGAAGGAATTTTTCATAAATGTTAAGTGGGAGGACAATAGAACTTTGATAAGGTTAACGAACCTTAGCTAAATGTGCTGAGTTGCAGCCGAAATCGTTACAGGCTGCCATAATGCTCATAGCTTATGTGCCTCAAAGGTTGTGGTCACGGAGGTCTAAAGTTCCTATTGAACCAAGAAGGTCGGTTAAACAATCAAATGCTAAGATTTGAGAGTAAATCATTATTGTTTGACAATGATGAACCAAATACATACAAAGAAGCGATGATGGGCCCGACTCATCAAATGGCTTGAAGCCATAAAATTCGTGATAGTTCCATATACGAGAAATCAAGTTTTGAACTTGGAAGACCCTCAGGAAAGGTGTAAAACCTATCGGTCGATTTGGATCTATAAAGAAATGTACATGGATGTCTCACATCTATGAAATATTCGACATGTCGTAAAGTATTTTATGATAATGTTCAAAGAGTTGACTATGACAAGATTTGATCTTTCATAGAGATATTTAGTCTGAACGGATTAAAGTAGCAACCACTACATATAATTTGGTATATGGTAGATGAATAAACAAAACAAAGTTCTTCTAATAGAATGGTTACCTAGGACGTGTACATGACACGGTCCAAAGGGTTTTGTTAAATTCAAAGGATGCTAAAAGGGCATGCAAACTTCAATGGTTGAAGTAAGCATCGCGGAGTTGGAATCTTCACCATGATGAAAAGGAGTTTTTCATCAGGAGACGATGAAGATGCTTGCATTTGCAAGAAATTAAGTGGGAGCGCCGAGACATATTTCTAATACATTATGTGAAGGACATCTTGTTGATTAGAAATGATGTATCTTTTATTGACAAAGGTTAAGAATTTCATTTCGATGAAAGACTTAGGCAAAACCCGAATATTTAGCGTGAATGTCTATAGTGGATGGTATAGCGCCAATATGGTTGTGCCAAGCGTACATATATGAGATATTGAAGGAGTTCAATATAGAATCAACAAGAAGCAGTTCTTGTCGCATGGAAAGGAATTGAATCAAGATTCAAGTGTATCGACACTTGATAAGTGAAACAAGATTCAAGTGCTTTGACACTTGATGAGTAAAATCACAAGAATGTCTTGATTAATCATACCATGATATGTACACATCCAGATATGTCCTATGCTCTAAGTGTTATGATCATATACCAGAATGAATCATAAAATGATCATTGGACGATAGTGAGGATATTCTTATGATCTTTTGGAAGAACTAAGAATATATTTGTGTAGAGGTGACAAACAATTACAAATAGTTCATTGTAAAGCGTTACATTGATACTAGTTTTGTCACAAGATACAAATTAAGTTGATCTCAGTTTAAACTAGGTTTGTCACAATGTAATGGAAAGGAGATTCCATTATGTATTTGGAAGAGTTCCAAAATTAAGACATTGTGACGAATACTACAACAAAAGGCTAAGTATATGACTGCTATAGTAGCAGCAAAGGAGGGAATTTGTGTCAAGTAGTTTGTTAGCAAACTAAGGTGTGGTTCGCAACGGGCTAACATTAAAGATATATTGTATGACAATAGTATCGATGTGTTTTAACCCCAAGGAACTAAAGGTCTCACCAAAAGACCAAATTTATACAATGCCATCTCATTGGAGAATGAGTGATGCGTGGAGACGCAAAGACATGCAAATACACACGGACCTGAGCGTCAGATCCGTAGATTATGTTAACCACTTGCAATTATGTATATGGAACACCGAAAAGCCATAGGTGTTCAATACGCAGAGTTTTCAAACTAGATTATTGTCTCTAGTGCAAGTGGGAGACTGAAGGGAATATGCCCGAGAGGCAATAATAAAGTGTTTATTATCGTATTCCTTATTTATGATAAATGTTTATTTTACATGCTATAATTGTATTAATACGGAAACATTAATACATGTGTGTTTAATAAACAAAAGAAAGTTCCTAGTTATGCATCTCTTATAAACTAGCTCGTTGATTAACAAGATGATCATAGGTTTCCTGATCATGGACATTGGATGTTGTTAATAACGAGGTCACAACATTAGTGTAATGGTGTGATGAACATTCATCCGAAGTATAGCATTACGATCAAAGTCATTGAGTTTATATTGCTATAACAACTTACGAAGTGATCCTAATCCTTAGACCATGAGATCATGTCAATCACTAACTCCGGAAGAGTTTCTTGATAACATCAAACGTCACACCGTAACAGGGTGATTATAAAGATGGATTCAGAACTACTAAAGTGTTATGTTGAGGCCCATGGATCGAGTGGAATTTGTTCATCCCGATGACGGATAGATATACTCTGGGCCTCTCGGTGATATCACATTGGTTAGCTTGCAAGCAAGTGATTTGATCACTAGAATGTTATATCACGGAACGAGAAAAGAGTGCATGTCGATGCGAGATCAAACTAGGTATGGAGATACCGATGATCGAATCTCGGACATGTAATATATCATGAAACAAAGGGATTAAGATACTAGCGTAAAAGGTTCCGGACGATCACAAGAAAGTCATCGTTGAATGTGTGGAGTCGATGGGTCTAAAGATGGATTCGAACTACTAAAGTGTTATGTTGAGGCCCATGGATCGAGAGGAATTTGTTCATCCCGATGACGGATAGATATACTGGGCCCTCTCGGTTATATCACATTGGTTAGCTTGCAAGCAAGTGATTTGATCACTAGATGTTATATCACACTAGAATGTTATATCAGGATCAAACTAGGTATGGAGATACCGATGATCGAATCTCGGACATGTAATATATCGCGAAACAAAGGGATTAAGATACTAGCATAAAAGGTTCCGATGATCACAAGAAAGTCATCGTTGAATGTGTGGGAGTCAGTATGGGTCTCCAGACCCCGCTTCTGATTATTGATCCGAGAGGGGTCTCGATCATGTCCGCATTATTCGCGAACCGTAGGGTGACACACTTAAGAGACACTGACATCCATTTGGAGCAAAAGTTTCATGCCGGAAAGAAAAGGAAAAAGAATTTATTTCACTAGACACCAAACTGCTTTGTTTCGGTTGAAATTGTCAAACTGGTTCGCATGTGAAATGGAATACTAGCAAGGGTTTTATGTGAATGTTTGTTAATTAAAGTAATTAACAAAATTCTGAATAAATAAATAAAAGAGTTTTATTTAATGAGAGCTTGCATTAAATTTGGTGGAAATTTAATGCATGTGAGTGGATTTTGAGTGGAGGCTTTTTAATGGGAGTGGAGGCTTTTCATTTTGAGTGGGAGCTCCACCCACATGAATGTGGAAGAGGTGGGGCAGCCCCATGGCTGGGCGCCATGCCCCTTGGGTGCCCCCTCTCCCTATAAAGGCCCCCTCTCCTCCTCTCACAAGACACCTCCTCGTGAAGGATCTCTCTCCCCTCTAGAATTTATCCCCATGGTCTCGGACTAGCGAGATACATGTTCCCGGTGGCTTTTCGGCAAGAAAGAGTTGTGCTTCACTGCATCGCCGAGCGAGGAGGCGGAGGTTGCTCGGTGCCTCGAGCGTGTGCGAGCACGGATGCGCTGCTGTTTTGCGGCGCTAGGACTTCCTCTCGATCTTGAGATCGGCAAGAGATCGTCTACATCAACCACGAGTTTGGACTCGTTAAGATTTGTCGGTCTTCAAGGGTATGTTCTCTACGGATATACATCCGCCCGTTGTTTGTATCTAGTAAATAGATCTTGGTACATAGTTGTTCCCATCGTAGGAAATTTTTTGTTTTCTATGCTGCGAACCCTACAACATGCTCACGCATGCATATGACTAATCAATAGTCGGTAAGCCTCGATGATTTATTTTGCCTCAGAGTTCTTGTATCACTTTCATGCCATAATTAGTCCTGTTTTGTTGCAAGCATGATTATGACAGCTATTGCTCTCTCGTTTGTCGCTCCCTCTCTATTGCTAGCCTTCACTTGCACTGAGTATGTGCTCTACCCGTGCTTCCAACTCCCCAAAACCAATATTGCCAGCTGTGTCCACCATACCTACCTATTAGCATCATTTGCTACTTCAGTGCATATTTTATATATGCCGTGTTTTCTTCCAAAATAAAATGTTTGTCTGTTTTGAGAAAGTTAGTTAGTAAAGCTCTCACGAACTTGATGTCACACTTTATTCCTTGCACTTAATAGTTCTGAACCATTGTGACCTGTCCATGAAAGTTATATGCTTGCTAATTATATGCTGGGAGTCAGCAGAACCGTGTTTTCACGAGGAACGCTTTCAACATTTTTTTGGATATCTCATGCAGTTGATACCTTGCTCTTTTGTTTACGGATGTTGACAATGTGAAATAAAAGGGGAGCTTGTGAGTTCATGGATTCCATACATTGTGTTAGATAAACGCCTGGGCCGCTAGCCTAAGCCATGCCTAATCATGGTGGAAACTTGCAACATCACCATAATGAGCATCTATGAAGCAGCCTCAATGAAAAGCTATGCATATGGTAAATAAAAAGATTGCTGAGATGCTTATTGTCTGCTTGCCTTGTCATTTTGGTTATAGGAAAGCTCACATACCATGTGCAAGGGTACCCGTTGGCGGTTCTCGATGATACGCATGTATTTAAAATGACAAGAACTTTCAAGTGACCAAAGTTGAGTAGCACGCGGAGCGGCCCTCGTTCTCAAGGGACTTGGGATTTCCAGTCTATGGTCTGTCAAGCATATAATTCAGATTGGACCTCACTTTCACCTTAACCACATGAAGATGCCTATGATAGGGGCAATGAGAGCTCAAAGCTAATGAGTGCCTTCCTTTCAGCATTGGGAAGCCTTTCAAACCTTCACAAAACCGTTTTCACAACTTTGTTGAGTCACCACTTATTCTATGAGCACCTTCTTGAGAGCATAGTTGTCATTCTTGTGTTTGTTCAAAAACTTGGTTAATTATGTGATGACTTTGATGCTTGTATCTCTCATATCTTTACTTCTAGTCTTCATGTGAACTTCAGAGGTGCCTTGTCATTTATTGTGCTCTTCAAAAAAAGGCAAGCGAGATACCACTATCATACCTTATTATGAGCATTGCAATGTTGCTTATGTTTATGTTTCATGCTACTTATTATTATTGAGTTGGTTTCTCTTCATAGCTTGCAATGACTATTGAGTAGACTTAGTTGCATACTCCTTATTATGAATTGTCTAAGAATCTACTCCTGTGCTAAGAATATTTACATCATATGAAGCAAAGTGTTCATGAAAGGTTTTTTATCGCACTCAGTTTTCAACTGAATTGCTTGAGGACAAGCAATAAGCTAAGCTTGGGGGGAGTTGATACGTCCAAAACATATCTACTTTCTCGAACACTTTGCTATTGTTTCTTCTCTAAACTTGTGTGATTTGGATACAACTAACGGATTGTTTTTAGCAAATTACCTTGGTGTCTTGTTTTTGTGCAGAAAATCAACTATCAGGAAAAATCCCGGAAAATATGCCAAAAATTATATTTCACCAGAAGATCCACGGAGCCAAAAGACGAGACGGAGAGGAGGCCTGGGGGGCCCACACCCACCCTAGGCGCAGGCCAACCCCAGGCACCCCCTTGGCCTCCCTCTGCGCCTATAAGTTGCCTTTCGACCTAAAAATCGATGGGGTTTTGATAGTTTTCCAGAAAGAGTTCCGCTCTGCCGCCGCCACCAGAAACCAAGATTCGGATCCAGAAACTTGTTCGGCACCTGCCAGGACGGGAATTTGGAGGGGATCATCGCCATCGTCATCACCAACGCATCTCCATCAACCACCGATGTTTCCCTCATATATGAGTGAGTAATCCCCCGCTATAGGCTTGGGGATGGTAGGAATTGGATGAGTTCTATCATGTAATCGAATAAGATATGTTAGGGCATAGTGCCTAGTATCTCTATTAGTGCTATTTGATTTTGTTGAAACTTGCTGTGCTTAATGCTTGTCACTAGGGCCCGAGTGCCATGATCTCAGATCTGAACTTATTATTGAATCATTATGATAGTATTGTTTGCGATCTTATTTGCAAGTTGTGTACACATATCATTGTCCGGATCCAAAGGCCCCAAAGTGACAATAATTGGGACAATCGGATGGGATGGTTGTGGTGTGAGGATCACATGTGTTCATGGAGTGTTAATGCTTTGCTCCGGTGCTCTATTAAAAGGTGCACCTTAATTACTAGTAGTTCCCTAGAGGACCCGCTGCCACGGGCTGGCTGGACAGAAGATGTTGTGCAAGTTCTCATTGCGAGCACATATGACTATATTTGGAGCACATGCCTAGGATTTTTTAGTACTTGGATGCTTGTTATTATTTATCTGTAATGCCCTAGATCTTGAAGTTACATGTTTAGACTCATCCATGCAACACCCGTCCATCCATCCATATGCCTACCGCACTCGAATCCCACTGTTTACTGTTACTATTGCTCTTGTTTCACTATTGCTGTTGCTAATTGTAACAACCCTAGTTTTACTAAATAGATATTAGGGTTTGAATGTGCATTCATGAGCATCATCATTTAAAATGCATGCAACAAATAGATTCTCAAAACCCTAAACCCTAGCTTCCCTCTCTATTTGAAATGTATTAAAAAGGGTTTTGCTATATTTGAAAAGTATAAAAAGTTGGAACCCAAATGGTTATTAAGGGTCTCCTTGTTATTTTAAATATTTACAAAGCATCTTGTATTTTGAAACTGTTCAAAGTAGATTACAAAATGGAATACAAAAGAAAAAGTCAAAATAGAAAACAGAAAAGATTTCAGGAAAGAAAAATAGTTTCCTAACCCCAACTGGGCCGAGCCCATTCCTCTTCCCTACTCCCTCTGTCGCGCGTGCAGCAGCTAGCAGCCCAGAAGCCGGCCACCAAGCCCATGTGCAGCCCACTCCCAGACCGATACCGCTTCGCTTGCGTCGTCTTCCTCCAGACGGCAAGCACATGCGTGCCCGAGCGCCGGCCGTCGATCCTCCTCGCGCTGCGATTCCCACCGCCGCCGTTGGACGCCAGGATAAGATCGGCCGTCCCCTCCTCTCTCTCCCCATACCCATTTCTCCCTGTCTCGCTCTCTCTCTCGTGAAATCCCCTCTAAGCCCGAACCCTAGCCACAATGAACCGCCTCCTGGGTAGTCGTGCAACCCCGAGCCTCACCGTGGTGTCTAGGAGCTCCAGCGTGCTCGACTGCTTCTCCCTGTCAAAGGAATCGAGCCAAGGCGCCCTCTATTGCCACCGACGACCTCACCTTCCCCGACTCCGGCCGCCGTCAATTCATCGTCGTCAGACCGTCCCCGGCCTTGTCGAACCCTCCATCAGCTTGCTGGTGAGCAGCTGGTCCTCGTGGACCCTCTCCCTTGCTCCCTCTCGCTCTCTAGCCCCCTCTCCGTCGACCACCTGTCTCAGCCACCGCTCGTCGCCGTCATCCTTCCCTCTCCGGTGACCTCCTGCGGTAGCGCGCCCGCTAGCCGCGCCTCTTCCCAACGCCCCCAACCACGCCTCCTCGCGAGCTCTGGATCGATCGATCCATCCATGATCTGCAAGGTTGCTCCTAGCTGACGTCATCATGATGTCATGCTTGTGCAATAATCTTTTCTTTTTCTTTTATTAATTTCTGTAATTCATTTCAGTAATTGATAAATGTTGACAGGTGGGTCCACCTTGTAAGTAATAAAAATAATATTAGAAATGTTCTATTTAATAAAAATGTTAAAGTAATTTCAAAATGCAAATTATTTTATAATATTCTAAAAATGATTTAAAATTTGAGTAATTCATTTTAAATCAGAAAAATACAAATAATATATCAAAATGTTCAGAAAAATGAATTCTACCTAATTAAATTATAGTCATGCATTGATAAGAAACTTCAATTGCAAGTTTAATTAGAACAACAAAACAACCCCTCTCATATAAATCCGGGGTTTCCCCGAATTAGGGTTTATACCCCTCGGGACCCCGATTAAGTTATCAAGCATGCCTTAGGGGTTTACTTCAATGCAATTTAACTTGTCATATCATCATCCTTGTTTGGGCATTTCATCGATGCCATGTGTTGATTGTTTCCTTTATTTCCGGTATTTGGTTCTTCTCCGGTAGAATAAGATAAAGAGATCAATATCGAAGATCAAGGTCAACACCATCGAAGGTCAAGATCAACACCGTCGAAGCTCGAAGACAAATACTTAACCAATTGTAATCAAGTCAAGTACCAGATGTCCGGAACTCTGCTTTCTGGATATCAACTGGCAAAGGCAAGCGAAGCCCCACACATGATATATTCCTATGATTTCAAAGTATTTACATTCTTGCCATGTGCACACGATTCTAAAGTATTTATCGATAGATAGAGTAATCCTATCTGATGCATGTTTCCTTTGAAGCCTATATTCCCTGATCCACTGCTCCTAGCATAACTAGGGTTTGAGCTTGTGAAGCGTTACTAGAGCTGTTACATCTGTTGTGCTTAGCCATGCTTAGCTGTTACCACTGATCCATCCGGTTGATGAATCAGAGCTGCGAATGAACCTAGTTTGACAGGATGACGTGGTATGATCAGAGATGGATAATAAACATGCTAAGGCTTGTATGTGAGGCCACGTGGGTTGTGGTTTTTGCAGTCCCATACTTGCCACCCTTAGGACCCGATGGTCTTGCCTCTTGAACCAAGACAAGCGTACAGCCACACGGGGGTCTGGAAACCCCCTCGACCAACTAACTTGCCTAGTAGATTCCATGAGTCACATAGTTCGGGCTTTCCATTCGACATACGCATCTTGGATGTTCTTGAATGGAGGTGAAGGAGGTGCATTCATACAGGTAGGTAAGCGTGGCAGGGAATGGGAGATGCCCGACATCTGTAATTTCAAACCCTATTCACATCATTAGGGACCGAATTTAGGACTCGACCTGTTACGGTGGCATATCCCTAGTGCGTGACTCATGGTCTCGGCGAAAGCAAGGTAAAGGTCGTGGTCAACCACTCTCTGCCGGCCTTCCAAGGAAGAGGGCTAATGTACTGGCATTAAGAATCGGTTGGCGCGTGTGGGTAAAGTTGTACACCCCTGTAGGGTTATTAATCTTTTGGAAAAGCCGCGTCCGCGGTTATGGACAAACTTGGGAACGGATGTGAAGATCATAGAGAACTTGAACCTAATCGTAAAACTTGGCAAGTTAAGTAATGTGTGCTTAAGGATGCTTCCTCATGGGTAAGAGGGGGTGATCCTATATAGGTTCAGCTAATGATGATTCGGTGGGTATCAAAAGATAATCAAAGCTAGTGTTACCGCTCTCTTATCCCCTTTTAAAATATTCTGATTAGTCGAGATTCTTCTCCCTCTTGTTTTACAAAACAAAGATGGATTTATGCAAAACAACTCCACCAGCCATAAGTCTTGCGGAGTACACCCTGTACTCACCCTTGCTTCGTTGATACTTTTGCAGCAGAGTAAGTGTTACCATTGAGGATGATTTCTTCACGGCATCGACATCGACGAGTAGTTTGGAGTTCCCGGCGATCGGGATCTATGGATTGACGTCATCGTTATGCTTGAGCCTCTTTGGCCATTTGTTAAGTTTGCTATACTTAATAACATAATTTGCCTTCCGTTGTTTGATGTTTGTGGTCAGTGACCTCTGCTTGTAATATTTTGGTTCTTTGCTCAGTTATGAGCTTGTTGTAATAAATTTTGTGTCGTAGGGTCACTGTTGTGTTACCGATTTTCTCTCTGTATGCTTTCGAGATTAGGTTAGGCTTATGTTCAGACGGTGGTCTGGTATTTGTCTAGCCTTAATCCCAGGGGTGTCACACTAATATCAAACTGTTGCTACTGATAAACTTCTGTGAGCAAGAACTATTTCCAGGTGCAGTTGAACTAACAACTCAGTTGTTAAGGCTTGCAAGTATTCTTTGGCTCCCCTTGTGTCGAATCAATAAATTGGGTAATACTACCCGCGAAGACTGTTGCGATCCCCTATACTTGTGGGTCATCAGTTGCCAATCTCACCGGTTTGCCGAAAACAAAAGATTAACCGTATGGTGTGGAAGGTAATGGTGGCTTGTAGATAGTAAATAGTAACAGTGGAAGATGTATCAACGGTAAAGATTGGACCGGGGTCCATAGTTCAATAGAGGTGTTCTCCTTAAGATAGACAACATAACATGTTGGGTAAACAAATTATAGCAGGGCAATTGACAGGACAGAACAAGGCATAACAATACAATACTAGACATTCATGATCCTATGAGATTCGATTGGGCATTACAACAAGATACATAGACCGCCATCCAACTGCATCTATGAATAGTACTCCACCTTCAGGTTATCATCCGAACCCCCTCCATTATTAAGTTGCAAGCAACAGATTACTGCTTTAAGCAAAGTGTGTAAAGTAAACAATACAATTGTTCCATGAACAAAGGATCGTTGTTTTCTCCCTAGTAGCAACAACACATCTACAACCTTAGAGATTTCTGTCACTTCCCCAGATTCAATAGAGGTATGAACCCACTATCGAGCATAAATACCCCCTCTTGGAGTCACTAGTATCTACTTGGACAAGATAGCTACTGAAAACGGGGAGCAGGCAAGATCTCAAACAACACAGACATGATAGAACCAATAAGACAAAACCATTAATCAATCTGACATAGTAATCTCAATATCCATCGATTCCATAAACACAACATGCATGATTACAAATAGATGATCTTGATCATGAACAGAGTTCACAAGATCTAAACATGATATCACAAAGGAGGAGATACAACCATCTAGCTACTGTATGGACCCATAGTCTAAGGTGGAACTACTCACGCATCATACCGGAGGCTGGCATAGTGATGAAGAAGGCCTCCGGGATAATCTCTCC
Organism: Avena longiglumis; assembly: GCA_030063025.1. Classification (NCBI taxonomy): domain Eukaryota; kingdom Viridiplantae; phylum Streptophyta; class Magnoliopsida; order Poales; family Poaceae; genus Avena; species Avena longiglumis. Next base: position 66,878,694 of record CP125978.1, on the reverse strand, counting down.
CTCGGCGGGATCTTGGGAAGAGCTTGGATCCCGATCTAGGGACGATGGTGGCAGCATGACTCTGCTTTCGTGGAAGATTGATCGGTCACTTAGGGTTTAGGTATCGGGACTTCTTATAGCGAAGAGGGAGGTGAGGGGTGCCCTAGGCCTCACCCCCAGAATGAGCAGGTCAGCCGCTGCGGCCGGTATATGGCCCCACGTGGCCCTTCTCCGTATTGTCTTCTAGCTCCGTGTTCCCCACAGTAAAATATTGTCTTTGGCTTTTGTCCCGTCCAATTTCGAGAATATTTATTTTCTTCCTTTTCTAGAATCAAAAACAGAAGAAAACAGGCAACTAGCACTGTGGCAACTTGTTAATAGGTTAGTCCCAGAAAACATATAAAAACACCTCAAAGTAAAGACAAAGCAAATCAAAGTGGATACTAAACAAGCATGGAACATAAAAAATTAGAGATACGTTTACGACGTATCAAGCATCCCAAGCTTAACTCCTGCTCGTCCTCGAGTAGGTAAGTGATAAAAAGAATAATTTTTTAGGTGACACGCACCATGAAAATCAAGATCAAACCATTTGCAAGCAATGAAAGCTGGGATCAAAGTACTCTAAACATGAGCATGAAAGATGTAGTTCTAACAATAATACAAAGTAACTATGCATGCAACATGAAAGGATACAAACAAAGATTCATGAATAACAATGCGTTGAAAGACGTTTGTTTGTTTCACATATAGAAAACATAGCATAGTGGCATTCAGCTTGTCCCTCATGGAGTAGCAAAACATAAATGCATAGGACAACTTCAAATTTCATCAGGGAGACTAGATACAAATAGTTCAAGAGTAAGCAATATGAGCAATATGAATCAATTAATAAGTTTCGAAACAATGCACATAGAACTAAGAATGGCAACTATGCTCTCTTAATTGGTGCCTAAGGTAGAAGGTGGAGACTCAATATAGTGGAAGAAATGCACTTCAAAGGGAAACAGAGATTTCAAGTTTCAAAAAGAGCTTCCAAAAATTATGGTACTTGTTAGCTTTCAACTCTCATTGCCCCTATCATAAGCATCTTGAAGTGATTAAGGTTAAAGTGAACAAACTATGGAGTATATGATTGACAAAGTATAAGTTCGCACTCTCCTGTACCTTGTATACGAGGGCCGCTCCTCATGCTACTCAACTTTAGTTACCGATAAGTTCGTGTCATAGTAAGTACATGTGTATCATAGAGAACCGCCAACGGGGTACCCCTTGCACATGCTACAGGAGCTATCCTATAACAAAATGACAAGGCAAGCAGACAACGAGCATCTCAGCAATCTTCCTATTTACCATGGGGAAAATGGTGCTTTTTTCTCTCTTTTCTATTTTCACTGTGTCTCTTTTTTATAAGAAGAAAGCTTCATAGATTGCTCACTATGGTGATGCTGCAAGTTTCCACCATGATTAGGCATGGCTTAGGCTAGCGGCCCAGACATTTCTCTAACACACATACATATCTCCATGGACTTACAAGCTCCCCTTTTATTTCACACCGAAGACATCCATAAACAAAAGAGCATGATATCAAATGGGTACAATGTACAAGTGCAATGTTGAAAGCGTTCCTCATGACAACATGGTTCTGCTAATTCCAACATATAAGTGCAAGCATATACAACATAGATGACACAATGGTTCAAGTTTATTAGGGGCAAGAAAAATAAAGTGTGCCATCAAGTTTGTGACAGGTTTAATCACTAAGTTTTCACATAACAAAATACTTTTTAAATGGAATGTAGATGAAAACAAGAATATACTTGGAATGGTGTAACACACAATGCATAGGAATTTATAGTGGACACTTTGGAATAACTTGGTTTTTTGGGAGTTGGATGTATGAGTAAGCTTACTCAATACAAGTGGAGGATAGCAAAAGACTAGGAGCGACCAACTAAGAGAGCAATAATGGTCATAATCATACAGAGCGACAAAAAATTACTAATCAAAGCATATAGTGGTACCACAAGTCAAAAACTAAATGATCATAGAGGCTAAGGTGACTGGTTCATAGTCATAACATGGTGTGAACATGTGCCGAGTCAACCCAAACAAAGCATCAAAGGAGAATACCATAATACTATGCTTTTGTATGCTAAAACAACACATGATTCTTTCAAGGCAAACTAAGTAATCCTAATTGTTTGGAACAAGTCATGCTACATCAATAATCACTAAGCATAAGGTCAAAACAAGATCTAGCATTACATGATAAAGTCTAAGTCACAGTCAAAGCAAGCTCACTTTTGTACTACTAAGCAAGAACTTTCTACTCCTTTCCAACACCAATCAACTTATTTGAAACAACACAGCAAAAACGGGGGTCTGATGCGCTCAGATCAATGTAGAGCTTCGTTAGGAGACCCCAAGAGGAAGGTATGATGAGCACAACAGCAAGTCTTCCCAAAGAAAGAAATCAAGGTTATCGAGCCAGTTGGAGGAAGGAAACGACTCAAAGGTGTTGCTAGCAACTTGGAAACCAGCACAACACAAAATCAAGACTTTGCCCCAACGAACGGTGAGGTTGTCAATCTCACCGGTTTGCTGTAAACAAAGGATTAACTGTATGTGATACGTTAGAAACGTATCTATAATTTTTATGTTTCATGCTTGTTTAGTATTACTTTTCTTTGCTTTGTCTACACTTTGAGGTGTTTTTATATCTTTTATGGAACTAACCTATTAACAAGTTGCCACGGTGTCAGTTGCCTGTTTTCTTCTGTTTTTGGTTCCAGAAAGGCAGAAAATCAATATTCTCGGAATTGGACGGGACAAAAGCCAAAGTCAATATTTTACCGTGGGCAACACGAAGTCCAGAGGAGAGACGGAGAGGCAAGCCAGGGCGGCCAGACCCCCTAGGCGCGGCCAGGGTGGGCCCGCGCCTAGGCAGGGTGTGGCCCCTGGTTGCCTCCCGGCCTCGCCTCCTCGCCTATAAGAAGCCCCCGATGCAGAAACCCTAGGCACCCGATCAAAACTCCATGAAACCGTCTGTAGCCGCCGCCACCATCATCCCTAGATCGGGGAGGGGGGATCTGAAGTTCTTCCTGGCACCCTGCCGGAGGGGAGATCATCCTGGAGGCCTTCTTCTCCGGTATGATACGTGAGTAGTTCCACCTTGGACTACGGGTCCATGTAGTAGCTAGATGGTTGTATCTCCTCCTTGTGCTTTCATGTATAGACCTTGGGAGCTCCATTTATGATCAAGATCCAATCTATTTATAATCATGCATGTTGTGTTTGCGGGGATCGGATGGATATTGAGATTACTATATCAGATTGATTAATGGTTTTGTCTTTATGATCTATCATGTCTGTGTTGTTTGTGATCTTGCATGCTCTCCGTTGTTAGTATCTATCTTGGCCGAGTAGTTGCTAGTGACTCCAAAAGGGGGTATTTATGCCTCTAGTTTCCAAGGGAAGTGACGGAAATCTCTTAGGTTGTAGATGTGTTGTTGCCACTAGGGAGAAAACAACAGTCTCTTGTTCATGGAGCAAGTGGATTGTTTACCTTACATACTTTGCTTAAAGCAGTTGTCTATTGCTTGCAACTTAATACTGGAGGGGGTTCGGATGATAACCCAAAGGTGGACTTCTGGTTATAGATGCAGTTGGATGGCGGTCTATGTATCTTGTTGCATTGCCCAATCGAATCTTATAGAATCTTTTTGTCTGGTATTGCATTGTTATGCCTTGCTCAGTTCCTGTCAATTTCCCTGCTGTAATTTGTTTACCCTTCATGTCATGTTATTTATCTAAGGAGAGCACCTCTAGTGAACTATGGACCCCGGTCCAATCTTTACCATTGATACATCTTCCACTGTTACTGTTTACTTGCTGCAAACCACCATTACCTTCCACACCAGGTATTTGAGGGGATTTGAGAATATTTGGCGAATGCCAAATCCCCGCATATCCCCGTGTTTTTAGGAATAAAAATACCGAAGAAGTAAACAAGGCCTCAAGGTATTAACTTATCCGCAGGTAGCAATCAACAGTAGATGGGAAAACAGTCAGGGTATTAACTTATCTAACATCAACCTTGATGTTGTATGTTGCAACTATTTTATAAAGTCGCATGCAACTAATGGATGATATTGTGTTCTGTTGCAGGTTAACAAAATAGTAAAGCCTCATAATTAGTCATCAACAGCTGAAGTGATCTCAAGCATGGCAGACCAAGCATGGGTAGCAGAAAAGGCAATTGGCATACTTCAGACCAAACCAAACATCGGTGCTAGTGAGCTGCAAATGCAAGCAAGAAAATATTAACTCCAGTGGTAATATTTGTATTGTTCTATGAGTATCACATCTATATTAATCTCTTATTTCTAACGTCTTGTGTACTGAAACAGAAAGAAGAAGGCGAAAAAAGTTCATAAAGGTGATGATCAATTTTCTAGAGAGGTGATTGAGCAAGATGAATTTCCAGTTGCTGTTGGGACACCAAAAACAATGACAATCACGCTGTCTCCTAGCCTTCATGACAGCCCAGGTCCTATTACAAGGAGGTAATCCTTCTGCTTGCTTTCATCTTATATTTTGAAACCGAGGTATAATATTTTCTAACCCGACGTTTAAATTGCAGGCGACTTGCTATGGCCACCGCTGGAGATGGTGCATCACAGCCACCTGTAACAACTAATGCATCTCCAACGAGACCTAGTGTTGAGGTGCCAGTTCAAATGCAAGCAAGAAAAAATTAACTCGAAAGAGGAGGAAACCATGATTTTGTAGTGGCACTGTACTGTACTTGCTCTTTGAGTATGTAATTCACAATCACGTATACTATATGTGTCAGCATGATTCAGGGTAAGAATCCCCTTCAAGTACTCTAACCATTACTGTAGCAGAATTAGTCTGCTTTAAGTATCTATTTAGAAACGAATAGTTCGTAAATTAGTTTACTAGACTTACCTGCAAGAGCTCCAATTCAGCAATTCCAAGCAAGCGTTGCTGAGAAACTGAAAGTCATTTATTGTGCTTATCTTTAATATATTTCAAGACAGTTTGTAAACCACCCAGCAAAGATGCTGAAGTAACTCAGCTATCACATAGTCGAGTGACACAATATAATTCTGTCTCATGACCTGTTTCACCCTCTTAGCATAATTCTGTTTCATGACCTGAATTTCTTACCTTCCCTTCGAGCAAGGAAGAATATAGCTCTGAGCCCTTTTCAATGAGTTCTGCAGGCATGCTTCGCAACATTGCCTCCTTGTTGTCCACTACTATCTGAATTCAGAGCCAGTTGTATATATATCAGGATTAAGGATGATGAGCTCATCTAGTTCAGTAAGAAGGTTACAACGAAATGAAGAAGCATATGCCATTCTCTTCCAGAAATTATCTGTACAAAGATACAAATCTCAAAATACTAATGAGTCAATTTGACTTCTGAACTAGTTACAGGTTGAGGTAATGCAAATCATGCAACAAATCGAGGTTATTCAGCTCCTGAAGTTTCAATCCTGTTTGCAGAGCACTGCCAAACCTATGAATCAGCGCAGCCAATCTCTAGGAGTAGGAAGGCGCTGCCCCGAGGAGGACAGCGGTCGGTATCATCGGCATGCGGAAGCTCAGCACATCCTTCGCCACTCGTCGTTGGCGCGCCGTCCGTGGTGGCCGGCGGCGGCGCTCCCGTCTCCCGTTGTCTGGCCACGGCAGGCGGCGACGCTCCCGCACCAGGCCTCCCTGTTTCTCCTCCGCCGCAGCGGAAATCGAGCTGGCTATTTGGCTGATGGATGGAACAGACTAGTTCGGTCCAGGTACTCGTATTTGCCACTGTATTCTGGAGTTAAAAAAGTAATATACCCGTAAAAAAGAGAAACAAGGCAAATTACAAAGGAATCGGTGTAAAGTGTGGCAAATAGTAAAATACAAAGTAATGTGTGGCAAATTATAAAGACTCAAAGTAAAACGTGGCAAATCATAAAATCTCCCGTAAACAACCACACCCCCAAACAAAACAGCCAAGATGATCCTGAGGTTGGACAGGCTGGCAGTAAGGCGCCGCAAGTGCAAACTCCTGCCGATACAAAGCCTTATATATTACGAGCAGAACTAAAGTGTGATCGTGTCATGTTAGAGTGCTACATGAAAAACTCAATGAGATGGTGAATCAGATTATGAGAATGCAAGACTCACGAAGGAAAAGAAACAGTCCGATGAAATGAGGTAAGCCGGAAGCAAATCGGTAGTTCGATCTTCCAGCTGCGGAAAACAACGGCCCATCTCAAGCTGTTGTGGCATAAATATGTTTGGGAGATAAGTATCTGTCTGCAGTATTCCTTTGTTGTTCCCAAATGACAAAAGGTGGAATCCCCTCTCCTGAAAACCAACATCATCGGGAGTGGTCAAGAACTTCGTAGAACTAAGGCAGCCATACGTTGGGGTTCAGAACAGATATTTGTAGTAGTACTTAGTAAGTTGTAGCGTTAATCTAACAGTGCCGCAGTTTCCAGCAGGAAATAAACAAATCATCTGAGATCATGTCCAGCTACACATCACACAAGATTGGAATAGAGGAACATAATGGAGTAGCACACATAATATAGAGTCTAAGCGTCACACTAGCAAACACAAAATAGAAAAAATATTGTTTAAATATCCCATTTGCAGAACTGATAAGGAAATTTTCCTTGTGACCATGATTATCTTGAAACTATGCAGAGGAGGTCGGGGGTAATGAAAAAAAATCTGAAAAATCTCTACTTTTTGAACATGTGGAATGTGAATTTTAGCATAGGTCTATTTGATTTCCACCTACGATGAAATAATATAAATAAAACAAATTAGTTCACATAGAAAATTTTGGTGGTAATCAGGTTATTGGGAGAAATAAGCATCCCCAGTTCTAAAATGGGCATACATAACACGGCAGAGAAACTTGGTACTTCTCCACAAGCCTTGGTAGAACAAGGAAGTTTTAGATAATAGCAAAACAATAAATTGTACCATGGTCAGCGAAAGGAACTTTACACGTTTCGGTTGTATGAAATAGACATCGAGACTGGGGGAGTGGAGGAAGAGATTTGCACATGTACCAGCTGCTCGATGCCAGGCTGAAGACAAAATTATTCGCCAAAAAATCCCAATTTATAATCGAAAAGCTTTATTCTGAGGTGAGGATGGCTGGGATGCATGTCCATAGCACTTATCAACGCATACTCTGCGCATGTCTCCTTAGATTCCGTAGCACGGCAGCAGCCAATTTCTGCTGACAATTCTTCAAGTGCTAACAAGTGCTCAGTGCCAAAAGGGGCAGACTCTTTCTGCTCTGATCCACAGTTGGCATTGAACATTAGCTTGAGCCTCTGTAGTTTGGGCATTGCACCAGCCAGGAATGTTAGGTACGAAGCGCTGCTTAATCGGAGTTCAAAACGCTTTAAAGACGGAAATGCTCCTTCCCCAAAGATGACAATCATTTCTCTAATAGATCTTCTTCGGATAATTATGCTGAGGTGAGTGAGGACGGGCAGTTCCGCGAGGACACCAACACCATCATTTAGTAGCTCACCAACGATGCACTGCAACTCACGAAGGTTACGGAGTTCCCCGATCCAGCTAGGGACCATGGAGAAGCGGCAATTCGATGTCATGATGAGTGTCTCAAGGCAGTAGGGAGTCGGGGGAGGAGACAAGGGCACCAGGTCATCTATGCAGCCCGTGAGACCCATAAACAGGTACTCGAGGCTACAGAGGTTTTCCAAAGAAGAGCGTAGAGCATCTATGCGTGCCTCCATATCGTCACTATAAAGGAAACACGAGATAATTAGATATCTCAGATTGGTCAGCTCCCCAAGGCCCCTGATATTATCTAGGTTGTTCACCAGCAAACCAAATCTAGATAGATGTTGTAGGGATTTCATCTTGTCGATCCCAGTAGGTAGCCATGTATCAACATTCAAATGCACCAAGTCTGGTAGACAAACTATGTCTGATGGAACACTGGAACAGCTGACCAGATCAAGTGTTTGCAACTGTTGTAGCACTCTAATTTGTGGCGGTAGCTGGTAGGAACAGAGATAACCAATCCACAAATACCTCAACTGATATAGCTTACACAATCCAGCAAGGTTAACTGTAGCACGATCGAGGTCAACAAAAAGAACTCGGAGGAACTTGAACTTTGACAGAGGAGGTGTATTCTCAGACCTCCCAAAGAACATAACCGACCGAACTTGTGACATACTTATGTTCTTCGGTAAAATTGTCTGGGCGTTACTTGCACCATCCAAGCGGATAGACAGCCGGCGAACCTTGCATTCAGTTCCCATAATGGCTTGTGGGTCATCAACTATAGTGAAAAAATTCTCCTGTGCAGACTTAAGCAAGATGAGATCAAGCATCATATCATGTACTCTGCATCGTGTCACTGATCCTCTGTTGTCGAATTCTACAGGTTGAACAAGGTTCCTATTGACAATCTCATTGAAGTAATTTCTTGCAACCTTCACAATGTCTTGTCCATTTTCTTTACTGATAAAACCTTCAGCTATCCATTGGCGCTCCAGATTGGACCTCTCTATTGTGTAGTCCTCCGGATACATACCAAGATACAACAAGCACGTCTTCAGATGAGGAGGAAGGTCTCTGTAGCTGAGGTTTAAGATTTGTCTCACCCCATCCAATGTGAGATCCGTTCCTGATCCCAAAGAATTCTGTACATGCTCCCACCTTTCCCTTTTATCAGTACCTTCACTGGCTAGCATGCTAGATATGCTAATGAGTGCGAGAGGCAAACCACCACATTTTTTGAGAATTTCAACTGACACATCTTTGAGATGGTGAGGACAAGCTTCGTCCGAGCCAAATATCCTACTAAGAAACAAACATCTTGAGTCTTCATTGCTAAGAGGCTTCATGTTTAAAATGTAATCACAATGATTGGAGCAACACGCCTTAGCCACACCCTGAATTCTTGTAGTTGTAATTACTCTGCTGCCAAGATCATTCTCTGGGAAAGCACATTTCATAACACGCCATGCCTTGTCATCCCATATATCATCAATTATAATCAAGTACCTGGCAAATAGTTCAGCACAGTGTTAAGTCAAAAGGTCTTACTTCAGTTGAAAAGTTAATAGGAATGCAAACTCCTACTAAATGGCATACTACATCAAATTAATCCCACCAATATTAATGCCAGGTACAGATAAAAATTTGGCAGTTACTACACCTTTGATTTCCTCAGTGGACGTTAATTTGAAACTAAGACTCTCAAGGTTGTAGACCGTTGCTGTGCAAAAGAGTGAGTTGTTTTTTAAAAAGGTGGTATTAGAAATAAAATTCCATTCGTTCAAATTCGTAATGCATATTCTTGCGACCATTTTTGTTACCTTCTTTTAGGAATATCTAATGATTTTCAGAAGAGAACTATGTGTTTTCAGAAGGGAAAATACATTATGTGTTATTGAGAAAGAAGTAGACAAGAAATAATAAACAAAGTAAAATAGGTACCTCTTATGTTGTAGATATTTTCTGAGTGTGTTGAGAAGAACATTTAACTCGCAACCGTGAAAAGATGGTTCACTTCCAAGTTCAGATAGTAAACTATGGATAAGTTTTGCAATGTCTGGCTTCTGAGACACTGGAACAAATGCACCACAGTCAAAATCACCCTTTAGACTACGGTATACCTCATTGGCAAGTGTTGTTTTGCCTAGACCTCCAAATCCTACAATTGAAACTACCTTCAACTGCTTCTCCTGATCATTTACCCAATTGACAAGCTCATTCATTGGCCCTTCGATGCCAACAAGATTAGCTGCATTTTCGTAGAGTGTGGCGAGTCGTGGGTCAATAGACACATAGCTTGACAAGGGGATATCAAACTTGTACCTGTGGCGTCGTGCACTTGTCTCAAGAACAAGTGCCTTTATCTCCTTGATCCGATTAGCAATTTGATAGCGGGATCTCAGACTTTTTAGGAGTCGAGCTGTCTTGTGAGCCCACCACCGGTATTTCATTTTCTCCCAATCGTGGTGCGTAAAATCATCAATGATATCCTCAATGTCGTAGGACATCTCCCTCAACGTGTCTCTCCAGCTCTTGGTCTGTGGATCCAGCTCATCCACATCCCCAAGCATCTCGAGAGTCTCATTCATGCTGCCGAGCTCATCTCTGATGAACTTCACTTCCTTCCGTAGGTTCTTCAGCTTAGCAAACTCCTCCCCCATGAGGGTAGCCAGCTTACCTAGGAGGGAGTTCATGACGCCAGTAGAAGCACTCACCATTACTCGGGCAGCCATCTAGCTTGCTCGTGATGGACAACTCTTTGCTTTTACTAGATCTCTCTAGTTAGTCACGCTCCTGTGATATACATGTCAGAACTTATGAGTTGATGATATCTAGCTAGTTATTAACCAATTGGAGTGAAAACGCAAATTAATTTAGAACAAACATAATATCTAGCAATAAAGCAGTATAACTATTAGAGGATGACATGAAGGGGTTAAGTGATAATGTGGGATCTTACTTTAAAAATCATCAAGGGCTGACATGGTGATCCCCTGTCTCCCCTAATTTGTTATTTGACAGTTGATGCTTTGGCAATTTTGATGCATATAGAAATAATCTCATTAAAGGGTTGATTCCTTAGCTGTTGGATCGAGGTTTAGTAATTCTGCAATACAGATGATAAGATTTTTTTTCTTAGTGGATGATGTAGGTAGAGCTCAACATTTCAAGTTCTTGTTGTGTGCCTTTGAAATTATGTCTGGTCTAGAAATCAATTTTGACAGAAGTGAATTATACTCCTTTGGGGAAACTGAGATGAGAAAAGATCTTCTCTTGCGCAAGAGGTGCTTTGCCTTTAAGGTATTTAGGAATTCCCATTGGTGCAAAAATATTGTACAACAAAAATTTGAAAAGGTTGAGGAAAAGATAGAGAACAGACTAAGCTGTTGGCAAGGGAAGTTTGAATGATGGGGCGAGATTTTGTTAACAGGGTCGAGCCTGGGTTCTATTCCTTTGTACAAGATGTCTTTCCTGTTGGAGTTAAGAAGATGGATTTCATCAGGGCAAGGTTTTTATGGGGAGAAAATCAGGGTATTAGACATACCATCTAGTCATTTGGCCAGTGGTATATGCTCCAAAAGATTGTGGCGTCTGGGTGTTCTAGACCTGAACTGTATGAATATTGGTTTTGTTTCGAAAATGTATTGGACCTGAAGGGCTGTGGCAGTGTTTGCTGCTGATAAGTATTTGGGTGCTTCTTCATTTTCGGGTGTAGAATAAAACCTGCGGATTCTTGATTTTGGCAATGATTACTTGGAATAAGATATATTTTCTACTCATGTTGCTCCAGAATTGTGGGCAATGAGAATAAACGAGGTTTTGGGAGGATATTTGGAGAGGGAAATGTTTGTTTGCTGTCAAAATTGAGAAGTTGTACTCTATTTGTACTAGTGTAGTTGTGATGGCGGAGTATGTATTTTCTTTAGGTTTCAATTTTCTGCACTTCTGTAGAACTCTTACTGGGGGTTCATTACAAATGTGGGAGGATTTTTAAGGATATGTTCTGGGTTATAGTCGAAGGGGTTCTCAGTCAAATCCTTCTACAGGATGTTGAAATGCAATGGGCTTGGATTTCCATATAAATTTAAACTGCCAACAAGGATAAGTTTGTCCTTATTTCTGATTATTAAGAAAATGTTTTGACTAAGGATGTGTTGTGCAAAAGAGGATGGAAGAAGAAAGATGAACTATATAAATTTTCTCGTGCAAAAAAAAATCATCATTTCTTTTGCAATGCCCGCTAGCTAGATTAGCTTGGAATGTTGCCTGCTATGCTTTCAGTTTTGGCGATGAACCTGTTTCAGTGAAAGTTCTGTTTGACTCTGCCTACCAAAATTCTGGTGCACACAGACCAATGGTACAAGTGGGGCTGTGGCTATTCTTTGGCGATCTGGAAAAACACACAATAATGCTTGTTTGCGTAACATAATCCTGTGGTAATTACTTACAAGATTCATGATTGGATCCCTGCCTGGTCGGTTTTGCAGGTAAAGCAAAGAAGATGTAAAGCTCACAACCGGGGAGCCAAATCATACGCGCAGCTATAAAGTGGGGTGTTTCTGATGGCATCTGATCATTAATGTTTCTTTACTCTCCTTTTTCATTTTGTATGAACCTTGTAGTATGGTTTCTATTAGTGGGAATCAAACAATCAGGGGCACACGCCTTGCTTAAAAAAAAGAAACCAGTACATAATCCTTACTAGCAACCTTGTAGTATTCATCCATTTGGAAGATTTCATTTCCTAAGATTTCACAGCATGCATAATTTAAAGCGTAGATAGTAGCTAGGAAGAAAAGCTGACCATAGGCTTGGAGAGATTTACAGTGTACCTGGATGGATCACGTGCTTAGAGATGAAGATAAACACAGGTCAGCGGTGGTGGGGAGGAGGGGGGGCTGATGGCGGGAGATATCGCGTCGCGCTGATATGGTCGACAACAGGTGCCGGAGGAGAAGAAAAAATATCACTGCAATACAGGTGAAGACGACGAAACAAATTAAGATGGACTCGAAGCAGACTAGCATGTATCCTATATATAACTACATATACAGCTTCCACTAAGTAGTTTTTCTTGATTTCTCAGGTTCCAACGTCATTCGAGTTAACTGTAGTGCCTTGGCATTAGCTAGCTAGGCATGGCCATAATCGCCCTTCCATTGTCTCTAGCTAATATAGTTGTTCTCTGCAAAAGACTATGTTTGTTTGTTGGCTGCATATAGTTGTTCTTTTTAAGAGACTATGTTTGTTTCTTGGCTGCATCGACCTATCTATGAAAGCACTCCAAAATCCTGATAAACACCCCCAGAAAAATAAAAGTTTTAACATAGTGAAAAAATATGCCCCATTGTGTTACCTATACAAGCTCTCATCTAGCATCGATTTTCATTTTCATCAAGACCTTGTTTACTTCTCTCGTATTTTTAACTCCAAGAGGTTTGGGATAGGAGGGAATTTGGTGTTCATCCAAACCCCTCCAATCCCCTCAAATACTCTTTCAAATAATACAGTAGTATTGTGGAGAGTTTTTAATTAGGAAAAAAATAAGAGGATTTGCACAGATATCTCGGGATTATCCCCATCCAAGTCCAGTGTGGTAAGATCAAGTTTAATAGTGTAGCCGGTTGTTGGCTATAAGGTATTTCCACGTCATCTATAGCCTATCATTTAGCTAACATGTACAGTAGTTAGGCAAAGAGATGTATTACTTTATTGATATGTGGCCCACCTTTCATTCTCACAAAGCATCTAGAAGCACGTGCTAGAGCAGGATCTTAACTTACAACCAGCTTATCTTCTCTCCCCTCTCCTCTTCCAATTCAGCACAGATATAATAATTTATTTCTTAAGCTAGCTGATATGGCTCTATTGTACTTGCTCTAAACGGACTGCAGGTATTTGGCGGGATTTACGATAATTCCTTCCGATCCCTGAAAATACACTAGCGAATAAATACGAGAGAAGTAAACAAGACCCAAGTAAATTCAATAAATTCATCAATGAAATTTCATCAAAGGAATTCAATTAATTCATACCATGGATTTCATCAAAGGAATTCTCGGTCAGGAGCGGTGTTCGTGCAAGAGCATGTGGGCATGTGGCACAAGGCCGTGTTTACCAGGTCGCGCCTGTCAGGGTTTGCAGCAGCAGGCTTTGCTCGCCGCCGTCTTCTTTCCCGCTCCTCCCCGCGGCGGCGCGTGAAAGGGGGGAGGGGGTTGGGTAAGGGGTTGAAGTGGGGGGCGGGAGAAGCCATTGGAGCTTGGGCAGCTGTGTGCGGTGGAGCGCGCCGGCGACGGCGGAGCAGAAGATGGAAGATGGGACGGCAGCGAATACGTCCGGACGGGGAATTTAATTGGGACCAGCAGAAAACTCGCTGCTACGGGCACACTAAAGAGGTGTTTGGTAGCCTGCATCATTTTCTTGACCCAACAGTGCCAACCTATACATCTTGTTTGATAGAATACTGATAGAATACATGATACGAGAACAGCAACAAATGTATGTTTTGGTTGCCTGAGCCAAATTGTCTGCCACACTAATATGCACATTTAAACAGTTATTAGAAGCACTTGTTCGTCTACTGCATCCGGGCGAGAGGGCGAGAGGACGGTGGGATAGCTGTTCCGGCTGCGCAAGGAAAGATGGTGATAGAACGGCTGATGCGGCTGCGTCGGCGGCGGAGGCCGGCAGGACATCACCTGTGACTGCGCCGACGACGAAGGCCGGTGGGACAACTGTTGCGGTTACGCTGGAGGTAGAGGACCCAAAACACAACCATACACAGTAGTGCTCCTCGATCGCCGGCTGGACTAGAAACTGTCCGCTCGCCATGTTGGCGTCCTTGCCCGTGGCGTCTACGAACTCGAGCGAACACCGCGGACTGAACCTTCTAAAATAGGTACGCGACAAAGGGAAGCTACAAGCAGTCATAGCCACGGTCGAATGCGATGACGACCTTGGCGTTCCTCTACCTGCCCGACCCGTCCGTCAATTAGGCATTGTTCCTCTACCTCATTTTTAACCTCATGTACAAGTTGAGAAACTATATATGAAGTTCATCTTCACGTACCTATACCTACAATATAGATAACAGTTCAACAGATGGATCCTCTGCCTCCATAAAAATGAACCACTTGCAACACAAAAATTATGAGAAACAGCGAGATTAAGCTACTCCTAGAAGGAAATTTCGAAGGTTGATTCTATGTGATAAATCTGAAGAATTTTTTTCAAAAAGACTTCAACTTTGATCATAAATCTGAGAAGATATAGTTCATTAACCTCGAAGCCGATGGTCGGAATAGAAACCCATCGTCGATACGTATCTTTTTCATGTAGATCTTGTTTTGAATCGTGGCATCTTTATGCTAATTACAAGGTGTCGAAATTGAGCTTGTTTATAGAGAAAAGAAAAGAGAAGAGGAAAGATAGGTTGTATGCGCCACTGTACTCGTGGGCTCGCTGGAGTCGGGTCCGCTAGAAACGGCTGATTCGAGCGCAATAGTTGGGCCTAGTTGCGGGCTGCTGGTCACAACGCAGGGTCCATACAGACAACCAATCAGATCGATTTCACCGCCAACAAGGTTGTCCGGACCTCAAGAAGGCTACCAAATGCGCCCTAACAAATTAATAGCATTTCACATGTTTAAATGCATATGCCATTGAAATTCAAATGGTATGATTCTTGATTGTCATGGCTTTTGTTTCGTGCAATACCGAAATCATAGAAGGAAAAATCTAACCAGAAGCGCCACACATGAGGCTTTCCGTGCGGCGCGCGGAGATTCGAAAAACATCCCGCTCGCTCTTTTCATACAACACTGCAAGCGGCCCCAATTTTCTCAGCCCGTGACGCGCTTGCCCGCTTCATCCCGTCCTGGTTGCCGTTTTCCCGACGCAAGGTGATTCTCCTCCAGGCATGGATGCTGACATGGAGGTTCTTTGGCTCCATGACAGCGAGCTCCCGATGCTCCACCCCAAGTGGCGTAGTCCCTAGCGGTAGGACTGTCGGCCGTTCTTGGTTGCTTCGTCGACGAGGTGGAGTTGGAGCAACAAGATGCCCTAGACCCGATTGCTTTTCCAACATTTTGTTTAGGGGCTTAGATGCAAAATATATGGTCATGAATGTATTTTCTTTTTTCTTTATGTCCTTTCCTATAACTTATACTTCCATCGACAGTTTCATGCAGCATCGAGGTCTTTCCAAACCCTTTACCGTTCAAAAATAAATGCGTTTGCTCCAATGCTTACAAAGCTGACTCCTACTATGAGCAAGTCGATTCATTGCTACAGTACCTATACGTAGACTGCAGTACTGTTTGTTCGGCACACATACTTCTCGCAACTACTCCTTCCGTTTTAAAATATAAAATGTTTTAGATTTATGAAAAATATATATTTAGACTTCTTTTAGTTCTAGATTCACTTCAAACCACTAATAGAAAACATGCCTTTCGTCCAGGCCATTAGTCCCGGCTGTGGCTAGGGCCGGGACTAATGGCTCGCGCCGGAAACCTGAGCCATCCCAAACCATAGGTCCCGGTCCGTTAGACCCCATTAGTCTCAATCTAAGACACAAACCGGGACTAAAGGGCCCTGGCCCTGCCGCTCGCTACGGGTACCCCCTTTAGTCCCGGTTTGTATCTCAGGCCGGGGCTAATGGTCTGGCCCTATATATATGCACAACCCTCTCCCCTTTCAACTATTTTTTTCCTGGTGGGAGAGGTGGTTTGTGCTATTTTTTTTCTTGTTTATATGCACTAAAGGTGTTCGGTGAAATGTCCATTAGAGCGATACGAGTTTAGGTCACACAAGACAGACATGATATGAGGTGCCCGAGCCACACTTAAGTTTTCCCATCTTTGTTTCCAAGTGTAATAAAAGGTTAGCAACTATTTTCTCGTTTAGACCGTGCGGTACTAATTTTAGCATAGTGATTGCGTTTGACATATATTTATATGATACAGATGAGACATCTATGGATGTACGGTGAACGAAGCTCTGCCGCTTTCAGAGAAGGCGTGCGTTTTTTTCGAGTTGTGGCCGAGGAGAACAAGCGGCGGAATGGTTTTATGTGTTGTCCATGTGTTGACTGTAGGAATGAGAAGGCTCACACTTCCGCAAGAGTCATTCAGAGCCACCTGCTTCGGTCTGGTTTTATGTCCGGCTATAATGTTTGGACCAAAAACAGAGAAAGAGGGGTTGTGATGGAAGACAGAGATGAAGAAGATAACGATGATGACAACTACCGATCTATGTTTCCTGAATATGTTGATACTGCAATGGAAGACAATGAAGAAGAACGAGGTGAAGAACGGGAACCAGACCGGCCCGCTGATGATCTTGGTCGGGTCATTTCTGATGCAAAGCGAGACTGCGACATAGAAAAGGAGAGGTTGCAGTTTGAGCAGATGTTACAGGACCACAACAAATTGTTGTATCTAACTTGTGAAGATGGCCAGAAGAAGCTGGGTAGCACACTGGAACTGCTGCAGTGGAAGGCATAGACCGGTGTGACGGACTCGGGATTTGAGAAGTTGTTGGTACTCATGAAGAGGTTGCTTCCAAGAAATAACGAATTGCCTGCCAGTACATACGGAGCAAAGAAGCTCGTCTTCCCTCTAGGATTAGATGTGCAGAAGATACATGCGTGCCCTAATGACTGCATCCTCTACCGTGGTGAGAAGTACGAGAATTTGGATAAATGCCTGGTATGCACTGCATTGCGGTATAAGATCAGAAAAGATGACTCTGGTGATGTTGATGGCGAGCCACCCAGGAAGAGGGTTCCTGCCAAGGTGATGTGGTATGCTCCTATATACCACGATTGAAACGTTTGTTCAAAAATAAAGAGCATGCCAAGTTGTTGCGATGACACATGTAAGAACGTAAGAAAGACGGGATATTGAGGCACCCCGCTGATGGTCGACAGTGGAGAAAAATCGAGAGAGACTTCCCGGACTTTGCTGGTGACGCAAGAAACTTATGGTTTGGTCTAAGTATAGATGACATGAATCCTTTTGGGGAGCAGAGCTACAGTCACAGCACCTGGCCTGTCACTCTATGTATCTAAAATCTTCCTCCTTGGTTGTGCATGAAGCGGACGTTCATTATGATGTCAGTGCTCATCCAAGGCCCGAAGCAACCCGGCAACGACATTGATGTGTACCTAAAGCCATTAGTTGATGAACTTTTACAGTTGTGGGCCGAAGCAGGTTTACATGTATGGGATGAACACAAACAGGAGCCATTTGACCTACGAGCGTTGCTGTTCGTAACCATCAATGATTGACATGCTCTTAGTAACATCTCAGGACAGACGAACAAGGGATATAATACATGCACACACTGTTTAGATGAGACTGAAAGTATATATCTGGATAAATCTAGGAAGAATGTGTACCCATACAGTCATCGTTTTATTCCGCCGAGACATCCCTTAAGGAAAAAGGCAAGCATTTTGATGGCGAGGTAGATCACCGGAAGAAGCCTGCCCCCTGTACTGGTGCTGATGTATTTGGTATGGTCAAGGATTTAAATGTAATATTTGGAAAGGGTCCCGGAGGACAACCTGTTCTGAAAGACGCCGACGGACGTGCACCCATGTGGAAGAAGAAATCTATATTTTGGGAGCTATCCTATTGGGAAGTCCATGAGGTCCACTGCAATCGACGTGATGCACCTAACGAAGAATCTTTGCATGAATATTCTAGGCTTCTTGGGCTTGTATGGGAAGTCAAAAGATACACCGGAAGCACAGGAGGACCAGCAACGTCATAAAGGACGAGACGGCAAGCATCCAGGGCGGTTTCAAGGGTCTGCCAGCTACGCTCTTACCAAGGAAGAGAAGGAAATCTTTTTTGAAGTCCTTTTCAGTATCAAGGTCCCGTTTGGCTTCTCGTCTAACATAAAGGGAATAGTAAATATGAAAGAGAAAAAATTCCAAAACCTAAAGTCCCATGACTGCCACGTGGTTATGACGCAATTGCTTCCGGTTCCATTGAGAGGGATTCTACTGGAAAATTTTCGGCTGGCCATTGTGAAGGTATATACATTCCTCAATGCAATTTCTCAGAAGTTAATCAATCCAGAAAGTCTATCAGGGTTACAGATTGATGTGGTCCAATGTCTGGTCAGCTTTGTCGTGGTGGTGGCACGGCAGATGCCATGGGTAGGCTAAAGTTTGGGGCCAATGGATGCTAGAGGGATCTAGGGAGGGATGATGTAGTTGATTCTACACACAGAAGACTAAGGCCAAGATCTTTATTTCTCCTTACTTGGGTTACAAGTGCTCCTCGAGCTGTTTACAAGGAGAAAGGGAGAACTTTATCAGCCTAACGGTACCAAGAATGAGCCGATCCCCTCTTTGGAGTCCAAGCCTCTCCTTATAAAGGAGAGCCTTGGGCTCCTCTAGGGATAACATGGAAAGCATATTCGAGGAATATGCTTGTCCCAATATAGTAATTCGGCGCCCCCCTTTCCCTGTCGCTCCCCTAACAGCGGCAAGGTTCCAGAGGGCCCCTCCTGCACGCCTCGGGCTTCAGGACTGTCACCTCCGTGACCTCCTTCTGCCTCTCTGTCGCTCTGCGTCTTTGTCCGTAGCGCTTGGCCTTGCTCAGATTCTCCCTAGCCTATAGCTAGGGTTTGACTTCAGCTTCTCCTTCTCCTGCAAGCTTCGTACCATTCGGTCCTTTCCTCGCATAACTCGAATCGCCCTTCACCTGCATCAAGATTATTCGGGCTAACCCGGCCGACTCATGAAGTATCTCGGCCGGGTAATGCCTTGGCATGAATATAAAGGTCTCCCCCTTTCCTGTCTCGGCCGACGTCTACAGGATACGACCGACTTAGATTATAACTCGGAAACTAGACGGGAGATGTCCCTTCGTCTTTCCCCGTCTTTACCCTATCCGGGGTTACCTTCCCAACATTAGTCCCCGAAGCTGGTATGGCCCCGCCGATAACCTCGGCTAGGTCGTATCAGTTTCACGACACACGCTCTGTATCATTTCCGAGTTATTCCTTGCTCATTCGAGGTATTGTTGTATCTTCTCGCATACGCCTCGTCCTACGTGTCATCCCCATCATTGCTTCTCTAGTTTTTTGTTCCTCTATAGTTTTTACTGACAGGCTACAGTTACTACTGTTCCTGTCACGCTGGCGCTGCGTCGCCTCGTGCTCCGTTTCCGTCGGGGATCGTGATCTTCTCTGCTACCGTGTGGCCCTAGGTGTGGTTCCGCTCAGCGACGTGCAGTCGTGCCGCGCACACGATCCACGCTGCCAACCGCCACACCCACGATCCCACTACTACCTAACCGGCGTCGTCGCCGGTGAGTTCTTTCCGGCCACGCCGCCTAGGTTTTATCCTAGATTTCTCTGTCTCGATTTTGTATTCGCACGGCGGTTCCTCTGCTCCTCCGCCGCCATTCTTGTGCAAAATCACGACGGGGCCTCGTAGCTCTAAACCTTCCTCCGCCTCTAGTTCTTCCTCCGTCGATCTCTCCGGTGAACCCATGTCTAGCTCCTTTAGTGGTGCCCTTGTAGAGGATGACGATGCTGGCTCTAGGCCTGAGCGAGGCTCGTGGCAGGGCTCCTCCGTTACACGCCGCGAGATTGAGTGGCTTATCCGAACTCGGAGGATTCCCGCCGAGGTCTCCTGTCGCTTACCCGGCAGCGAGTCCTCTCCGGATATTAGGGAGGGCGAGTATGTAGTTTTTATGCCACATTTCTCGCGCGGCTTTGGTCTCCCTCTTAGCGACTTTGCTAGAGAGTTTCTCGACTACTTCGGCCTTCAGCCGCATCACCTTCCTGCAAATGCCATCGCTTCTCTTTCTGCTTTTATCTCCGCCTCGGAGGGATACTTCGGCCTATGACCGTCTGTGCACGTCTGGTCGAAGTTCTTCCAGATTCGTTCCAACGTAGTCCCTGACAAGTCTCTGCACCCTTCCAAGAAACTGCTTACTCAATGTGGGGCAGCGTCCATTACACCTCGGAGGAAGTCCGTATTTACTCATGTTACCGGGTTAGAGTCGTGCAAGAAGTGGCACAAATCCTTTTTTTACGTCAAGAACAGAGGGACAGAGGACAAGATTCGGCTCGCTGCCTTCTCCATTGGTCCGCCTTCTAAGCTGAATTGGACTTATAATCCGAGGAAGAGTCATGCCTTGGCCGAGGCCTTTGAGATTCGGCTCAAAGAGCTGATCCGTCTTTGGGTTATCTGGCGAAGATCGATGGCTACCTTTATCGATGGCGAATCTGCCCATTCGAAGCGGACTCACAAATCAGGCTACATGAGCGGTCCTCTTGACCCTAACCGAGTCTTGACCGTGGAGCTGGACAACTATCTTATCTATAAGCGTGTCCGAGCTATCTTCAAGACGGAGATGCCTGAGGATTGGGCTTGGGCATTGAAACCGTTCACCCGCGATCGTCCTCCTCCTGAAGTAAGTTTAATCACTAACGCTTCGCTTTTCCAACTGTTTTCGCAACTATTTTCGCTAATTTTCCTCTTTTTTGTATTACAGAGGTTCACAGAACAGAAAGGCGAAGATGCCGAGGTTCTGTCACTCCCGTGGCCCGCGGACCGGAATACCCCGGACGTTGGGGAGCCGGACTCGGAAGAATTCGTTCCCAAATCAGACCTCGCCCCCGCTCGCCCTCGTGGCAAGACTTGGCCCACGAGGAGGAAGGTGATTCGGATGAGGTCCAAGTTCTAGAGGTAGTTGCCGCAATGCCCATTTCTTATGCATTTCCGGCTTCTACTTTCCCAGCTAATCCGGCCGGTCGGGTTCACGACGCCGAGCCTATTGCTTCCCGGCCCCCTATTACCTTGGGGAAACGTGGCGCTCCTGCGAGTGCCTCTGAGGTGGTCCCTAAGAAACGAACGAAGAAATCCGCTCCGAACCCTCCCAGGCGTAAGACCATGCCTGGAGTCGCAGGGTAAGTTCCCTTTGCCCGTATTTCTTGTTTCTCTCTTTCTGCCTTTCCTCCTGACGCCCTTCTTTCTTTCTTATTCTTGCAGTGCTCCACTCTCTGTTAAGCTCGGCGGTCCTAGCATGATTAGCCGCGTGACTCGGCAGCCATCTCCTCCTCTTGTTGAAGATATCAGGATTCCTAGTCCTGCACGTGTTGCATCTCCTTCAGCTCTGAATCAGTCGCCTCCTCGTCACGATGTGCCTGAGACTCCTCTCGTTGACATCGATCCCATTCGTCCCTCTGAGTTTTCCTCCGAGCCCGTTGCCCCCTCTGTGGATCTGAGCGCCTCTACTGAGCCTCTCTCTGCCCCCGCAGTCTCTACCGCAACTCCAGCCCCGGTCGAAGAGGTCGTTATCTCGGCGCCCTAAAGAAACCGTTCCCATTACCGAGGTATCGGCTTCTACTGATGCCTCTTCTAAAGCAAGAAAAACCGTTGCCACCAAGGCCTTCACTTCTCAGAAAGGCCTTGTCGGCTCTTCTCAGCCGAGTATTGCCGATGTGCTGCGCAAAGGAACTGCGCCTACCAGAGCCTCCGTTACTCCGGCAGCCAGCACCCAGCTTGCTCTTCATAAAAGCCCTGCGGCAGCGGTGGTCACACACCATGTCCGGGGTAAAGTCCTAACTCGGACGGCTAGTGGGAACAGCCTCGGCTCGCTGGTGGAGTATGCCAATAATTGGAATGCTGCCGACCAGTTTGAGGGTAATCCAATCAGTCAGCCCTTTCAGCTTTCCGACATTAGCGTCCGTTTCGATCAAGCTGCCAAGTTCATCCTTGACACTAACAAGATGAATGGGGTAATTTCTGTTTTGCTATACGCCAAGTTTAGATTAATTCTCCAGATGTTACTATACGCTCTAGTCCCCGAAACTTGCAAGGAAATAACTTGTTATATGCTTGGAAGTTTAATAATGCTTTACTTAATCTAATTTTATCTCTAGGGTTTGAATTGATATCCGACTAGATCTGTCTTAAAGCTTACTTGACTTTTTTTTTGCTAAAGCTTACTTGACTTTCGTTTAGCTGATCTTGGAATATCCAGCCACCTAAATTTGGTTTTAGTTTCGCTTGACTCGGATCTGTTTTAACTTCGATTATCCAGCCACCTAGATCCGGGTTAAGTTTTTCTTCACTCGGATCTGGTTTAGCTCCGAATATCCAGCCACCTAGATCCGGGTTAAGTTTTGCTTGACTCGGATCTGGTTTAGATTTGAATATCCATTTATCGTTTTGCTCCATTGTTCATGTTGCACATGACCGGTGGACTGCCGAATTTCAAAGGTTGCTTTTTTCGCATCGCAAACTGGAAGAAAAATATGAGAAAGTCCTTCCTGTGGTAAAAAAGGCTGGTAAGTCGATAGTTCGTTTTTGTCATTTTCGACGTTCTTATTGTTTTGCCCGCGGGATGTCGGCTCACTTTTTTGTTGAACAGGTAATATCAATAATCTCAACGTTCGTCTTGAGAAAAAGGTCAAGAGCTTGGAAGGTTAGTTTCCCTTTTATCTTACACATTTTCTCCCTTAAAATGTGCGCTAAGCTTCTCTTTTATTTCGTTTGGCTTTGGTAAAGCCGAGTTGCAAACCTTTGCAGCATCTCACCAAGATTGCACGCCCATGCCTGACGTGATGCTGCATTTTTTAGAACAAAGCGCTACTTATTCGGCGCAGCTACAAGAAAAAGATGATGAAATAGCTCGCCTGCGGGCTGAGGTGGAGACCCTCAAGCTCTCTCAGAAATCCGAACTAGAAAAGGTCGATCAGGAATTCTCTAAAGAGAAGAATCGGCTAGCTCTGGAGCTGCAGAAGAATAAAGAACTCCTCGAGGCTGCCGAACTGAAAACCCGTGGAATGAGCGAGGAGATTGCTTGCTTTGAAAAGAGCAAAATCATCTGGACTAAAGACCTTCAGATAATGTTGAGTTATATTCATTGTGAGTTTCTTAGCACAGCCGGATTATGTTTTTCTCTTTGTCCCTGCTGCCTCCTGACGCATTCGTGTTTTGCGCAGGTCATTTTCCAGAAGCTAAGCCTCTGAGTTCGAAGGCGGTTCTTGCAGCTCGTGCGCGCCGAGGTGTCCCTGCTGATGTTGATTCGGAATACTCGATGGAAGATTTCTGGTACATTTGTCGGTATTGCGGTTGGTCCGATGAAGATCATGGGCGGGGACTTGGTGCAGCAGCTATCCGAGCCTACCATGTTCTCGGCCAAATACCTGGGACTCCTAATATCAATGAGGTCGAATTCTGGTGAAAAGATTGATGGCCTTTGAAGCAACTAAGTCTGGAGGGAATCGGTAGGCGTGGCCATATGGCCCTCACTGTTATTATGTCATGGTATGAAGACATTTCTCTTGATATCCTGAGGAATTTGCGCACAGGTTCCCGTTGGGTTGAAGACCCCACTTTTTTTGCTCTTTGGCAAGCTCGCGCCTTCCAGCTTGTTGAGTATGCTGACGTGCATACCTGGAATGAAGGTCCGAGCTTCCTCCCGAACTCGGACGATGAGGTTGTAGTTGAGGATGCATCAGACAATAACTCGGCTGAACAAGGTGAAGGTGAAGATGATTCGGCTTCCTCTGGTGACTCCAGCTCGAGCTCGGATGGCAATGGTGACGCGCGATCCTCGTCGAAAGGTACTGGGCATTCAACTGCGCAAACTGATGTTCATCAGCAGCCTCAAGCTTCGGCCGAAGTCGCCCCTGGGTCTGTGGAAGGCGAGGCAACCTCTGCCGAGGCTCCGCCTATCTCGGAGCATCTAGCCCCTGACCCAACTACTGCCTCGCCAGCTAAAAATCTTTGAGTTATTTCTTGTCCCTGGTATGCCGGGCGTACTATGTACGGAATATTTGTCTGTCTTCTGTATGACCTGAATTTCTTTTGTCGTGTACTGCTCCGACATATATGTTTGTAGTTGTTAAAACTTTGTTTAAGTGGGTTTTCGTCCGATTTCTTGCTTTGATGATTTGCGATTTCCTGATTTTAGGATGTATCTTTGTCTTTGTATTCTCGTGGTTTAACCAATTAATCTGGGAGTGAGCCTCGAATATCACACGAGATTGAGCTGCTCTTATTCTGAGTATCGAAGTGTGATACCTTCCTTGTACCAAAGGTTGACCACTACTTGGGAACAATATATAGCAGTCCCCGAGTCACGGCCTATTGCGCCGAAGTCTAGTGTGTAAACCGAATTTCAGAAATAATATAAGACCGTTGCCGTATTTGCCATGTACTGAGGTTGAATACGTAAGATGAAGTCCAAAGAAGATATGGCAGTCCCTGAGTCACTGCTCTGGATGCCGAGGTTCAATACATAATATGAAATTGAAATAGCATATGGCAGTCCCCGAGTCACTGCTCTGGATGCCGAGGTTCAATACATAAGATCAAACTGAAATAGCATATGGCAGTCCCCGAGTCACTGCTCTGGATGCCGAGGTTCAATACATAAGATGAAATTGAAATAACATATGGCAGTCCTCGAGTCACTGCTCTGGATGCCGAGGTTTAATACATAAGATCAAATTGAAATAGCATATGGCAGTCCCCGAGTCACTGCTCTGGATGCCGAGGTTCAATACATAAGATGAAATTGAAATAACATATGGCGTCCCGAGTCACTTTCACGGATGCCGAGGTTTAATACATCATTGGTTCTTGACCTTGAAATACTATGCTATGAGTAAAATGGGCGAAGTAAAGCTACATTCCATGGCCGCTTCGTTTCTTCGCCGGCTTTGTCTGCTTTGTTCCTTCCAGGGGATTGAGCGTCGATTAGGTAATAGGCATCATTATGCAGTGCTTTGCTCACGATGAATGGTCCCTCCTATGGAGGTGACAGCTTGTGCATGCCGGCCGTGCGTTGCACCAGTCGGAGGACTAAATCTCCTTCTTTGAATACTCTTGGATTCACCTTCTTGCTGTGATATCGTCGCAAGTTCTGCTGGTAAATAGCTGATCGTGATGATGCGGTTCTCGGCTTCTTCTAGGTCTCTGATATCTTGCCGAGCTATTTCGTTTACCTCTGAGGTTGTATACTGAGTGACCCTTGGCGAGTCATGTATTATGTCGGCTGGAAGCACGGCCTCTGCCCCGTATACCAGAAAAAATGGCGTATAAGCTGTCGATCTATTCGGAGTAGTCCTGAGGCTCCATAATATGGCTGGGAGTTCCTCAATCCAACATCCTGCCGATCTTTGCAGTGGTTCAACAAGTCGTGGTTTTATTCCTGACAATACTAGTCCATTCGACCTTTCTACTTGCCCATTAGATGCTGGATGAGCCACAGAGGCAACATCTAGTCTTATGTGTTTCTCTCTGCAAAACCTAGCGAAGGCTCCTTCTGCAAAGTTTGTGCCGTTATCTGTAATAAAACTATGCGGATACCCATATCCTAAAATAATATCTTTGAGGAATTTGACTGTTGTGGGCCCATCGCATTTTTTTATTGGTTTCACTTCAATCCATTTTGTGAACTTGTCCACCATAACCAATATGTGGGTCATTCCCCCTCGGGCCGGCTTAAATGGTCCCACCATATCTAAGCCCCACACAGAAAATGGCCAAGTGATGGGTATTGTTTTTAACTCGGTCGATGGCATATGTATTTTGGTTGCATATCTCTGACAACCATTGCATTTTTCAACCAACTCTTTGGCTTCTTTCAACGCCGTCGGCCAATAAAATCCATGCCTGAATGCTTTGGCCACCAAGGCACGAGATGAGGCATGGTGTCCACATTCTCCTTGATGTATATCTAGGAGGATCTCCTGGCCTTCTGCCGAACTCACACACTTTTGCAATACGCTTGTGACACTTCTTTTATATAGCTCATTGTTTATGATTGTATAAGCTTTTGCTCTCCTTACAGTTTGTCTTGCTAATACTTCATTGTTCGGCAACATCGAGTCTTTAAGGTAGGAGAATATGGGTTGCGCCCATAGCGGTGTGACTTTTTCTGGTGTGGTCTCACTGTCTATTTCCATGTTTTCTGCCGACATACCTACCTCGGCCTTCTCCATAATTGTGCTTACTTCTGCAGTCCTCCTCTTGGGGGGTTCCGAGTCATATTGCTGGTCTACTTCCATCGGCGCATTATCTTCTGCTGAATTTGTCGGAATAAAGATAGATTCGGATTCTGGTGATGGGATTATTGATGGTTTCCTGAGGTGTTCCAGGGCAATACCCGGGGGAATTGACTGCCGGGTTGATCCAAGTTTTGACAACGTGTCTGCGGCATCATTTTCTGCCCGAGGTATATGGTGAAATTCACATCCTTTAAAGTATCCACCGATCTTTTGCACATGGAATCTGTATAAAGCCATATTAGCATCTAATGCATCCCAATTGCCTGAGACTTGCTGTACTACTAGATCTGAGTCCCCATAGCATAAGATTCGGCGTATGCCAATCTCTTTTGCTACTTTCAATCCATGGACCAGTGCTTCATATTCGGCTACGTTGTTGGATGCGGCAAAATGTATTTGTAGCACATACTTCAGCTGATCTCTTTTAGGCGAGGTTAACACTATTCCTTCCCCCAAACCATTTCTTAATTTGGAACCATCAAAATGCATCGTCCAATAATTTGGGTCTAGTAGTGGCGGCTCATACTGCATCTCGGCCCAATATACGAAGAAGTCGGCGACCGCCTGAGATTTGATTGCATCTCTCCTATCGAATTGTGGAGCGTACGGTGACAAATCAATTGCCCATTTTGCTATTCGGCCACTTGCATCCTTGTTGCTCAATATGTCGGCTATGGGTGCTTCACAGATCACTTTGATGGGATGCTCTTCGAAGTAATGTTTAAGCTTCTTTGCCGACATGTACACTCCATAAGCCATATTCTGATAATGCGGGTAATTCTGTTTTGAAGCGGATAACACCTCGCTCAAATAGTACACCGGCCTCTATACTGACTTATCATCTTCGAGTCGCTCTACGACGACTACGACACTCACTACTCTGTTGGTAGCTGCTATATAGAGTAACAATTGGCTCTTTTGATAACGGAGAAGCCAAAATGGGTGTTGTGACCAACATCTTTTTCAACTCATGAAATGCATAGTCCGCTTGTGGAGTCCAGATGAACTTATCTGATTTCTTCATTAGTTGATAGAGTGGTAGTGCCTTCTCTCCCAGCCGACATATAAACCGGCTGAGCGAGGCTAGACATCCCGTGAATTTTTGTACGTCATTTAGACACCTTGGCAACTCCATTCTTTCTACCGCCTTTATCTTTGTTGGATTGGCCTCTATACCTCGGCTGGATACGAGAAAACCGAGTAATTTTCCTGCCGGCACGCCAAATGTGCATTTTTCCAGATTAAGCTTCATTCAGAACCTTCTCAGTTTCGCGAAAGTCTGCCGTATATCATCCAGTAGTGTTTTGCTTTCTTTGGTTTTGATGACCACGTCATCTACGTATACTTGTACATTTTTTCCTATATGATCATGTAGACATTTTTGCATGCATCTCTGATACGTTGCTCCTGCGTTTCGCAGGCCGAATGGCATTGTGCGATAGCAATAAGCCCCGTACGGGGTAATAAATGCAGTCTTTATTTGATCGGCTGGATTTAACGGTATCTGGTGAAAACCAGAATACGCGTCTACAAATGACAATAACTCACAACCAGCGGTCGAATCAATGACTTGGTCTATTCTAGGTAATGGAAAAGGATCTTTTGGACACGCCTTGTTCAGGTTCGTGTAATTGATGCACATTCGCCATACAATGGCTACATTCGGATCATCTTTCTTCTTTTCTACTAGCACTAGATTCGATAACCAATCCGGATACATCACCTCCATGATGAACCCGGCTGCGAGGAGCCGAGCTATCTCATCCCCTATTATTTTTCTCCTGTCTTCGGCGAAGCGGCGGAGAGGTTGCTTCACCGGCCTTGCTCCTGGCCTTACATTCAAAGAGTGCTCAGCCAAGAGTGTAATCGAGTTGGTGTACCCTCCATCTTTCTTCAATATTATGAGCACCTGCTAGTTCACCTAGTCGAAGAGATTAGAATTCTCGGTCCTATGTTTCTACACAATATTTTCTCCTTCGAAAGGTTCATGGGAGTATTAAAGAAATATGTTCATAACCATGCTAGGCCAGAAGGAAGCATCTCTAAGGGCTATGGAACAGAGGAGGTCATTGAGTTTTGTGTTGACTTTCTTCCTGACCTTAAGATGATTGGTGTTCCTGAATCTCGGTATGAGGGGAGGCTGACTGGAAAAGGCACACTAGGAAGGAAAACAATGGTATGTATGGACAGGGATTCTTTCAATAAAGCACACTACACAGTTCTACACAATTCCACCTTGGTGGCTTCGTATATCGAGAAACACAAGATTATTGTACGCTCGGAAAACCCGGGGAAGCCTGACTCCTCGATTAAAGTGGAACACGAGGACACTTTCGGCAGTTGGTTGCAGAAACATCTCATGAATAACAACACCGTTGAAGATTAGCTGTACTTGTTGGCACGGTTACCATCTTTGACTATATGTACTTTCCAAGGGTACGAGATAAATGGTAATACATTTTACACGATCGCCCAAGATAAAAAGAGCACCAACTAAAACAGTAGTGTCCGCTTTGATGCAACAGATGACAATGGGCAGAAGGACACATATTATGGGTACATAGAGGAGATATGGGAACTTGAGTATGGACCTACTTTTAAGGTCCCTTTGTTTCAGTGCAAATGGGTCAAGATGACAGGAGGAGGGGTACATGTAGACGAAAAGTATAGCATGACAGCGGTGGATCTCAACAATCTTGCGTACATGGACGAACCATTCGTCCTAGCCAACGATGTGGATCAGGTTTTCTATGTGAAGGACATGTCTACGAAACCGAGAAAAAGAAAATCAACAAAATAATACATCGTCCGATGAGCCAAAGCGCCACATAGTTCTTTCAGGGAAAAGAAACATCGTGGGAGTGGATGACAAGACATATATGTTAGAAGATTATAATAAGTTTAATGAAATCCCGCCCTTCAAAGTGAAAACTGACCCAAGCCTCCTGTTAAATGATGAAGATTCTCCATGGCTACGGCGCAGAACAAAACAGCAACACTAGATAGGGATGTTGGTGTAATATATTAAACCTTTTATGTAATCATATTGTGAGTCAAATATTTTACCCAGATCCACATGCATGTAACATTGGTCATCTTGCTCAATCAAACTAGATGACGACTCCCAGTGCTTAAGCCGCAGGAGGTGAAAACCCAAATAGAAGGAACCATCACACGAGCATAGCTTAGGTGAGATCCCTGAAGAATCTTCCAGGTATCGTCGACCCTGGTGTCCAACGCAGCCATATAGCGATGGACGTGCTCGTCCTCCTCCCTGACACGACGACGTACCACCTCCTCGGTGGCTGGCTCCCTCTGAACCCTTCCTGGACCAGGCGACCTCCACCAAAGAAGCTCCAGGTCGACGATGACACCCAGATTCCTCACCAAGATACGCGTCCCGGAAGGTAGCACCATCCAATGCCAGCCTGGCGGAGCCCAGTCTCGGACATGCCCGGTGGAGCCCAGTACTCCATCGTTGCCGCCGAGTCGACTATGAGGATGCGGGATGGGCCTCCTAGGTGTCCATGACGGTCGCACTATAAATAGAGGGAAAGGGCGGGCCAGGCTGGGCCAGGCAGCACTAATAATAGGGGTTGAACCTTTACTCCCGGTTGGAGAAACCAATCGCGACTGAAGGGATTGCGGCAGGCTGGTGTAGGGGTTCGTATCATGGAAAACAAAAATTTTCTACCGCATACAAACAAACAAGCCAAGATCTATCCACTAGATTGTAGCAACGAGTCGATAGAATAACTCACCCTCAAAGATTCCAAAGTGTTTAACGAGAGCGGATTCTCGTGGGTGATGTAGTCGTACTCTTGCCGATCTCAAGATCGCGTAGACGATCCTTCCAAGCTGCGTTCGGCAGCACTTCCATGATCGGTCACACGTTCGGTTTCGACGAAGAACTTCCTCTCCTTGTTCCAAAGACGGAGGTTGTAGCACTCTCCTCGTGATTCCGGCGACGACGTGGTATGCGAAGTAGAGGAGATCTCAGAGGCTTCGCCTTAAGCCGGGCAGTATGGTGGACTATAAGAGCCTCGGTGATCTAGGGTTTAGACGCACTGCAGGAGAGGCTAGGCGGAGGCTAGGCAGGGGTTCCCAACTCGGCTAGGGTTTAGCCCTAGGCGGCGGCGAGAAGGTGCGGCGCCGTGCTTGGAGCTAGGGTTTCGGGGTGCAAGTTGTGTGTTTGGAGGCCACCCCTCCTTATATAGGTGGAGGGGTCCGGCCAAGGGGAGGGAAGTCCCTCCCCAACTCGTCTTCCAAGGCCGGCGGTGGAGGGATAGAGACTTCCTCCCCAAGTAGGTTTCCTACTCTCCCTCCACCAAAGAAAATAGCCGTTTGACTTTTCAAATTGGCGTTTGACTTTTCAAACTAGGATTTGATTTATCCCTTTATTTTGTTCAGCGATGACACCTAGTACATGATGCAACCATTCCAACTTGTTATGAAACATTCATGTACCCTTCCCCTCCGGAGTGCCAGACATTCCGGAACCTTCTAGAACATTCCCGATGAAAACACCGGAACCATTCTCCAACCCCGCAACAGGACTTTCCTTATATGAATCTTATTCTCCGGACCATTCCGGATCTCCTCGTGATATACCGGATCCCATCCGACACTCCGAACAACATTCGGTCTCTTACTCATCATTCCATAACTACTCAACAACGTCGAATCCTTAAGTGTGTCTCCCTACGGTTCGTGAATTATGCGGACATGATCGAGACACTTCTCCGAACAATAACCAATAGAGGAATCTGTAAATTCATATGGCTCCCACATATTTCTATGATTACTTTGCGATCGAATGAACCACTTACATACGATACCAATTTCCCTTTGTCTCACGATAGTTTACTTATCCGAGGTTTTCATCGTTGGTATCTCTGCATACCTAGTTCAACCTTGTTACTGATAAGTACTCTTTTCTCGTTACCGTGATATGTGATCTCTTGTGAGCCAGTCACATGCTTGCAAGCTAATTGGACGACATTCCACCGAGAGGGCCCAGAGTATATCTATCCGTCATATGGATGGACAAATCCCACTCTTGATCCATGTGTCTCAACCAATACTTTCCGAACACTCAATGCCACCTTTATAGCCACCCAGTTACGGTGTGGTGTTTGATGTCATCAAAGCATCCTTCCGGTGATGGTGATCAGCATGATCTCTTGGTCGAAGGAATTAGGTTACTATGTATCAGAAAGCATATAGCAATTGAACTATTAAAATGACTTGATCTTTATGCTACGCTTATCTATAGGAGTATGTCCATCATATCATTCTCCTAACGATATGATATTGTTGTTAATAACATCTCAATGTTCATGATATGGAAACCAAAATCATTTATTAACCAACAAGCTAGTATTATGAAGAGGCTTTACTAGGGACTTCAATTTAAGTTTACAAATCACACAAGAATTAATGTTTCCTTGTTAATAATATTATAGCATGAATGTAAACATTTATCATAAACACAAAGATATAATAATAACTACATTTATTATTGCCTCTAGGGCATATCTCCAACAGTCTCCCACTTGCACTAGAGTCAACTAATCTTAGATTACATGGTAATATACCGAACACCCATGGCAGTTTGGTGTTGGTCATGTTTTTCCCTCGGGAGAGGTTTAGTCAATGGATCCGCCACATTCAGGTCTCTGTGTACTTTGCAAGTCTTTATGTCACCATCTTGGACATGTTCTCGAATAGCGTGGAAACGTAGCTTGATGTGCTTCAGCTTCTTGTGTGACCTTGGTTCTTGCGCATTGGATATGGCGCCCATGTTATCACAATAGATAGACATTGGGTCCAGTGCACTTGGAACCACACCGAGCTCTGTAATGAACTCTTTCATCCATATCGCTTCTTGTGAAGCCTCTGAAGCAGCCATGTATTCCGATTCAGTTGAAGATCTCGCCACAACGCTTTGCTTTGCACTCCTCCAGCTAACTGCTGCACCATTCAAAGTAAATACGTATCCAGATTGTCATTTAGAATCATCCGGATCGGTGTTCCAACTATCATCGGTGTAACCATTAACAACAAGCTGTTCATCACCTCCATAAGAAAGAACCATATCCTTAGTTCTTCTCAAGTACTTAAGGATGTTTTTGACCGCTGTCCAATGATCCACTCCTGGATCACTACGAGACGCATTTTTCTTCTTTGGGTTCAAGCTTGTCCGGCTGTAACTTCTTTACATAGGCTTCGCAACCCCAAACTTTAAGGAACGGCAATTTAGGTTTCTTCCCAAACCATAATTCATACGGTGTCGTTTCAACGGATTTAGATGGTGCCCTATTTAAAGTGAATGCGGCTGTTTCTTATGCATAACCCCAAAATGATAGCGGTAAATCTGTAAG
The DNA here is from genome assembly GCA_030063025.1 of Avena longiglumis. Taxonomy (NCBI): domain Eukaryota; kingdom Viridiplantae; phylum Streptophyta; class Magnoliopsida; order Poales; family Poaceae; genus Avena; species Avena longiglumis. The sequence continues at coordinate 66,845,701 of CP125978.1, read as the reverse complement.
TGACATCATAGAATGAACCATATCTAAGAGAGTTCGATTACGACGTTCGGACACACCATTACGCTGTGGTGTTCCCGACGGTGTCAATTGTGAAAGTATTCCGCATTTCTTCAAATGCTCGCCAAACTCGTAACTTAGATATTCACCTCCACGATCAGAACACAGAAATTTAATCTTCTTGTTATGTTGGTTCTCAACCTCACTTTGAAATTCCTTAAACTTCTCGAAAGTTTCGGACTTATGTTCCATAAAATAGATATACCCATATCTACTCAAGTCATCCATGAAGGTAAGAACATAACGATAACCACCGCGCGATGCTACACTCATTGGACCACACACATCGGTATGTATGATTTCCAATAAGTCCGTAGCTTGATCCATCATACCAGAAAATGGAGTCTTAGTCATTTTACCCATCAGACATGCTTCGCATCTTTCAAGTGATTCGAAATCAAGTGATTCAAGAAGTCCATCGGAATGGAGTTTCTTCATACGCTTCACTCCAATGTGACCAAGACGACAGTGCCACATATAGGTCGAGTTATCGCTCAATTTCAAACGTTTAGCCTCAATGTTATTAATATGTGTATTTCCACTATCGAGATTCAATAAGAATAGACCATCTATAAAAGGTGCATGTGCATAAAACATATTACTCATATAAATCGAACAACCATTATTCTCGGACTTAAACAAGTAACCGTCTCGCAATAAACAAGATCCCGATATAATGTTCATGCTCAACGCAGGCACCAAATAACAATAATTTAAGTATAAAACTAATCCCTATGGTAGATGAAGGGGTAGCGTGCCGACCGCGATCACATCAACCTTTGATCCGTTTCCCACGCGCATCGTCACCTCGTTCTTCGCTAGCTTCCGTTTGATACGCAACTTTGTTCGAGTTACAAATATGAGCAACTGAACCAGTATCAAATACCCAGACACTACTACGAGTACTAGTGAGATACACATCAATAACATGTATATCGGATATACCTTTCTTCTTGATGTTACCGTTCTTCAAATCCGCCAAGTACTTTGGGCAATTCCGCTTCTAGTGACCTTCTCCCTTGCAGTAAAAGCACTCAGTATCAGGCTTAGGTACAGCCTTGGTCTTCTTAGTCGTGCGGTAACTTTCTTACCACCCTTATTGAAGTGTCCCTTTTTCTTAGACTTGCCTTTCTTGAATTTGGTGGTCTTATTGACCATCAACACTTGGTGCTCTTTCTTGATCTCCACTTCTGCAGATTTTAACATGGAGAAGAGTTACAGCTGCTTGTTCATGCTTTGCATATTGTAGTTCATCACAAAGTTCTTGTAACTTGGTGGTAGTGATTGGAGGACACGGTAAATCCCCAAAGCATTAGGAATCACTATACCCAAGCTTTGAAGTTTGTTTTGCGTGCAGACATCTTAAGCACATGCTCATTGACAGACTGCCCTCTTCCATCTTGCGTTAAAGAACTTTTGAAGCCTCATAGCTCTCAACTGCCGCGTGAGTCTCAAAAATCAATTTGAGTTCACGGACAATATCATGTGGGTCTGAATTCTCAAACCTTTTACAAGCTCCGATTCTAAACCATACAAGATAGCACACTGAACTGTGGAGTACTGAGTCTTCCGAGCGAGGTAAACATTCTTTACTTCATCGGTAGCAGTAGCTGCAGGTGGGTCACCCATCGGTGCATCCAGCACATAGGTCAAACTACCAGCATTGAGGACAATCCTCAAATTGCGGAACCAATCCGCGAAGTTGCTTCCATTGTTTTTCAACTTTTATTTCTCTAGGAACGCATTAAAATTGATGGTAGGGGACGCCATTTATCTACAACATATTTGCAATAGTTTAGACTAAGTTTATGACAAATTGAGTTCTAATTATTAGTTAAATTAATCTAGGTGAACTCCCACTTAAAACAATATCCCTCACATTGTTTTAGTGATCACACGAACCAAATCCACCACATCAACACCGATCATCACGAGAGTTGATGTAGCTTCAATGGCGAACAATCGACATGTTCATCATATCTACTCTATGATTCATGCTTTACCTTTCGGTGATCCGTGTTCCGAGAACATGTCTGTACATGCTAGGCTCGTCAAGATCAAACCTTAGCTTCCGCATGAGCAAATCTGGCTTGCTCACGTTGTATACACTTGCAGAATCTAACACACCCGATCCTCACGTGGTGCTTCGAAACAACAAGCTTTAGCCACGGTGATCACTAAGGATGAACACTTTAGAACTTGAGATTTATGTGCATGAGGGATCATCTTATAATGCTATCGTCGTTAACTAAGCAATACAAGATGCATAAAGGATTAACATCACATGCAATTCATAATATGTGATATGATATGGCCTTTCTTCTTTGTGCTTCCGATCTCCATCTTCAAGCACGAACATGATCTCCATCATCACCGTCATTGCATCAAGGTCAATGACTCTTCTCCATGATTGTCGTCCACCAGCTTCAACTATTACAACTACTTTGAATAGACACGCGGGTCTTTACGGAAATTAAAGACAACCATATGGCTCCTGCCGGTTGCCAACTTACAATAAGGAACATTGCATACATCAAATATAATCACAATCATGGCCATATCACATCACAGCACACCCCTACAAAACAAAGTTAGACGCCTCTAATTTCTTTGCATATTTTACGTGGTTTGGGGCTTTCAATAAGTGTCGATCTAACTTACGAACAAGAACCACAACGTTGATGTTTGAACTATCAAGTGCCCGTTGTAAATTGGATCTATACTATAATGGGAGAGACAGACACCCGCAAAGCCACTTATGCAATACAAGTTGCATGTTGAGCGTGGAGCAAGTCTCATGAACGATGTCATGTAAGGTTAGCCCAGGCCGCTTCATCCCATCATACCGCAAGATGCAAAGTACACAAGAAGCAATTGATAATAAAAGCACCACCGCCCACAATGACCATTGTGTTCTACTCGTGCAACAGATCTACATATAGACACGGCTCTGATACCACTGTAGGGGTTCGTAGCATGGAAAACAAAAAATTTCTACCGCATACAAACAAACAAGCCAAGATCTATCTACTAGATTGTAGCAACGAGTCGATAGAATAACTCACCCTCGAAGATTCCAAAGTGTTTAACGAGAGCAGATTCTCGTGGGTGATGTAGTCGTACTCTTGCCGATCTCAAGATCGCGTAGACGATCCTTCCGGCGCTGCGTTCCGGCAGATCTTCCGCAGTCGGTCACACGTTCGGTACTCGACGATGACCTTCCTCTCCCTTGTTCCAGCAGGCAGCGGAGGTTGTAGCACTCTCCTCCTGATTCCGGCAGCACGACGGCGTGGTACCGGAAGTAGGGAAGATCTCGCAGGGCTTTGCCTTAAGCCGGAGCGAGTATGGTGGACTATGAGAGAGCCTCGGTGATCTAGGGTTTAGACGCACCAAGGAGGAGAGGCTAGGCCAGCGGATAGGGCAAGGGGGTGCCCCAACTCGGCGTCTAGGGTTTATCCCTAGGCGGCGGCAGCAGGAGGTGGCGGCGCCGACGGCTTGGAGCTAGGGTTTGCGGGGTGCAAGTTGTGTGTTTGGAGGGGCAGCCCTGCCCCTCCTTATATAGGTGGATGGGGCCCAAGGGAGGAGTCCTCCCAACTCGGCTTCCAAGGCCGGCGGTGGAGGGAGAGGGAATTCCTCCCCAAGTAGGTTTCCTACTCTCCCTCCACCAAACAAAATAGCCGTTTGACTTTTCAAATTGGCGTTTGACTTTTCAAACTAGGATTTGATTTATCCCTTTATTTTGTTCAGAGATGACACCTAGTACATGATACAACCATTCTAAATTGTTATGACACATTCATGTACCCTTCCCCTTCGGAGTGCCGGACATTCTGGAACCTTCTAGAACATTCCCGATGAAAACACCGGAACCATTCTCCAACCCCGAAACAGGACTTTCCTTATATGAATATTATTCTCCGGACCATTCCAGATCTCCTCGTGATATCCCGGATCCCATCCGATACTCCGAACAACATTCGGTCTCTTACTCATCATTCCATAACTACTCAACAACGTCGAATCCTTAAGTGTGTCTCCCTACGGTTCGTGAATTATGCGGACATGATCGAGACACTTCTCCCAAAAAATAACCAATAGAGGAATCTGGAAATTCATATGTCTCCCACATATTTCTACGATTACTTTGCGATCAAATGAACCACTTACATACGATAGCAATTTACCTTTGTCTCACGATAGTTTACTTATCCGAGGTTTTGATCGTCGGTATCTCTGCATACCTAGTTCAACCTTGTTACTGATAAGTACTCTTTTCTCATTCCCGTGATATGTGATCCCTTGTGAGCCAGTCACATGCTTGCAAGCTAATTGGATGACATTCCATCGAGAGGGCCCAGAGTATATCTATCCGTCATATGTATGGACAAATCCCAGTCTTGATCCATGTGTCTCAACCAATACTTTCCGAACACTCAATGCCACCTTTATAGCCACCCAGTTACGGTGTGGTGTTTGGTGTCATCAAAGCATCCTTCCGGTGATGGTGATAAGCATGATCTCATGGTCGAAGGAATTAGGTTACTATGTATCAGAAAGCATATAGCAATTGAACTATTAAAATGACTTGATCTTTATGCTACGCTTATCTATAGGAGTATGTCCATCATATCATTCTCCTAACGATATGATCTTGTTGTTAATAACATCTCAATGTTCATGATAGGGAAACCATAATCATTTATTAACCAACAAGCTAGTATTATGAAGAGGCTTTACTAGGGACTTCAATTTAAGTTTACAAATCACACAAGTATTAATGTTTCCTTGTTAATACTATTATAGCATGAATGTAAACATTTATCATAAACACAAAATATAATAATAACTACATTTATTATTGCCTCTAGGGCATATCTCCAACAGTCTCCCACTTGCACTAGAGTCAACTAATCTAGATTACATGGTAATATACCGAACACCCATGGCAGTTTGGTGTTGGTCATGTTTTGCCCTCGGGAGAGGTTTAGTCAATGGATCCGCCACATTCAGATCTGTGTGTAGTTTGCAAATCTTTATGTCACCATCTTGGACATGTTCTCGAATAGCGTGGAAACGTAGCTTGATGTGCTTCAGCTTCTTGTGTGACCTTGGTTCTTGCGCATTGGCTATGGCGCCCATGTTATCACAGTAGATAGACATTGGGTCCAGCGCACTTGGAACCACACCGAGCTCTGTAATGAACTCTTTCATCCATATCGCTTCTTGTGAAGCCTCCGAAGCAGCCATGTATTCCGATTCAGTTGAAGATCTCGCCACAACGCTTTTCTTTGCACTCCTCCAGCTAACTGCTACACCATTCAAAGTAAATACGTATCCATATTGTGATTTAGAATCATCCGGATCGGTGTTCCAACTAGCATCGGTGTAACCATTAACAACGAGCTGTTCATCACCTCCATAAGAAAGAACCATATCCTTCGTTCTTCTCAAGTACTTAAGGATGTTTTTGACCGCTGTCCAATGATCCACTCCTGGATCACTTTGATATCTGCTAGTCAAACTAACAGCATATACAATGTCGGGTCTAGTACATAGCATGGCATACATTAGAGATCCTATGGCTGAGGCATAGGGAGTCTTACTCATCCTTTCTCTATCTTCTGCCGTTACTGGACTTTTAGTTTTACTCAAGGTCGTATCGGGCAACATGGGCAAGAACCCTTTCTTGCTATCTTCCATTCCAAATCTCTTTAGAACTTTGTCCAAATATGTACTTTGTGACAATGATATTAGGCGTCTCGATCTATCTTTATAAATCTTTATGCCTAATATGTAGTTTAGGATTAGGATTAGTGTATATAGTGTATGTAGTTTAGGATCAGGATTAGTGTATATAGTGTATGTAGTTTAGGATTAGTTTATTATTTTTAGGGTATGAGATTTATAATATTGTAAGTTATGTTTATAATAGGGTTTTTTATTGTAAGACCCTATTTGTAACCAGAGTTAGGGTTAGGGTTAGGGTGTTGGTGCTCGGTGGTGACCGAAGTTAGGGTTAGGGTGGTGGTTCTCGCGGGAAGACGCTTAGTCGCCTGCCTCTCCCGAGGCCACCATCACCGGCCACCTCCACCACACCTCCGGGTTTAGGGTTTAGGGTTTATTTGTTAAGTTCAAATAAATATTGTGTGCATTTTGCAGGAACTATGGATCCACCTAGTCCAATCTGCAGAGACCTAGATTCGGAACACTTGCTCGAGGATATGATTCACAATGCCGATGAGGGATCTCCCTCGAGGTATCTGAACTCATCCGATGAGGGAGAGGAGACCAATAGACAAGAGGAAGAAGCCCATGGACGCGTAACGCAGACCGATGAGGTATATATATATATATGATGTCCGATGATCGTCACTAAATGTACCTAGTTCTATATATATTATGTTGACGAATGTTTCTTCTCTTAGGCCTCTACATCGAGCAAGAAAACCAAGCGCGGCCCAGCCAAAAAGTTGCCCCAGGGTACTGTTTATGAAATTACAGAGGTTTCAGGAGACGGCGAACCATTGGAACCAAAAAAAACAAAACAAATATTTGTACAACAATGCGGAGTTGTTGCTAGAGATCGCACCCCGATCATTGTTCGAGAGTGGAATTAGCCCAAAGAGGCGGAATGGAGTGATGTGTATATCGACGATAGATTCAAAGAGCAACTATTTACTGACCTAATGGCACATTTTAAGCTGCCAAAATATGACACCGAGGACGAGAAGGCTGAAATGAGAAAGAATGTCAAGCAGTTTGCACTGAAGAAGATGGCCGAACTATTCAAGAACTGGAAGAAGTCATTATGGCAATAGTATCAGAATGACAAGAAAACCCCATTATTCGAAGGCTATCTAGCGAAGCGGCAGCCTTACTGGGATGAATTTGTGGAGTATAGGGGTCAGGAGTTGCAGAGGAAAAGTTTGAAAAAAACAAGATAAATGCTGCGAAGAAGAAATATCACCATAACATGGGCCCAGGGGGCTACGCGGCTACCATGCCTAAGTGGGATGCAAAAGAGAAAGAGCTTCATGATAAAGGGATCATTCCAAAACTAATTCGCGAAGAATGGGTTTTGAGGGCAAGAAATTGGTTCCTTGGGCATGGGAGTACATATGACGAACTTACAGGGGCCTTGTTTGCAGTGACGGGATAAAGGTACCCAGGAGTGCATGGATAAAAATGGTGAAAGATATTAAAGATGGAATAAAACTGTTTCATCCCGATAGAGAGAATGACTTGCTGACCTTGGTCCTCGGGAATCACGAACATATAGGACGAGTTCGCGGCCTTGAGGGAGTTTCACGTGGGAGATTGGGTTTCCTAAGGAACAAGGTACCTATAGAAGCCGAGCAAGAGCAAAGCAGCGACAGGAGGAGGAGGAGGCAGACAAGTTCAACCAACTGCTAGCAAGACTTGACAAGCAGCAGCAGCAAATCGACGAACTTAGAGGAATAGCGTGCTTGCAAGATCCTCCACTCGATATTACTGTCAACCCATCTCAGCGGAGAAGCAGCGTGGCTGAATCGGAGGTCCCGTCTAACGATGCATCCTATACAGATGGCGGTCCCGGCTACCCCGTGGATTGAATTAAGGAGCAGATACCTTGTAAGCTCCATAATAAATTGAAGAACGTATCTGTAAAGGTGGCGGTCGGATCGGCTTTGCCTTGTCCGCCTGACGCACGTTGGCATGGCCATGAGATTCCACCTGGCTATGCTAAAGTCGGGGTGGATCAAATCGTAAAGGAGTGGGAGTCAATGGAGCTTGACATCCCTGGACCTGAAGGTGAGATCACACTCGAAGAATTACTTGGTGGTATCATTCTATGGGACAAGAACAACATACGGTTTTCAGGCTCGTCCCCAAGGATAACACTACCGCCTCCGAGTCGTCGCAGATCTCCTTCACCTCCACCTCCACCTCCATCACCTCCAAGAAGCCCACCCCATGATGACTACGACCACCACATCCTGAGTCCGTCTCGATCTCCATCGCAGGCTCAACAGTCTTTGATGCCCGCTAAGGACAATAAGCGGAAGCGTGCTACGCCAGTGAGTACTAAAGGACACGGCAGCCCAAAACGAAAAATGTCGCCCCTCCCAACCGTGCCTCGTCATAATCTTCCCATCATACCTTACGATCGTACTGATGCGGAAACTGTAGCAATAACAAAGGCCAAAGTGGCGACTCATTTTGAGAAGAAGAAACCCGAGCCCGCTCCGGTATACACAGAGAAGCAAAAGGCATATGCAATTGATTTTCTGAACACAAAATCACAATATGAGTTGCACCATAAGCCAGATGAATATCTACGCACACTTTAGAAAGGGTTGGCAAAGAGCAAATCAAGCAAATCAAGTACAACGGTAAAAAATCAGCAAGCACACGTGCAAGCGAGACCAAAACTGCAATCAGTAAAAAATCAGACGTTCCCCTTCTCGAACAACAGGCCAAACAAACGATCGCACCCCTCAAGGTGTTTTCAGAAAACATTCCCCTTCTCGTACAACAACCACTAGATATGTCAGTATCTGCGGAGTTGGCGGCCAGCATGGAAATTAGTCTTGATAAACTATTAGGCCCCCAACTCGACCTTCTACCCAAGATGCCAATAGCCCGTAGATATGCCGCAGGTGAGGATTTGGTCAGCAAAGAAAAGGAGAAAGAACTGCTAACACAACCGCGGAATCTCCATGAGTGGTACTTGACAGCTGCAAAGGAAGGGAGAATATTTATCACAATGAAAGTCCCACGTGAGTACTACTTCAGAAAAGGCGAAGATTTCCATGCTGCAGAACTGTTCCAGTTATACAATCTCGACGCCCTCGACAAATCTATCCTCAGCTGCTATTGTCTGTAAGTTGTTAAATTCATTGTCTACATGTTCAGTTCATTGCATGTAATTATCCTCATTATATCCTTTTGTACTCTATTATTATGCAGAATGAAGATCCAGGAATATAAAATAAGAAGAATCTATAGTGTTGGGTTCATCGACCCAGATAAAGTACATATAAAGACGCTAACAACAAACCCCGAGGAGACGGAGGAAAATATTTTGAGGTTTTTAAAGGAGCAAAATTTCTGTTACCACATACTATTTCCTTACAATTTCGAGTAAGCGACTTACTCTATTGTACATACATTCACTTTTGATTACTCGACGCTAAGTGTAACTGATGAGTTACTGATGTATATATAAACGTTTGCAGCTTCCACTGGATTCTTTTAGACATTCAACTTGATAAGGGAAGAGTTGAAGTCATGGACCCATCAAAGAGAAACCTGGAAGTGTTCCGCAACATGCAGGATGTGGCATCCCGCAAAACCACTACTAGAAAATCGCGTTGATTTTGTGCATTGTATCGTCATCATCATGCATTGTTTGTCTAAACTATTTCGAAAAACCTAGTTTTACTTTGTACAAATACCCCTCTTTCTTTCAAATGCAAAACCCCGATCGTATCAGATATTTTATTTACCTATAAACTAATTGCAAAGTAGACTTGTTTTAAAATAAACAAGACAAAACGAACACATATTTACAAACTAATAAAACCTAAACTCTAAATCCTATATCTACCTAGTCCCAACCTACCCACCAACCGCAGCGTGCCACCTCACCCCTCCCCCAATTTCCTACCCACCTGCCACCTCATCAATCCACCCTCTCTCCCCCTCTTTTCTCTCACCCCAGTCCCACCTACCCTCTCTCTCTCTCCCTCACCGACAACCGGGCCCCACCCTGGCCCCACTCTCCACTCAACCTCCCACCCCACTCAGCCACCTCTCTCCCTGCCTGTGGGTCCCGCCTCCCCTGGCCACGCGCCCCCCACACGCCCACGCCACGCTGCCCACCATGCCCCACGCGCCCCCCCGCTGGCCCGCAGCCCCCACCTCGCCGCCCGTGCTCTCGCCGCCTCCGGCCGCTCTCCGCGTGCCCGCCACCAGCTGCCCGCCCGTGCCGTCCTCCCTCGGCGAGCCTGCCCCGTCGACCTCCTCACGCCGACGCCGGCTCCTCCCCGTCATCCCCTCGCCTCGGGCTCCTCGGCATCCCGCATGCCGCCGCCGCCGCCACTGACGCTGCCATCGTCGACCGTTCCCTGCTCACCATCGCGGGCGTGGCCGCCTGTCCAAAGACGTGATGCGCCCTGGTTTCCGACCTCCCGAGCACAAGACCGTCTCGTCACAAGAGCCTCCGCTTCCGCCGCCAAGATCTGCATCGTTGCGGGTTCGTTGACCATGTGCGAGGTGGAACCCGGCGACGCGTACCAAGATCCACCACACGGACGCGCCACGGATTCGGAGGAACCCTCGGACGCCAAGTTAGCCTCATGAACCCCGAAGACCCGAACCCCGATGAACCATGATCTCCGCTGCAGAACCACAAGTCCTTCGGAGTGAAACCAACAAGATCTACCGCCGGACGCCAAGTACTCCTTCGTGGACCCGAGGACCCGAAGGCCTTCTTCCTGGATCCGGAGACCGAACCCGGGCGCGCCAAGTTCTTCGAACCGAGACCCCGGTGCGACAAGTACTCCTTCACGAACGCCAAGACCGACCCGACACGAGGACCCGACAAGATCGACCGCTTGGAACAAGATCTCCGGCACGTCACGACAAGTTCTCTGTCTTGCATCCGAACCTCGATCCCGTCGAACCCGGAACCCTGAGACCGAACCCCGAACCCTGGAACCCCAAGATCGTCGAACCCTAATGTGTGACCCCTTTTTCTCGAGCCCTATTTTATAAATGTAATAACAAATGGATGCATATTGAATTGTCATACTTGCATGTATATTGTCATGTGGTTTTGGGGCCTTATGCCAATTCACCATATAATTAAATATGGGGCCCATATGCGGGCAAATCTAGTCTCATATTGGCCTCATTTAAATTTGTGTAGCGAACCGGTGCTATCTTTTGCCATGATAAGACAACATCTAAATTGCGGGGTAGTTAAACAACTTGAACCATTTAATTAATTGTCGGGACCCCGGTTCCACTTAATACTGACCTAATTGCATCGCACCTTTGCCATATCATACATCATACATGCATCATGCCCGATCTTTTGCCGTAGTATTAAATATTGCATCCGGTGTTTATTCTAGTGTTTTGGTTCTTCGCGGATAAGGCCGTTGAGTTGATGCGAGTGTCGACCGACCTTGTGAACCTTCGACAATGTTTTCAAAGCGAGCATCTTCCCTTTCTACCTATCTTACTTTTATAGTATTTATTTCCTCCGTTGATCTATTGCTATCTCGGTTGCGATGCCCTAGTTTTCGCATCTGCTATCCTCGCAGCCTTATATTGCCTTGGACACATCCTATTACATGTTGTTTGGTAGATAGTTGGACTTGCGCGTAGTCGCTGCTTGCTCAAGTGTCATGCCGCGATACGGCACACGCTTGTTGGAGTATTGCCGCATGTTTGATGTTGGAGATGATCATGGCTTTACTTTTCGCTCACTTTAATTACTGTTTAACAACTAAAATTGAAGTAGGTGTAGCAGGCACAGTGGGCTATAGATGTTATTTGGTTGTTAACGTCCACTTGTGTCCTGTAGGACCCCGAGTACTTGATACAATTCCTTGATTTTTCGCTATCCACATCCGGAGGATTATGGGACCCCGAGCCAGAGCTTGATTCATTCTTATTTCTTGGGGCCACAAACTAGTTTGAGGTTTTATTTATGATCCCACTTATGCCATGCTTTATCGCTTTATTTAAATTGTGCGATGGATAGCACCAGATCGCTTTAGGTAAGCGAGTGTTCGCATCGACAAGCCCAGCTTTTGGGTTCCCAATCGCTGACCATTGACGAAACCTCGGGTCCGTCTCAAGTCGCTAACTTCGCTATGGTGTACTCCAAGGGGTGGCCCCCTGAAATATTTCTGAATCCTGTGATTGCTTTGTCGTGAAGGCCTCGTTGGGTTTTGATTTGGTTTTTCCGAGGTTGATCGAGTGTGTGTTGCTATTGGTCCACCCCGGCCGGGTAAAACTTTCTGAAAGCCGTGTCCGCGGTTATGGACGACTTGGAGCACAGTATCTCGATCATAGACAACTATAACTAAAGTAGTGCTATAAAATTTGACTCTATAATGACTAGTAATCAGCTTCACTATAATGGAATGGATAATTAAAACTGCCCACAATTGCTTGTTTGGTTTGTCGCTTGCGACAATTGTATCTGACTAGTAAGTATTGCAACTACAACGGAATGGCTAAATAAAAGTACCAACAACTGCTGGGTTTTGGGTTATCTCATGCTAATTGAATCTGATTAGTAAGTGTTGCAACTATAACGGAATGGTTAACTAAAATGGCCCACTGCTTATTTTATCAGGATGATTACCTACACCTGACTAGTAAGTGTTGCAACGATAACTGAATAAATAAAACTGCCAACTGCGTGAGTTCCTCGGTTGACTTCCTCGTTTGGTCTCGAGGGGGAAACACCAGGATGGGTTTGTTTGATGGTAGCATCAGGTCGGTTCCGAATAGGTCTTTCTTACCCCTCTCGGCGATACCGGTTGTATCGAGTCTCTATAGGTTGTTTAGTGCATGCCGCCGCCGCTTGATCCACCATACCTATGTAGGCGAGGACCGATTCTAGCCTCGCCTGTACTGGCCTCGATCGACACTCCTCTTTTCCTTTGCCCTTTGTCGGCACCCCTTTGTTTAAGCAGGTTTTGAGATCGACGTCGTTAGCGGGGTTACCCTTCCGGGCTTGGCACAGGCGGTTATGGATGCCATTGGTTATTCTTCAGGGCTCTTAGCCCCATTTGCATCTTGTCCATAGTCGGACGCTGTATCATTTTCAATGTGATTTGGATCTTTGTACTGTATATCTGCATTCTTGACTCTTTGAGTCGTTGTTGTATATATCTGTTCTGTGGGTTCCATCGTGGACTATTGTGTAATGGTATTACTTCGTTTTTCCACCCGCACGAAAGTGCCTGGTGGGCACCTTTGAATCGTTTCTATGCGGGTTTGGCGGGAATCTCTGAAACTTGCATAGGGCCGATTCTGAGGGTGTTACACAGGACATGCTCCAGAAGTAATTTTCTCGCTATATCGGTCTCTTTCGTTCATTCATTTTTCTTCGCCGGGCAGGTTTTGGACCCGGTTCAAGCGCGAGGTTAAGGGTTCCTTTAGTCAGCAGCTGACGTTTAAGGCGGTCTCGGTAAGTAGCACATGATATGTCTGCGCATCTCTTTACTTCTAGTTTCAATACAATAATGATGCTAGATTATTATTTTGATTGAATTCTATTCTTGTAAAGTGCGCGAGGCAGCCACGGGGGTCGAATTTATGTGAATTCTATGTTTACGAGTTCATTCACACGTTTACCACCAAGTACAAATATTATAGAGTCGACGTAAACAATACATTCACACCATCATTTTATTATCGTTACTTTTTGTTATCATGATTGATATTCATATTGATCTCCTTTTCTTATATAGTTTAAGAGAATGCGGGATCAAGTCCTACCAAATCAACGTGTACTAGCAATTGTGGAGGAGCTGACGAATTTTATTTTTAAAGAGATGGTACACGATGGCGGAGAATTTAGTGTGAATAGGCGCTAATGATCTCCATGCAATTGACTAGACGGGCTCTAGTCCCGATAATTGTGATCTCCATGTAACTATGTAAATTATATATATTTATATGCTCGATTTCGTAATACAAGTTATCTTATATATATGCACGAATGTGTACGATATGTGGTGGCGTACAAATATTCAAAAACCATTTTAAAATAAAAAATAAATAAATAAAATAATACAAAATGAATTCTTTGCCGCGGCAGAGAAAGGGCACAAAATGCTGCCGCGACAGAGAAATCACTAGTCCAAGGTAATGCTCTGTCACGACAGAGAAAAGGCGCAAAATGCTGCCGCGGCAGAGATCCACTAGTTCCGGTTCATAACACCAACCGGGACTAGTGGGGGTGCACCCTGAGGGCGCAGGGGCAGCCACGTGGATATCCACTAGTGTCGACTGGTAACTGGGCCGGGAATAGTGTTGGGCCTCTAGTCCCGCTTGATTAGTCCCGGTTCAAAAACCGGGACTAAAGGCCCTGACGACCCGGGACTAGAGGCCCTGTTTCCACTAGTAAACCTGAGTGAACATACATGTTTACATACTAAAAATAGTCTAAATACATTTACTTTATAAACCTAAAACATCTTATATTTTGAAACGAAAGGAGCACCATTTTATTTCTTCTACAGTACTTTAGCATCTGGTAAGTGCTAGGAGCACACCCACCCTATCACACTCAATTATGTTACAACTTTTAAGTTAAACAGAGCTTTTGTGATGTGACGTAGAATATTTCTTCTAACACGTGGGGGACTAGAGAGTGCTTAGGTGACGCCAATAAACACATATTTTTACTTTTATTTTACAAGAACGCCGGAATTTGGGGTAGGTCTGCACAAACTTCATAAATGAATGGTATTTGTGTACGGAGGGTTGATAATAAACTACTGTAATAGGTTGATAGTTGTTTAAAAAAAATTTCTAGCTATTTTTGTGAACAATATGATAAAATGCATCGAAAAACTTTGCTTTTTTTTTGCAAAACTTGACTTTTGGATGCTAAAACTTTAATAAAAGGCTGTGTACATCGACCGATGCAGAGGCCGATATTTTACTCCTATTTTTTTTAAAAAAATACTAAGTAATTGCTAATTGTACTGAAGAACATGGCAGTTGTTTTGAGAAATCTGTCTGCTATTATTAAAAAGGGATTTTTATTTGTGTCCTTGGTTTGTTAATTGTACTCATTTTTCTCATACGCTTAACTTTTTCTCACTTTTTCCGGTCCGAAACTCGATTTTGCGTTAGCCTTGCCGTTACGTGCTGACAAGTGGTGCCGCGTTCAGTCGGGTCCTAGACCTCTCTTCACTTATGGGACCCTGAGACAGCCCCGCGCCCGCACCATTGCCTCTCATTTCTTCTTCTTCTCTGATGACGGTGGCCCTTCTCTGACGACGTTGACCCTTTATCTAGCTTCACTTTGGTCTCTTGTTCGTCCTGGCCATAGTATGATGTCGTCCTATTGACCTGTATGAAAGATGACAAAGTCAACCGTGCGCAGGAAAGATTAGATCTCGTACCAAATTATTCCGATTAGAGGGGGCGCTTGCTGTGAACAATCAATTGGCGCGACTCGGAAACTCAATTAGGCGCGCATTTGTTGTGGAAAATGCGGCTGACAGAGAAGCCATTCAAATTAAAAATAATATACAACTCTGAATGTAAAAGAGAGTTTATAATTGACACAACTCTTGAACACTTTCAAATACAATTTGGATATGATAATGTTATCCTAAGAAAATCTTGGGAGCTTATCATTTTTAGAGCGTGAAAAGTAATACACAGACTAAAGGGATCCCTAAACTAAAATCTTCTCAAATCTTTATGCCTCTTGCGTATACGAAAATTATACATCTTTGAACACTGTGAAATTGCACTTAGGATATGATAATGTTGTGCTAAGAAAATCTTGAGAGTTTATCATTTTCATAGAGTGAAATATAATGCATAAACTTGGATACATAAAGATTATACACCTTTGAACACCGTGAAATCTCACTTAGGACATGATAATGTTGTGCTAAAAAAATATTGAGAGTTTATCATTTTCATAGAGTCAAATATAATGCATAAACTTGCATAATGAAAAGTATACACCTTTGAACTCTTTGAAATCGCACTTAATACGTGATAATGTTATGCTAACAAAATTTTGAGAGATTATTATTTTCATAGAGTGGAATGTAATGCATAAAATTTCATATACGAAAATTATACACCTTTGAACACTTTGAAATTGCATCTAGGACATAATGTCGTGCTAAGAAAATCTTGACAAATTATCATTTTCATAATATGGAATGTAATGCATAAACTTATATATACGAAAATTATACACCTTTGAACACTTTCCATTCAAATTATATTCAAAATCATTTCTTTATGAAGTTAAAGTACCGGTGACAAACTCGTTATTTTGTATGGATAGAGGGGTGGCTCCCGACAGATATAAGGGTTATCATGTCCATTAGATCACAGATGATCAAAGGTTGATGGGCACGATCCGTGTGACAACTATCTCGATCAATCGAAACATAGCAGCGAAGACGAGCACATGTGTGAGAGTTTGTGACTAAGAGAGAGAGGAGAAAACAGAGTAGAACTTAAAAAACATGGACAAACCTGACAAATGGATTCAAATAGAAAATAGAAAGAGATTTAAAAATGGAAAATGCATCTTTTATATAATAAAATACACCTTCACATACATCAAAATATTTGCAATTCAAATATATATGAGTGTGACAATTATTGCCTGATTCAAACAAACTATATTTTGGGGACGGTTGTTTTAGAAAGAGGCTTGAGTAGAAATCCATGAACCTTCATAGATAGCAGGTAATTTGAGAAGTGGTGATTTAGGTTAAATCTTGATTTCTATACATTTCTTATAAAGGCAGGTCACATAAGAAGACTTCCCGGGTAGGTGTAACTATGTTTTGATCTTTTTGAATTTGTTGTGCATAAAATGACTCAATTAGCCACCTAAGACTCATTTTTTGACTCTCTGTTGACCAGCCACCGGAGGGTAAAACTGAGTATATTGCACACGGCAGTGTTAGTACTCGAAGGCAAAACTGAGTACAACTAAATTGCGAGTGATACTCTCAAAACTGAGTACACCTAAGTCGCCAGGGTTAGACACGCGGGAAAAATGTGATGCATGGTACGCATGTCGCGGTGCACGGGACAGTAGAGGACGCGTGTGGCCGTTCACGGTGCAGCGGTGTACACGGTTATGTGGTGCATAGTGGTGCAACAAAACGTCCCTTCCCTTCACCTTTATAGAGGCCTCCTCACAATCACTCATCACTCGCTCGCTCATGCAACCATCTCCACTGTCCAATCACCTTCTGCAAACCCCCAAGAAAACCTCAACCGCGCCGGCGATGGAGAAGAATGGAGTGGTGGCCATCGTTGCCTCCAAGGCCATTAGCGAGGAGGTCCTCGTCCAGGCCCCCGTCGAGGCATCGAAGGCAGCCGCCTGATACGACCAAAACGTATCTACTTTCCCGAACACTTCTGCTATTGTTTCTCCTCTAAACTTGTGTGATTTGGATACAACTAACATAGACTGACGCTATTTTCAGCAGATTTACCTTGGTGTCTAGTTTTGGTGTAGAAAATCAACTATCAGGA
Source organism: Avena longiglumis (assembly GCA_030063025.1). Classification (NCBI taxonomy): domain Eukaryota; kingdom Viridiplantae; phylum Streptophyta; class Magnoliopsida; order Poales; family Poaceae; genus Avena; species Avena longiglumis. The sequence continues at coordinate 66,828,382 of CP125978.1, read as the reverse complement.
AAAATCCCGGAAAATATGCCAAAAATCCTATTTTACCAGAAGACTCACAGAGCCAGAACACGAGACGGAGTGGAGGCCTGAGGGGCCCACAACCCCTGCCACGCGGGTGGGCCCATGGTGCGCCTGGAGGGGGTGTAGCCGCCCCAGGCACCCCCTTGGCCTCCCTCTTCGCCTATAAGTTGCCTTCTGACCTAAAAACTCAGGGGGTTCAATGTTTTTCCACAGAGAGTTCCGCTGCGCCGCCACCACCAGAAACCGCAATTCGGAACCAGAAAATCCGTTCTGGCACCCTGCCGGGACGGGGAATTTGGAGAGGATCATCGCCATCATCATCAACAACGCCTCTCCATCAACCATCCATGTTTCCCTCATCCATGAGTGAGTAATCCCCCTCTGTAGGTTGTGGGGATGGTAGGGATTGGATGAGTTCTATCATGTAATTGAATAATTGTTAGGCATGGTTCCTAGTATCTCTATTAGTGTTATTTGACTTTGTTGATACTTGTTGTGCTTAATGCTTGTCACTAGGGCCCGAGTGCCATGATCTCAGATCTGAACTTATTATTTATTCATTATGATAGTATTGTTTGTGATCTTATCTACAAGTTGTGTACACATATCATTGTCCGGATCCAAAGGCCTCAAAGTGACAGAAATTGGGACAACCGAAGGGGATGGCTGTGATGTGAGGATCAACTGTGTTCACAGAGTTTTGATGCTTTGCTAGGAGCACCTTAATTTCCAGTAGTTCCCTTGAGGCCCCGCTACAACGGGCTAGTAGGACAAAAGATGTTGTGCAAGTTCCCATTGCGAGCACGCATGACTATATATGGAGCACATGCCTATGAATGTTTAGTAATTGGATGCTTATTCTTATTTATCTGCAAATGCCCTAGATCTTGAAGTTACATGTTTAGGCTCGTCCATGCAACACCCGTCCATCCATCCCTATGCCTACCCCACTCATATCCTACTGTTTGCTACTGCTGTTACTATTGCTTCTGTTCTGCTGCTGCTGTTACTTTGCCATTGCTACTACAAAACTGTTGCTACTGCTAAACTTTCGTGAGAAAGAACTATTTCTAGGTGCAGCTAAATTGACAACTCAGTTGTTAAGGCTTATAAGTATTCTTTGTCTCCCCTTGTGTCGAATCAATAAATTGGGTAATAATACCCTGAAAGACTGTTGCGATCCCCTATACTTGTGGGTCATCAAGACTATTTTCTGGCGCCGTTGCCGGGGATCATAGCTTTATTTGTAAGTTCACTTGGATCTATTATTGTTCACTGCTACTCCTTTCATCATGTGTAAGTCTCGTGATGGAAAGTTTCCTATTTTACCATCCACTACAAGAAGAGGTACAGTCCCAAACACCTTTGCTGCTCTTGATTCACCGTCTTTATAAAGAAGCTTGTTACACCACCACCACCACATACTCATGCCACACACACTGCTACTACTACTGAATCTAAAACTGCTTCTGATACTCATGATGTTACTTCTACTGTGCTTGATGTGAGTGCTTCATTAGGTCCTTTCCTAGATGATACTATTGCTAGAACTATTTTGGGGAACACTGAAACTCCTAGTGAAGATACTATTACACCTGTTAGCTCACCTGAGTCTAGAGAGAGATATGATATTAGTGATGGTTACATTGAAATGACTGATGAATTTATTGAAGAGTACCAAAACACACATGGTGCTAGTGCTATTAGGAGTCTCCTTGAGAGAAATACCATTATTCCTAAACCGTCTTCTGATGCTAAGTTTGCCACTTCTCCCATAGATATTAAAGATGAAGATTATGATTTCTCTCTTGATTTATCCTATTTAGACATTGGTGAGAAAGAACCTTTTTGTGGGACTGAAAATGAGAGTGCTGTGGCACACATGAATGAGCTTTCCACTATGAGTGATTTATTCTCTTATGATTTTAAGATGCGCAAGTACTTTGTTACTAAGATCTTCCCTTTTGCTCGAAAAGGAGAAGCTAAAGCTTGGTTTAATAGATTACCTCCTGGATCCATTGATAGCCCTGATTGTTTGATTGCTTCTTTCTTCCAGAAATAGTTTCCTCCCAGTGCTACACATGATGCTTTGCATATATTTTTTTTATTTTAAACAGGGAGAAGAAGAGAAATTGCCTGAGTCATGGACAAGGTTTTGTGCCTTGATTCATGCACATCCTGGATGTCCATTTCCTAAAAATGAGCTTCTTGATATTTATTATAATGGACTAACTGATGATTCTAGGACATACCTAGATAGTTTTGCTGATTGTGTTTTCAGGAAAAGAACTCCTACAGATGATGAAGAATTAATGGCTAAAATAAGCAAGAATTATGATGATTGGACTTCAACTGAGCTAAATACACCTGAGCCTATTACTCCCGAATCAATTGTGCCTGAACCAGTCCCAACACCAAAACCAAAGAAGAGGGGAGTGATTGCATTAAATGATGAAGTGATGAAGGAAGCTAAGAAATGTCTTAAGGAGAAAGGAATTAGAGCTGGAGATGTGAAGAATCTACCTCCTATAGAAGAATTATGTAAGCCAATTCCCCACTCATCCACTATTTAGGTACACTCTCTCCACTTTAATGAAGGTGATATTCCCTATGGTAAACCTCCTGATCAATGTTTAGAGGAACTTGACACTTTTATTATTAAACAAGGTAATTTTAATAAACAAGTTCAGAATAATTTATTGGAAAACTCTAGAGCTATTAATGAGTTGAAAGATATTGTGAAAAGAACTTCTAATGATGTTAAAATGCTTTGTAAACACTTTCAAATGGTTCAAACTCAAATTGATCAACTTGCTAAGGTACAAAAGAATATGCTAGTTAATGCCTTAGGAGATAAACATGCTTATGGAATTAGAACTAGGAGTGGTATAGCCACTCAAGTTACTTTATATCCTGAAGGACACCCTAAAAGAATTGAGCAGGATTCCCAACAATTTGAAAGTAGTGGTAGTCCTCATAAGAGAAAGAAAAAGAAACACAAAATAATTGAGGAACCACTGAACTTGTCGTAGATCCTAATAGTATATATATCTCTGATGCTGAAACTGAGAGTGGTGATAAAAATGATGCTCCTGATAAATAGGAAGTTGAGGAAGAACCTGAGAAGCACACCAAGAAACTAGGTACACTAAGGAAGATTTTATTGCTAATAAACATGGTAGTGAGAGAGAACCTTGGGTGCAGAAATCTATGCCTTTTCCTAATAAGAAACCCAAGTCAAAGGAGGAAGAACACTATAACAAGTTTTGTGAGTGGATGAAACCTTTATTTGTGCAAATTCATTTGACTGATGCTATTAAGTTGCCTCCTTATTAAAAGTATATGAAGGATATTGTCTCTAATAAAAGGAAGATTCCTAATGAGGAAATTTCTACTTTGCTTGCTAATTATTCCTTCAATGGTAAGGTTCCAAAGAAACTTGGTGATCCAGGTACCCAACTATTCCTTGCTCTATTAAGAATAATTATGTTAGAACTGCTTTATGTGATTTGGAAGCTGGAGTTAGTGTTATGCCTTTTTCTCTTTACAAGAGACTCCAGCTAGAAAAGTTTATACCAACTGATATATCTTTGCAAATGGCTGATAAGTCAACTACTATTCATGTTGGTATATGTGAGGATGCACTACAATAAATGTGTTAATTTATGACCTTCTAATAGTGACCGTGGATCAAATCGTCATAGATCTATGACGATTTCCTAACATATGGTCGCAAGATGTTAGAAGGGGTCAGAAACCTGAAAAATTAAGACGATTTGGCTAAAAAACGTCATACGTTGACTAGGTAAAATCGTCATAATCGCCTAATATAGAGTACGGCGTTATTCGTAGCCAATTGCAACGATTTAAATTGGTCTTAATGTCTACGTCTGAGTAATCGAAACCGTTCAAAAACACATCTGACGGGTCTCGTCGCTCACCGAAGAAGCACACCTCGTCCACCAACTCGCATTCATGGCTCCAAACGTGAGCAAAGGAAATATCGCACCCCTCCCCAAACCCTAAAATATTTCCTCCGCCGCCGCCCGTGTTGTGTTCTTCTCCACACCATGCCCACCAGAACCCTAATCAGATCCAAAGTAAGGGCACCGCAGAGCCGTCTCCCCGACACCGCCGCACAGACCACTCCCTCCTCTCTCTCCGCCGCCTCCCCGAACGTGAGGCCGCCGGGATCACGGCCCAGATTGCCTCCGCGCTCTCTCGATCCCCCAACAACAAATTCGGCAACAGTACGTCCTGATCTCGATCCCCTCTCTGAAGCCTCCATTCGAGCGCCTCCATTCATGAAGCTCGAGCCGCTTGCCGGATGATGCGCCAACCGCGGCGTCAAGCACGTCGAGGGCCTGATCCTAGTCGTCCGCCTCCAAGCTCGCCGCACCCATGGACTGCTTCACCGTCGACCGGGTAACCCAGCTCGGTCAGTCCCTCCTTCTTTCGTTGCTTGTTCGCTTCTTCGTCGTATTCTGTTGCTACTCACGCCAATCACTGAATGTCCCCTTGTTCTTTCATTCCTTTGGATGGGAAGGTTGGATGAACTTTGGCGACCTGGACAGCCACGAAAACTAAGGGGAAGATGACCTGGACATGAGGGAAACCACAAGGACGACCTTAGAGAGGTGGTGGTGCTGCAACCCATCAAGAATGACCAGGATGCAGTCAATCGCCGCTCTGGTGAGGGAAGGGAGCCACCTCTACTCACGTCGTCGAAGGAAGGCCGCACTCAAGCGCCCAAAATCCTAGAGCAGTGAGCCTCGACTTGGCGCTTTCGTGTGGCAATTGGAGCTTATGGTGGAAAAGGTAGTTGCAGACTTGTATGGACAATGAAGCGACAAATGTTCTTGTACCATAGAATTTGCGTATCCTTTGTTGTTGTTATCTGGATGATAGAACATTGTAATGTCAACTTACCTTCTTAATATAACTTGATTCAGATATGTATTAATCAAAATGAAGTATATAATGGTACATCTCATATTTTGAAATATTCTAAAAGCATTCGGTTTAAGCTCAAAATGTTGTTTGCTTGAATTCATGCAGTAGAAGAACACTGTATTTGGCTTACTTAAGTTATCTCTAGCACAATAAACTATGTATAGATATTATCGTATGTTATTTCCTATCGAGCTTTGAGACCCATTGTATTCTCGCACTTCTTTCTAGCACGCCATATGATGAACCGTTGCTACACAATTTAATATTGAGATTGGAATTTCATTTAATTGTAGGTAAACCCAGATTTGAATATGGAGTTAAAACCTCAAGCATGATCAAGGCCATATCAAGAGAAGAGCCCGAGTAAGATGTTTGGGAATGGTAAGTTCGAGTTCAATATACATATGAATAACGCATCTTAAACTTGGTAAAGGGCTACAAAGTGTCCCGGTGTGGCACCACAATGTATACATATAATACTCGTTAATAGTTTGCTTAACCTACCAGACTCTTGAGTATTTGAGCTATATCAGATCTTATCTAGCGATTTTGATGCTATGATAGCTACCGATGTAATCGATATAGCTATCTCATTAACAAACTTTATTAATTGATTGCCTCTAGAAAAACCATTGTATTGTGACATACTTGCAAGGAAAAACCAGTATTGTGACATACCGCGTTGTATCTCTGTATGAAGATACAACTCATGCGTTTATTTATTGCCTCCGTTTTCTCATGCATCAACCACTAGGTATTTACCAATTGGGCATTTCAGGTTGAATGCTGATTGCTAGTAGAATGCTGATTGCTGAACCCTTCTCTGAATGTCTAGTAGAATTTGCATGTTGAACCCTTGTATGCACATCTCTAGTAATTTCTATAGTTACTAATCTTAGTTTCCCCTAAAAGTAAATGACACCAAAAGAGTCATCATATGCTTCTTTTTATCTACTAATCCTTTTAGTGCAAAGTAGATGTAACAACTGATGGTGTTTTCTCCCTTTTTAGCAAATATAAAGTACCATGAACATACTACAGAAAAATGGAGTGTCTTGTCCTGTAGGATCTCCTACTTTGGAGTGTCCTGTAGGTTATATGTATCATTTACATAGGTACTCATACTGCTTTACCATATCTATTCCAGCCTTTTTTATTATGTTATTCTCTGTAATTGCTGTCTTCAAAGCATAAGAAACCAACATAGTGATGTGATACACTGTTGAAACAAGCCCCCTCTCGCAGTACAGGTCCCGTGACCACCTTGTCGAACTGGTGAGTTTCCCCACCCTTCCCTCGGTGATTTGTGTGTATGCCTTGGCAGAGCGAGCCGTGATCTGTTTGATTCGTCCGCTCGGTGTGGTCTCGATGAAATATTTGGTCTATTGATTTCATAGTGAGGCAATGTGGCCTCAATCCGATGAAATATTTGGTCTATTGATTTTATAGTGGTAATGTGTATATCAAATCAAAGTGCTCATACATTTTTATTCGATTCACCAATGTGTCATTATTTCCTTAGCAGTTTGTAGTTACAACTCATCGTTGTTTTGCTCTTTGTTAAAATATTTGTTCCTCTTTACAATATATACTATACTATCAACATCGATGTTTTCTTATTTGGGATGACATTGGTGTTCTTTTTTGGACACATGAAACTATCATGTAGTTCCTAATTTTTAGACTAGAGTTATTAGGAAGCAAACTATGCTATTTATGATAAGAAGCAGGATTCATAAGCGGATGCTAGTATAGTTAGAATGATGTATATAGTAACATAGATAGAAAAGGTCCATTTTTCATGTTGTAAACATTTGAAACCCTGTTGCAACAGAAAATAAAGGGAAGTATTGTTTATGTGGGCTAGGATAGTGCTTTATTTAATATCTACTCCCTCCGTACCGAAATATAAGACGTTGGGCATTTCACGTTCAAATTTTCTTACGAACAAATTTTTCTGAGTTTCTTTTTGCCCGACGTTTACTCATGTCCTGCACGATTTCGCTCCGTTCAGCACTCTCCTCCTCATCTCTTTCGTCGCATCGCGTAGCTCCGTTCCTCTCCGTCACGCCGCCCACCGCCGCCATCGCCTTCCCTCTCTCCACCGCTTTTTTCTCTTTGCAGAAACCCATATCGCTCCCCACCGCAAAATCCCCTCCTTTCGTCAAAGGTCACCTTTTTGTTCACCGGATCTGCGGGGAATGTCCCATCCTTGGAGGGAGCCGGCCACTCGTCCTAGCCTCCGACGCCGCGAGGTGGTTCTCGGGCTGCTCATCCTAACCTCGGGCGATGGACCGTGTGGTGCCGCTCTGCGCTAGTCGTGTGACACCCGCGTCCACTCTGGCCGCCGTCGACTGCCCTGGGCTCCTCTTCCAGAAGCTGCTCCTACATCTGGAGCGCCGGAGCAGTGGGAGGACGGCCCTGCCTAGAGGCCGGAGGAGCGGAGACGCTGTCTGCGCCTAGGAGCGCCGGAACAACACCGGTGATGTAATCTCGGTCTCTAATTCATCTGTATCTGTCTGGTTGCAGGATGGAGCAGCCACCCGGTGTACCAGAAGCGCTACCATTTCATCATCGAGAACGACAGCATCCAGATGGCTGGCCGTCGCCGCACGTCCGCACCTGCTGCCTCCGCTATGGAACTCCCATGGCAACTGCAGAATCAAGGTGGGAGGAACACACGTTATTAGTTCCTGCGCAAAACAATCATACAGTACTTTCTGCATAGTGGAAGTAACATGGAGATATTGCCGAAGAATTGAAATGCACGCCCAATTGATTTCTCTTAATGCAAAGCTCCCCAATTTCTTCTCCAGGTGTCTCTTGTGCAACTTTGATATGGAAGGCGAGGAGCTGGAATAGTGCATCCGAAGAATCAGAAGACTCGACTTTAAATAAGATTGTGATAGGAGTAGATATCGTGATTCAATTGTTTGGTCAAGAGTTGGAGCAGTTTTGTGCATCTTGTAAATTAGTTTGATCTCCAAATAATTTACGAAACTTTGTCTTGAAATAGTTGAGTATTGCTTAACCTTCTCAATATATTTCCTTGTGTGTTATTCCTGATATTTCCTAAATAATATGCGTGTTATCCTGAGTATTGTACTCCGCATGCCTCAGTCTAGTTATCCCTGGATATTTGCCTAACTTACTGTCCTATATGTGAAACCAGATGCCCACTTCAAGGATGATCTTGTCCTGGATAGTCTCGATGCAATGGAGGTTGTGATGGCCTTGGAAGAGGAATTTGGTTTCGAGATACCTGATGATGAAGCTGATAACGAGTAGCAAATCTGTCATGTTTACATCTGTTGTATTTGCTGTCTTTTTGGTTATTGTGTCTAAAATTTGGTCAGATTCTGCTATCATGTTTATATCCGTTGTATCAGATATCTATATCTATTATGATGATCTAGCTATCATGTCATGTAATAGTGTTACTTATTAGCCTCGTGGCTGTTATGTTTAAATTCTGGATTATATACTGTTGTTTTGTGTGAACTATATATTTGAAAATGTTGTTGGGCTGGTTTGTACATTTGGGTCCGTACTAGATCTTAAAAGTCGAATACACCCTAAAAAAAGGCCATGGCCCATAGACACGACATAAAATAAAATGCTCTACAAATGGCCTAGGCCCAAAACAGAAAAAGTCCAGCATTATTGGGCCAGCCCATTTAGATCACTAAAATGGACTGGGCTGATTTTGATTTAAGACGATTTCATTTCGTCACAATTTTGCCAATGAGATCGCCACGTAGGATCCGAAATGGCTTGGCTAGATGGTCCATGACGATATTAGATCGTCATAGACATTATGACGATTTAATATCGTCATAGAAGTTATGACGATTTTACCAAAAACGCTTGTGATAGTTCATTTGCGACGCCCAGCTTTCGACGATCTCAAAATCGTCATAGAATCGTCATAAACGAACTACTATGACGATTTTGTGACGAAAATGGAGGGTCATATATAGCCAGATTCCTTGTAGTGATGTTCCTATTCAAGTGGCTCATAATTGCTTGGTTTTAACTGATTTTGTTGTGCTTGAGATGCCTAAAGATGATAATATGTCTATTATTCTGGGGAGACATTTTCTTAATACTGCAGGTGCTGTCATCACTTGTAATCAAGGAAAAGTAACTTTTAATATTAATGACAAAGAGCATACTGTCTATTTCCCCAAGAATACTGATAAGAGCTATTGCCTGAATTCTATTGAAAATATTAAGAGCATCAAAGTTGGAGAAATATATTGTCCCATTCCACAAGAAAGTTTTGAAACTATTATGATTGGGACTATTGCTATCAAGTTTGAGGTAACATAATCATTCTGTGAAATGCAAAGTTTTGTTTCATATAAGATTGTTTTGGTAACAAGACTTATCAACCTTGTTAACAAAGGGATTTTAATGGACAAAACAATGCTTTCACAGTGGTTAGTCTTGCTTACTTTTACTTTTCTCCTTCCTAGTCTTTGCTCTTTGTCTTGTTAGCTTTAGTTTTGCTAGTTGTTTGCTTGTTAGAGTGTTTTAGAACTTCTGTAGTTTTGGTTTTTGTTTGCTTTTTTGCTTCTTCTAAAAAATCTTTTTCTACGAGAAAATCAATTTTCATAGCCTGAAAATTGGCCAAAAATAAATTTTTCCGAAAAATTTCAGAAAATTCATATTAATTTTTTCCTCGAAAAAAGGGGCAGAGGGACACTGAGGTGGCCAGATGGGACCCACCGGCCAAGACCCCGGTGGCGCGGCCACCTGTGTGGCGTCTAGCAGGTGGGGTCCACCCGTGCCCTCCAAGATGCCTCCTTCCAGCCACTTATTTCTCTCTCCCAAAAAACATCGGAAAAATTTCTCAAGCTCGAGTTCCTGCTATTCTTGCTCCCGATTTTCGATCTCCATGCTCAACCCATCTTTGCTGCTGATTTTTGGAGGGATTGCTCCTTGGTATGTGCCTCCTATGCTTGTCCAATTAGATTTGTGATTGGTAGATTGTATCTTGTGTATTTTGCTGCTATAGGTGTCAGGTTGTGTGAGCTTGCATGCTTGTTCTATGCTTAGAGACTTCATTTTGATGCGTGTTTAGCCCTCTAGCAAGTTCCTACAGTAGTTCCTCATCATTTACCAACATGGAAATCACTTGGTTTGATGTTTGTCTAAAATTTTAGAAAAAAGGTCATGGACAACCACACCTTTGGAGAAGTATTTGAGAGTGATGCACCTAGGAGGACAAGTCCTTCAAGATCATCCTCCCGAGCTAGGCCATCATACAATGAAGATCTCATTACACCGCATTTTGCCGGCGAGGGAGATGAGGGGGATGCGCACCCTTCTACTTTCCCTTGTCCTACCTTTTTGCAGGCTGCAGGGATTCTCAATGATTTTCTAACCTTGGTTCGGAGGGTTGGACTAACTAGTTATATGCAGGATGAGAGTGTGCAGTATGATTTGCTCACTAAAACTTTTGTGGAGAGTTTCTCTTTTACCAATAACCCTTTCAGGTCAGAGGTGTCATTCAAAATCTATAATAGGCCCTTCACCATGAAAATGAAGAATGTTTGTGAAATCCTGGGTATTGGCACTGCTAGGACGGTGAAGAAGATTCCAGCTCAACCCGTTGATTTGTTGGAGCTCTACCGCGAAATAACCAATGATGATGACCGCAGAGCCCATTGCGGAAAGATAAGAAATATTCAACTCCCAGCTATCAGATATTTTGGTTATTATCTTGCCACTAGTATTCTTGGTAGGGAGAACACTAGCAACATTTACAACTATCATTTGGCCTTCCTAGTTGCTGCACTCAACAATGAAACCAGGTATAATCTTGGTTCTCTCATTGCTCGTCGCTTAGCTGCTAAGGAACCCATTTATGGGGGTATTATTGTTGCACGTGTTGTTGCTGCCTTAGACCTTTCTGTTGATCCAAATGATACAATTTTGGATCCTCATAAGCTTGATTTAGCTGCCATGAAAGCGCATCACTTTGTCACTTCTAGATCTACCCTTGATAGTTTGGTTTATAGGATGATGTTTGTTGACGGGGAAGAGAGAGAAATTCCTTTGCCCCAAACCACTTTGTTCAGTATTTCCCAGGGACCTGATGCTACACTCAATAGGGAGGAAGAGTGCTTCGTTGGAAACCCCAAGAGCAAGGTATAAAGAGCACAACAGCAAGATTTACCTCAGTAGAAACCAAGGTTATCGAACCAGAAGGAGGAAGGAAATGTCACACAGGTGTTGGAAGCAACGTGGATACCTGCACAACACAAACTCAAGACTCTGTCCCAATGAATCAGTGAGGTTGTCAAGCTCACCGGTTTGCTGTAACAAAGGATTAAACGTATGATGTGGAAGGTAATGGTTTGCAGCAAGTAAACAAGTAACAGTGGAAGATGTATCAATGGTAAAGATTGGACCGGGGTCCATAGTTCACTAGAGGTTCTCTCCTTAGATAAACAACATGGCATGAAGGGTAAAAAAATTACAGCGGGGCAATTGACAGGAACTAAGCAAGGCATAACAATGCAATTAGTAGCTAGAAAGATCCAATGAAGTTGATTGGGCAATACAACAATATACATAGCCCGTAATCCAACTGCGTCTATGACTAGAAGTCCACCTTCAGGTTATCATCTGAACCCCCTCCAGTATTAAGTTGCAAGCAACAGACAACTGCTTTAAGAAAAGTGTGTAAGGTAAACAATCCAATAAGGGACCGTTGTTTTCTCCCTAGTAGCAACAACACATCTACAATCGAAGAGATTTCTGTCACTTCCCTTGGAAACTAGAGGCATGAACCCACTATCGAGCATAAATACTCCCTGTTGGAGTCACTAGCAGCTACTTGGCCAAGATAACCACTAGAAACGGAGAGCATGCAAGATCACAAACAACACAGACATGATAGAATCATAAAGATAGAACCATTAATCAAACTAACATAATAATCTCAATATCCATCGGATCCCCGCAAACACAACATGCATGATTACAAATAGATTAGATCTTGATCATGAACGGAGCTCATAAGATCTATACATGAAAGCACAAAGGAGGAGATACAACCATCTAGATACTACATGGACCCATAGTCCAAGGTGGAACTACTCACGAATCTTACCGGAGAGAAGGCCTCTGGGATGATCTCCCCTCTGACAGGGTGCCGGGAAGAGCTTTAGATGCCCCCGATCTAGGGACGATGATGGTGGCAGCTACAAACGGTTTCATGGATTTCTGATCGGGTACCAAGAGTTTCTGCATCGGGGGCTTCTTATAGGTGAAGGGGGAGTTCGGGAGGCGACCAGGGCCGCCAAACCCTACCCAGGCGTGGGTCCACCAGACCCCGCGCCTGGGGTGGGTCTGGCCCCCCTGGCTATCCCCTCTGGCTCTCCTCTGGACTTCTTGTTTCCCACGGAAAGTTATTGACTTTGGCTTTCGTCCCATCCAATTCTGAGAATATTTATTTACTAACTTTTCTGAAACCAAAACAGCGAAAATGTGCATCCGCACTGTTGCAACTTGTTAATAGGTTAGTACCAGAAAACATGTAAAAAGCACCTCAAAGTGTAGACAAGTAAAGCAAAGTAGATACTAAACAAGCATGGAGCATCAAAAATTGTAGATACGTTTGCAATGTATCAGCATCCCCAAGCTTAACTCCTGCTCGTCCTCGAGTAGGTAAGTGATGAAAGAATAATTTTTGAGGTGAGCATGCACCCTCATAATAAAGATCCAACCATTTGCAAACATTGAAAGCTGGGATCAAAGAACTCTAAACATGTGCATGAAAGATGGAGTTCTAACAGTAGGACATAGTAACTATGCATGCAACATGGCAAGCTACAAACAAAGATCATGAATAATATGCATTGAAAAACGTTTGTTTGTTTCACATGCAGAAAACATAGCATAGTGGCAATCAGCTTGTCCTTCATAGAGTAGCAATATAATGCATAGGACACCTGCAAAGTTCACAAGGGTGACTAGAAACAGATAGCACATGAACAAGTAACAACACAATATGCATCAATTAGTAAGCTTTGGAACATTGCACACAGAATGACAACTATGCTCTCTTAATGGTGTCTAAAGGTAGAAGGTGGAGACCCAATTAATGGTGAAAGAAAGGCCTTTTTGTAAAGGAAGCAGGGATTACAAGTTTCAAAAATAGCTTCCAAAAATTATGGTACTTATTAGCTTTCAGCCCTCATTGCCCCTATCATGAGAATCTTGAAGTGGTTAAGGTTAAAGTGGCAAAGCTGGAGTATATGCTTGACACAGTATAAGTTGGCAATCTCAAGTCCCTTGACTATGAGGGATACACCTCATGGATACTCAACTTAGGGCCCAGGCAAGTTCTTGTCACTGTAAGTATTTGCATATCATTGAGAACCGCCAACGGGGTACCCCTTGCACATGGTACAGGAGCTTTTCCATAACCAAAATGACAAGGCAAGAAGACAATGAGCATCTCAGCAATCTTTTTATTTACCATATGCATAGATTTTTATTAAGGATGCTTCATAGATAGCTCACTATGGTGATGTTGCAAGTTTCCACCATGATTAGGCATGGCTTAGGCCAGCGGCCCAGGCGTTCCTCTAACACATAATACAAACTCCATGGACTTACAAGTTCCCACTTCATTTCACACCGGTAACATCCATAGACAAAAGAGCATGATATCAACGGAGTAAAAAAAGTACAAGTGCATTGTTGAAAACGTTCCCCGTGACAGCACGGTTCTGCTAATCCCAACTTATAAGTGCAAGCATATACAACAAAGTTGACTCAATGGTTCAAGTTTATTAGGGGCAAAGAATATAAAGTGTGCCATCAAGTTCGTGAGGGCTTTAATCACTAAGTTTTCACATAACAAAATAGTTTTTAATTGGAAGATAGTTGAAAACAAGAATATACTTGGAATGGTGTAACACACCATGCATAGGAGTTTATAGTGGACACTTTGGAATAACTTGGTTTCTTGGGAGTTGGAAGCGTGAGTAGAACTTACTCATACAAGTGGAGGCTACCAAAAGACTGGGAGCAACCAACTAAAAGAGCAATAATGGCCATAATTATGCAATGCAACAAAGCAAACTAATCAAAGCAAAGAGTGGTACTACAAGTCAAGGACTAAATGATCATAGAGGCTAATGGTGACTTGTCATAGTCATAACATGGTGTAAGCATGTGCCAAATCAACCCAAGCAAAACATCAAAGGAGAATACCACAATACTATGCTTTTGCATGCTAAAACAACGAATAATTTCTTCAAGGAACACTATGCAATCCCAATTTTTTGGAACAAGACATGCTACAGCAATAATCACTAAGCATAATGCAAAAACAACACCTAGCATGTCATGCTAAAGTCTTAGTCACAGTCAATGCAAGCTCCTCTTGCACTTCAAGCAAGAACTTACTACTCCTTTCATACACCAAGCAAACTTATTTGTAAAACAACACAGAGAGAGCGGGGGTACAAACTACTAAATCAAACTAAACACACTAAGCAAAGCAAACGAAAACTAAGACGCTCCAAGAACAACACAACTGTGCATGAAACAATAAAAGTGAAGTGTCTAGACATACCTGAGCTTTTTATTGATGAAGAAGGGGATGCCTTGGGCATCCCTAAGATTTGACGCTTGTACCTCTTGGATATTTCTTGGGGTGAAACCATGGTAGCATCCCCAATCTTGAGCTTTTGTCCATTATTCATCTCATTGCATCATTCTCTCTCTACACCTAAATTTTTTCCTTCATACAAAACTTCACACAATTTTCATTAGCAGCATTAGCTTATTCAAAAGATATTAGACCGCGGGCAAAGCTTTAGAACAGAAAGGCTTTTCACTAAAAACACAATCTACTGTATTAAATCCTTAAAATAAACTCAATTTACCTGAAGAGATCTCAAAAAGGAATCAATAAGAAGCAAATGCAAATAATGGCAGAAATCTGTCAAAACAGACCAGCAGGTAGAAACGAATTTTTTAGAACATCTTCTGTTGCTCAAATAAAAAAGTGTTGAACTAACGAAAGTCAGCCAACATATTGGGGGATTCATTAGTAAATTTTGAGCTCAATCCGAGTTACAGAGCCTCCTCAAGAATATTTTTGGTGGAGGACAAAAATCTGTTTTGGGACAGCAACTCCCCAAATCTTAGTTCCCTCTCATTAGAGGTTATTCTTGGCACAAAAAGCAAAAAAAAAGATAAGTAGAGGTCATTACAGTAGTAATAACTTCCAAGACTCAAGTAAACTCTTGGGTTATCTCCCAACAAGTACTTTTCTTTAACGCCTTTAAGTTAGGCACAAGAAGCAAGCAGAATCAAGTATTTTCAAATGAAGAAGCATTAACATTCATATTTGCAAAATCTTCAACTATGAAAGATATCTCATCCAAATGGGTTTTGGAGGATCCTTTCTCATCTCTCTTTGGTCTACTACCTTCGTCAAAAATATTTTCAGGGGCAATCCAATCAAAGTTATTTTCAAGGGCTTCATGCATTCCGACAAGCTTATAGGGTATGGGTATTTTGAATTCCTCTCTAGGCTTAGTTTTATCAGAAATACCCACCACATCTACACTTGAACCTAGCATATTGAAACGTTAAAAAACCTTTTTGGCCTCCATAGCAACATCATGGAATTATTTTGATAAAGTTTCAACGATGAATTCCCTTTTTTCAACATTCTTTTTTATTAGTTTTAGGAATAAGAATTGTATGAAGGGGTTAAGGCTAACAAACCAAGCCTCCAACATATGAACTAAAGAAGCTGCAACAATCTCATATTAGGAGCAAGTTCAGCTATAGATTTATCCTCAATATCCTCATGCTTGCTAACATAGTTAAAGAATTCTTCAATATTATCGTTCCCAATTATGGAGCCACTACCTATTGCAAGATCTTTCAGAGCGAACTTGGGGAGCAACATGGTGAGCTAGATCAAGGTGGCAACTAGAGCAGGAACTAATTTTTTTGTGTTTTTTTAAATAAAGCAAGCAAACCAAACTAGACTATTTTTTTTGGTTTTTTGAAAAGAGGCAAACAAAACCAAAAAAAATAAACTAAGCAAACTAAAAACAAAGTAAAGAGAAAGGAAGTGAAGGACTCCCCTAGTGAAGACGTCCTTAGCCTCCCCGGCAACGGCGCCAGAAATTACTTGATGATACACTCAACAGGAAGGAAGAGTGCTTTGTTGGAAACCCCAAGAGCAAGGTATGAAGAGCATAGTAGCAAGATTTCCCTCAATAGAAACCAAGGTTATCGAACCAGAAGGAGGAATGAAACGTCACACAGGTGTTGGAAGCAACGTGGAGACCTGCACAACACAAATTCAAGACTCTGTCCCAATGAATCAGTGAGGTGGTCAAGCTCACCGGTTTGCTGTAACAAAGGATTAAACGTATGGTGTGGAAGGTAATGCTTTGCAGCAAGTAAACAAGTAACAGTGGAAGATGTATCAATGGTAAAGATTGGACCGGGGTCCATAGTTCACTAGAGGTGCTCTCCTTAGATAAACAACATGACATGAAGGGTAAACAAATTACAGCGGGGCAATTGAAAGGAACTGAGCAAGGCATAACAATGCAATTACTAGCTAGAAAGATCCTATGAAGTTGATTGGGCAATACAACAATATACATAGACCGTAATCCAACTGCATCTATGACTAGAAGTCCACCTTCAGGTTATCATCCGAACCCCCTCCAGTATTAAGTTGCAAGCAACATACAACTGCTTTAAGCAAACTGTGTAAGGTAAACAATCCACATGTTCCATGAACAAGGGACCATTGTTTTGTCCCTAGTAGCAACAACACATCTACAACTGAAGAGATTTCCGTCACTTCCCTTGGAAACTAGAGGCATGAACCCACTACCGAGCATAAATACTCCCTCTTGGAGTCACTAGCAACTACTTGGCCAAGATAACCACTAGCAACGGAGAGCATGCAAGATCACAAACAACACAGACATGATAGAATCATAAATGTAGAACCATTAATCAAACTAACATAATAATCTCAATATCCATCGGATCCCCGCAAACACAACATGCATGATTACAAATAGATTAGATCTTGATCATGAACGGAGCTCACAAGATCTATACATGAAAGCACAAAGGAGGAGATACAACCATCTAGCTACTACATGGACCCATAGTCCAAGGTGGAACTACTCACTAATCATACCAGAGAGAAGGCCTCCGGGATGATCTCCCCTCTGGCAGGGTGCCGGGAAGAGCTTCAGATCCCCCGATCTAGGGACGATGGTGGCGGCGGCTATAGACGATTTCGTGGATTTCTGATCGGGTACCGAGAGTTTCTGCATCAGGGGCTTCTTATAGGCGAAGGGGGGGGGAGTCCGGGAGGCGACTAGGGTCGCCAAACCCTACCTAGGCGCGGGTCCACCTGACCCTGCGCCTGGGGTGGGTCTGGCCCCCTGGCCAGCCCCTCTGGCTCTCCTCTGGACTTCTTGTTCCCCACAGAAAGTTATTGACTTTGGTGTTCGTCCCGTCCAATTCCGAGGATATTTCTTTACTAAATTTTCTGAAACCAAAAACAGCAGAAAACAGGCATATGGAACTGTTGCAACGTGTTAATAGGTTAGTACCAGAAAACATGTAAAAAGTACCTCAAAGTGTAGATAAGTAAATCAAAGTATATACTAAACAAGCATGGAGCATAAAAAACTATAGATACGTTTCCAACGTATCAGGACCTTGGTCACGCTCCAAGGAGGAGATGGACGAGTAGCTACGCATTCGTGGTTTCCATGGACACTATTAGGGGGACGCGCCCTCATACGACCACTCTGTGCACTACATAGGGGCGTCCTCGAGCTCGTATCAGGATGAAGGGGCCTCTTCGTCGTATTACGGAGGTGCACCTTCTTGGTCACCATGGAGTTGAGCCCCACTTAGGCCAAAAGCCTAAGCTTGGGGGAGGTACACTGACATCACACTCATCTATATATCATGTTTCATCGGTTCTTTGTATATCCATGTTTCACTTTCTTTTTGGTTTTTGTTTCTGCTTTCTCAAAACGCAAAAAAGACCAAAAATATTTTCGTTGTTTCTCTTGGTTTGTTTCTTTGCTTTTTAGCTTTGGTTTGCCTTAATAAAAATCCAAAAATATTTGCTTTGTTTGTTTTTTCTTTGTGTGCTTGCTTTAAAAAAATCAAAAAAACCAAAAAAAATTGTTGTTCTTCTTTGGTTTTGTGAAGTTCTTTGTATGGTTCAGCAGTCCTCAGTGGAGTTTGGTTTCATGTTATTATTCAAGCCACACAAGTGAAGGGAAATAATGAAGATTAAGACAACTTGAGGTGTGGTAAGAGGCTGGTAACAAACTCTATTTCATTTTTGTACATATACTCATCATATGGGCATGCTTAGTCTGTTCATGTAAAGTGTATATTATTTATGGATGCTTAGTAGTTCTTGCTCTCTTATGATTAGCTCCAGCTTGCTAATAGTTTGTAGCATGTCTTATGAATGTTTTCTTGCATTGTTCTATTCATAACTTGGTATGATATTGGTATCCTCCTCTGAATGTTTCATGTGAATCGACTTGGCACATGCTCATGCATGCATATGACTGAACCAATAGTCAGTAAGTCTCGATGATTTTATTTTGCCTCAGAGTTCTTGTATCACTTTCATGCCATAATTAGTCCTGTTTTGTTGCAAGCATGATTATGACAGCTATTGCTCTCTCGTTTGTCGCTCCCTTTCTATTGCTAGCCTTCACTTGCACTGAGTATGAGCTCTACTTGTCCATCCAACTCCCCAAAACCAATATTTCCAACAGTGTCCACCATACCTACCTACTAGCATCATTTCCTATTCCGTGCATATTCATTGTGCCTTGTTTTCTTACAAATAAAATGTTTGTCTGTTTTGAGAAAAGTTAGTTAGTAAAGCTCTCACGAACTTGATGGCACACTTTATTTCTTGCACTTAATAAACCTGAACCATTGTGACTGTCCATGAAAGTTATATGCTTGCAAATTATAGGCTGGGAGTCAGCAGAACCGTGCTGTCACACGGAACGCTTTCAACATTGCACCTGTACGTTGTACCCACTTGATATCATGCTCTTTTGTCTACGGATGTCGTCGCTTTGAAATAAAAGGAGAGCTTGTAAGTTCATGGATAAACGCCTGGGCCGCTAGCCTAAGCCATGCCTAATCATGGTGGAAACTTGTAGCATCACCATAATGAGCAATCCGTGAAGCATCCTCAATAAAAACCTATGCAAATAGCAAATAAAAATATCACTGAGATGCTCATTGTCTTCTTGCCTTGTAATTTTGATTATGGTATAGCTCATGTATCATGTGCAAGGGGCACCCTGTTGGTGGTTCTCTATGATACACATGTATTTACTATGACAAGAACTTACCGGTAACTAAAGTTGAGTAGCATGAGGAGCGACCCTTGCATTCAAGGGACATGAGATTTTTCAGTTTATGGTCTATCAAGCATATAACTCATATTGGACCTCACTTTCACCATTAACCATTTAAATATGCCTATGATAGGGGCAATAAGAGCTCAAAGCTAATGAGTACCATACTTTCAGCATTTGGAAGCCTTTCAAACTTTTCAAAACCTTTTCACTTCCTTGTTGAGTCACCACTTATTCTATGAGCGCCTTCTTGAGAGCATAGTTGTCAATCTTAGTGTAATGTTCTTGTCTCAAAACTTGGCTAATTGTGTCATGACTTTGATGCTTGTATCTCTGATATCTTTACTTCTAGTCTTCACTTGAACTTCAGAGGTGCCTCGGGATTTATTTTGTGCTCTACAAAAAAAAGCCAAGCGAGATATCACTCTATCATACCTTATTATGAGCATTGCAATGTTGCTTATGTTTATGTTTCATGCTACTTATTATTATTGAGTTGGAATCTCTTCATAGCTTGCAATGACTATTGAGTAGACTTAGTTGCAGGCTCCTTATTATGATTTGTCTAAGTACCTACTCCTGTGCTGAGAATATATACATCATATGAAACAAATGTGTTCGTGAAAGTCTTTTATCGCACTCAGTTGTCAACTGAATTGCTTGAGGACAAGCAATAAGCTAAGCTTAGGGGAAGTTGATACGTCCCAAACGTATCTAGTTTCCCGAACACTTTTTCTATTGTTTCTCCACTAAACTTGTGTGATTTGGATACAACTAACACAGACTGGCGCTGTTTTTAGCAGAATTACCTTGGTGTCTAGTTTTTGTGCAGAAAATCAACTATCAGGAAAAATCCCAGAAAATATGCCAAAAATCCTATTTCACTAGAAGACTCACAGAGCCAGAGCACGAGTCGGAGTGGAGGCCTGAGGGGCCCACACCCCCTGCCGCGCGGGTGGGCCCATGCCACGCCTGGAGGGGTGTGGCCGCCCCAGGCACCCCCTCGGCCTCCCTCTTCACCTATAAGTTTCCTTCTGACCTCAAAACTCAGGGGGTTCGACGTTTTTACAGAGAGAGTTCTGCTGCGCCGCCACCACCAGAAACCACGATTTGGAACCAGAAACTCCGTTCTGGCACCCTGCCAGGACGGGGAATTTGGAGAGGATCATCACCATCATCATCAACAACGCCTCTCCATCAACCATCCATGTTTCCCTCATCCATGAGTGATTAATCCCCCTCTGTAGGCTATGGGGATGGTGGGGATTGGATGAGTTCTATCATGTAGTCGAATAAGATTGTTAGGGCATGGTGCCTAGTATCTCTATTAGTGTTATTTGACTTTGTTGCAACTTGTTGTGCTTAAAGCTTGTCACTAGGGCCCGAGTGCCATGATCTCAGATCTGAACTTATTATTGATTCATTATGATAGTATTGTTTGTGATCTTATCTGCAAGTTGTGTACACATATCATTGTTCGGATCCAAAGGCCCAGAAGTGAAATAAATTGGGACAACCGGAGGGGATGACTCTGATGTGAGGATCACGTGTGTTCACGGAGTGTTAATGCTTTGCTCCGGTGCTCTATTAAAATGAGCACCTTAATTGCCAGTAGTTCCTATGAGGCCCCGCTGCAACGGGCTGGCAGGACAAAAGATGTTGTGCAAGTTCTTATTGTGAGCACGCATGACTATATATGGACCACATGCCTATGATTGTTTAGTACTTGGATGCTTATTCTTATTTATATGCAAATGCCCTAGATCTTGAAGTTACATGTTTAGGCTCGTCCATGCAACGCCCGTCCATCCATCCCTATGCCTACCGCACTCATATCCTACCGTTTTCTACTACTGTTACTATTGCTTCTGTTCTGCTGCTGTTTTTACTTTGCCATTTCTACTACAAAACTGTTGCTACTGATAAACTTCTGTGAGCAAGAACTATTTCCAGGTGCAGCTGAATTGACAACTCAGTTGTTAAGGCTTATAAGTATTCTTTGTCTCCCCTTGTGTCGAATCAATAAATTGGGTAATACTACCCTCGAAGATTGTTGTTGTCACATCCCAAGATTTCCCAAGTCTTGTAATGTGAAAAATAAATAAACAAAATAAAATTATTGTGGAAAATCAGGGTGAAAAGAAACTTTGTTTTTAAATGGAAATTAAAATCCCATCTTGAACAAACTTTAATTAAAGTTTGAATTCAACAAAATCCAAATCAAGAGAAATGCATTCTTCATAAATGCATCTGGAAATTTAAACACTTGGAAAATAAATCCAAACCCTAAACCCTAATGGAATAAAATCATTTCCAAGTTACCCCCAAGCCTATGGATTTGATCCATATAAAAATTTGTCAACAAACATTTATAAATGATCAATAATGACAAATATAAATATTATAAAACCATAGAAATTGGTTTCACTTAATTTGGAGCCATAAATAAAATCTTATGAATTTAATAAGATAAGGAAATTGAATTTCCAAAGCTAATAAAGCACTTATCTAAAATCCAAACCAAATGGTGATCAATTAATCCTAAATATATTTAAAAGGATAAACAAATATTAAATAAGATTTTACAAATTTGAATCACCAAGTTTGGGTCTATAAATAAAAAGATATGGATTTTATAAGATGAAGAAAGAAATATTAAATAAGGATTATTTAAAGACCAAATTAAACCATGGCCTAATCCATTAAGAAAATTGAATGAATTATAATACAAATCCAAATAAAATAAAAGGATAAAGAATATCCAAAATAAAATAAAATGGCATTAACCATTCTATCCCTATTTTAATAAAGACAAATCTCTAATAAGAATAATTATATAATTCTTGAGAAAATAGTATTTTGGAATTACCCAAGTGGAATAAAAGTTGTTTAATTAATTTAAATAAAATAAATCTTCCAAGTAAAATTTATGGAATTAAAACTATATTTAATTTCATTGGAATAAAGACAAATCCAATTTTAATGATTAATAAATCATATTAAAAACTTTTCCAATGAATTATTTGACACCCAAGTAATCAAATAAAAACCTACTGAAAAGATTTGGAAGGTTTTAGAAATTCAAATGGTGTTTGAAAATATTATTAAATCTTATTTGATTTAAAACAAGGGCTTGTTTGAATAATTAAAAGACCCCAAAAAGAATAAAGTTTTATTCAAAAATTGAATTCAGATTATGTTACAAATCAATATTTAAACCTACACAAATTTTGGTTGAGGTTTGAATTCAAATGGATGTTTGAAATAATTAAACAAAATCAAAACAGAATAAAAGAAAAGGAAAAAGAAAAACAGTCTGAACAAAAAAAATATGAAAAGGACCCAGCCCAGCCAGCAGGCCCAACTAAGACCCAAGAGCCCACTCCCTCGCACTTGAACTGCTTTTATCCTTACTCGGAACGCACTCGGCCAATCAATCGATGGACCCCACTCCCTCCTCTTTTCACGACGAGACAACCCCACGCCACATCATCATCTTCTCCACCCGCGCGTAGACCACACCCTCCTCCCGGCCGTTTCCTGCCGTTAAATTCTCAGAGTAAATACGCTGCAATGGCTCGACGAATTAATCCCGTGATCATGCCTGATAAATCCCCTCCCTCTCCTCTTCATTTCCTCAAACCTCGCCGAGAGAGCCACCAGCTGCCTCCATTTTGCTCAGCACTGTCATGTCTCATGAGCTCCCGCGAGCGATTCCGACCGATGACGCCGCCCGCCTCGTGCACACAAGCGTGATCGCCATCTCCTGGAGAACCTCCCCGTAGCGCCAGCTCGCCCCCGCGCGCCCCATAACTTCAGCAACAGCGACGACCACCGCCGCCACCGTCTGCCTCCGCTCCGATGAACACTGCTGGTGAGACCAGACCATCCCTCTCCCTCTCTTTCACACCCGCATGCTCGCCGTGACCCCGCGCATCTAAATACATTACCTTTTCTCTTTGGCGTGCACCGTACCTCGACCGTCGTCTTCAACAGGACGAGCCCGAGCCAGAGGACAACTCCGACGAGAAATTACCTTCATCCTCGTGCGCCCCCTGCCTCCCCGAGAGCCCGTTGAGCATCAGCATAGTTCAGCGAATCCGGTGAGCCCCCTCTCTCGCTTTCTAGCTTCCTGCATCGCCGGCGACGCCACTGCCAGGCCGCCGCCGCCGCGCGTCAGAGTCCAGCGCCGCCAGTTCTAGGTCATTAGACTAGGACCGTTGGATCTTGATCCTGAGGCTTAGATAGAATCACTTAAAGCCGAAGGGGTATGCGATCTGTGCCGTGCGAACAAGTTGGATCCTGCGGTCTGTGTCTGTCGATCCAACCAAAACTGTACCGATGAATTGTATCACGCCACGTGGCCTCTGTTTGATTTAAAAGCCAGAAACTTATCTAATTGATGTTCCAATTTGAATAATTCATAACTTTCAAACCACACGTCCAAATTTTGCAAATTTTATATCAATGGAATCAGCAAGACAAGTACTTTCTGACTATGCACTTTGTTTAGTAAAATGCTTCTGTTAAATTGAGTGTTTTGCAGAAACTTGTGTATGCATGTTTAGAATATAAAAATTGTTCTAAAATGATTTTGGGGATAAAACCTTTGGCAAATGGTTTGTTTTTAACCTACTGATCATAGTAATCAATTGGTGGTTTCAAAAATGTATTTGGTGAAGCAAAAGAATAAAACTTTGATTTAAAACATTTCTAGTCAAATAAAAATATGGTTTAATTATTAAAAATGGTTTTGGAAGAAAACCTTTGAGAAATGTTTTGGAAATAAACTCTCTGACCCTAAACACAAGGTTTTATGGTTTGAAAACATATTTTGTGAAACCTATGGAATGTTGCCTTATTAAAAGCATTTCTTCACCACATAAAATAATGATTTGGTTTAAAAATGGTTTATGAAGTAAAACCTTTAGCAAATGGTTTTGCCACTTTATAAAATGACCATTAGGTGTTTTCAAATGTTTATGACCCATAAGAAACCACTTTTACAAATAAAACAATCTTTAGCATGCTTGTATGCATTGTTTTGTTTCTATCATCTTATGTGATGAATTGCTTGAATGGTAGATTGAAATATTGTTTGCTTGATTGAATTGTAGTGATTTGAAGTGAGTAAACATTGCAAAGATCAAGGAGTGAACTTATACTCTCTACCAAAAAGGAAAGTGATGCTTCATACTTTTGTCCCATTATTTTCACTATGCATTAGTGATATTTCTAAGTAGGACTTGCATGGAATTTTGCTAAGTGTAAACTATGCCATGGGAAATCCTAGTAGATGAAACCTTAGTAGAAATTTCCTAAGTTAAGATTCACACTACTATCATGCTTATATTAGCTAGTAGAAAACAAGGGTGGAATATATATTCATGCTATGAAAAATTTCTATGTCTGAGGACTTGTGTTTTGTTTAATAAAACAACTAAGTGAATGAATCACCTGGGTGGAATGGAAGGAATGGTTTGTGTTGAGTGGTCATGCAAGTCCAGTATGCTGGGGAAAACTTGGTGTCTCACTTTTGGATGGCCACCCAGGAACAAAGAGATTTGAGATGTCAAATGTTGAGAAGCTTCAAGTGCAGCCACTTGGCATTATGGGCTCTGCCTGGATCATATAGGTTGCAATAACTTAGCCAAATGGACAGTTGGTGGTAGGGGTTTGATAGGTTGGAGCGTGTCCATTTTGGTCTAAGGGAAGGCTTCTGAAAGATCTTGTCTTGGTGAAACCAAGTCTTGTGGGGAAAGTGCACCGCCTCTGCAGAGTGAAAAATCTAAGTACTTAGCCATGTACCTGGCAAAGGACAATTTGAGCATCAAGACATGGAAGCTATCAAGAATCTCCTCATCCCAATTTCTAAGTAAAAACTTGTGGTTGAACAAGGGTTGAAGGATCACCAATTTCTATTGGGAGATGCCTTGGGAAAGATTTTGTCAAGCAAAAACTTAGTGTTTTCAAATGATAAGGAAAATCTATTTTGAGCAAAGCAAGCCTAAGCTCCACTTAGCCAAATGCATATAGATGATAGACTCCACTATACTACCATGGTATCACTTGCAAATACAATTCAAATGTATTGACCCTTGTGGTTGTAAATTATTATGTTACAGGTTTGTTTTGATGTTAGTGAAGTTTAATGATTAGGATTACAAGTCTACAACCAACATGTCTGCATGTGGCACTTTGAAGATGAAGGACCCCATGGTATTGTTAAATTCTGCTGCATTGTAATGAGATAGCCAAATAAGCTATGTAAGATGTAATAAATTATTTTATTCCTGGTTATAAAGTTGTATTATGACCTTTGGTTCTTGATATTACATCTTAACTGTGGATGCTAGCTATTGATCCAGGGACTAGCATTGTAAACACATTGATCTCTACCTTATTAAAGGTTGGGAACCTTACAGTTGTGATCCTCTATACTTGTGGGTCATCACCGCCGTCCCCGTCCAGGCCCCCGTCCTCGCTTCCACCGTAGCCGCCGGCGAGGAGGCCCCCGCCGGTCTCGGGCAGATCTGTTGGAGATATGACCAAGAGGCAATAATAAAATGGTTATTATTATAATATTTGTTTTTATGATAAATGTTTACATCCCATGCTATAATTGTATTAATCGGAAACATTAATACTGGTGTGTTTTGTAAACATAAAAGAAGTCCCTAGTAAGCCTCTTGTTGAACTAGCTTATTGATTAATAGATGATCATGATTTCCTGATCATGGACATTAGATATTATTAATAACAAGATCCTATCATTAGGAGAATGATATGACGGACACACTCCTATAGTAAGCGTAGCGTAAGATCAAGTCATTTAGATTTTGTTTGTTATAAGCTTTTAAAATACATTGTAACCTAATCCTTCGACCATGATATCATGTTAATTGATACGTCGTAAACGTATCTATAATTTTTGATGCTACATGCTTGTTTTTTATCAACTTTGCTATGTTTTGTCTACACTTTGAGGTATTTTTCTACACTTTCTGGAACTAACCAATTGACAATATGCCACAGTGCCAGTTGCCTGTTTTTTGCTGTTTTTGGTTTCAGAAAGCTAAAAAATGAATATTCTCGGAATTGGACGGAACAAAAGCCAAAGTTCATATTTTTCCTTGAACGATACGAAAAATCAAAGATGATAAAGAGGAGGACACCAGGGTGGCCACACCCTAGGTGGGCGCGGGGCCCACCCTGGCCCTCCACCGACCTTGCCTCCTTCGCCTATAAGAAGCCCCCGACTCAGAAACCCTAAAGAATCGACCAAAAAGCCACGGAAAGTTCTGCAGCGCCGCCGCCACCGAAGGGGAGATTCGGGGGACAGAAAGTCTCTATTCCGGCACCCTGCCGGGACGGGGAAGTGACCCCGAAGCCATCTCCATCGATCTCCACCACCATCTCCATCGCCGTTGCTGATTCCCATGATGAGGAGGGAGTAGTTCTTCCTCGAGGCTAAGTGCTCTACCGGTAGCTATGTGTTCATCTCTCTCCCTATGCATGATCTTGTTGTGGTCATGAGCTTTGTAATAAAGTAGATCTACCTTGCTAATCAAGTGCTTTAATAGATCTCTGCTCTCCCCATGTGTGTGAAAGTGAAAGCGTGCACGCCATGGTGGCACTTAGGCTAGAGTCTACATAAATAATCATCGTGCTTTAATAGATCTATGCTTTTCCCCATGTGTTTTAAAGTGACAGCGTGCATGCCATGTGTGGCACTTAAGCTAGATTACATATATATTTATTATGAGTATATTTTGAGTTGATCTTCTCTATGAAATTGTGGTGTTTGTTGGAACCATCTAGCTCTCAAGGTTATAGTGTGGGGTTATCTAGATTGTGAAAGGAAGACTTTGAGGAGTGTTGTTATAGCCCTACCATGGATTAGAGTTCACCAACCGGAGAGTAGTTCAGGGTAGTATCATGAAGAGAATATATTTATTGAGAGTGTTCACTAGTGAAAGTATGATCCCCAGGCCTTGTTTCTAAACATTGAAACAACGTTTGCATCTATATCTGTTTCATGTTTGCTTGCTTCTATCGTTTTGGTTCTTTTTCCTTACCTCACCGTCAAGCTCTTTTCTGGCACTGTTACCACTTGTATTTGACTATCTCTTCGCTGAACTAGTGCACCTATACACCTGATAAGTGTATTGGGTGTGTTGGGGACACAAGACACTTCTTGTATCTTGATTGCAGGGTTGCTTGAGAGGGATACCTTTGACCACTTCCTCCCTAAGTTCGATAAACCTTGGTTAATCCACTTAAGGGAAACTTGATGCTGTTCTACAAACCTCTACACTTGGAGGCCCGACAACTGTCTACAAGAATAGAAGTGCGTAGACATCAAGCTATTTTCTGGCGCCGTTGCCGGGGAGGTAAGGTAAAAGGCACTCACACACTCTCTCCCACGTCAACAGCAAGCCAGAAAGCTATTTTCTAGCGCCGTTGCCGGGGAGGTAAGGTAAAAGGTACTCACATACTCTTTGTGTGTGAGTGCTTGAAGTTATTTCCTTTAGATTTTGTAGTTTTGTCTTTTTGTTTCTTGTTTTCACTAGTTAGGATTAATGGAAAAAAATTAGAGAGCTTTATAGTTTTTATCTTGAGTTAGGACATGAAGTGTTTGAAGAGAAAATTAAAAAACCTATGGAACTTAATTTGCATTCTAATAGCAATGTTATTAGTACGAATTCTTTGAACACCATTATTGCTAATGCTATGGAAACATCTAAGCTTGGGGAAGCTAGTTTTGATGAAAATGATCTTTTTAGTTCTCCAGCTTTGGAAGATAACTATTCTATTGCTTATGATGATACCAAACCTCCAATATATGATTATTACAATAATGAATATGATATTTTCAGTCCACCTACTATTGAGGAGGAAATTAGTTGTGATTACAATATGCCTCCTATATTTGATGATTATGATGATGAGAATAGTAATGGGAGTTATTTTGTTGAATTTGCTCCCACTACAACTAATAAGAATGACTATGCTTATGTGGAGAGTAATAATTATTATATGCATATGGGTCATGATAAGAATGTTTTATGTGATATATATATATTGTTAATTTTATTCATGATGCTACTAAAAGTTATTATGAGAGGGGGAAACATGGTCTTATGTATCTCAACAATATTAAGTTTCCCCTCTTTATGTTGAAAGTCTTGAAGTTGCACTTGTTTTGTTTTCCTATGCTTGTTGCTTTGTTCTTTCATGACTTATTTCTTTACAAGATTCCTATGCATAGGAAGTGGGTCAGACTTAAATGTGTTTTGAATTTGCTTCTCGATGCTCTCTTTGACTTTAGTTCATATTTCTTATGTGAGCATCTTCTCAAACTATCAAGCCTAACTTAAAGGCGGTAAAGAAAAGTACTTGTTGGAAGATAATCCTAGAGTTTTCTTAAGTCTTGGAAGTCATTACTTCAGTAATTACCTCTCCTTATCCTTTTTGTTTGCTTTTTGTGCCAAGAATGACCTCTAATGAGAGAGAAGTAAGATTTGGGGAGTTGCTGTCCCGAAACAGATTTTTGTGCTCCACCATAAAAATTCGTGAGCAATCTCTGTAAGTCGGATTGAGTTGATATTTTGCTAATAAATCCCCCAGTATGTTAGCTAACTTTCTTTACTTAAATACGTTTTTATTTGAGCAACAGAAGGTCTTCGAAAAAATCGGTTTCTACATGCTGGTCTGTTTTGACAGAAGTCATTTGCTTCTAATTGATTCCTTTTTGGGGTTCTTTTTGGGAAATTGAGCTTTTTGAGGGAATTGCTACAGTATCTTGTGTTTTTAGTGAAATTTTTTCTGTTCTAAAGCTAAACCCAAATGTCTATTATCTTTTGAATACACTAATGTTGCTAATGAAGATTGTGTGAAGAAAATTTTTAGGTGTAGAGAGAGAATGATGTACTGAGATGAAGAATGGACAAAAGCTCAAGCTTGGGGATTCCACAACGTGTCACCCCAAGAAATATTCAAGAGGTACACGCATAAAAGCTTGAGGATGCCCAAGGCATCCCCTTCTTCATCAATAAAAATATCAGGTCTTTCTAGACACATTTCGGTTTTATTGTTTCATGCACTGTTGTGTTGTTCTTGGAGCGTCTTAGTTTTTGTTTTTGGTTTATTTTGCTTAGTTTTCTTGAGTAAGTTGGTTTGATTAAAGCACACTTCTTTTGGAGAGAGACACACTCTATTTTTATTGCCTAGAACACTCTAGTTTTTATTCTTATTGTTCTATGAGTGTTCACTTTTGCTAGCACTGCGTTTAGCCTTAGTTTTCTTATGCTTAGTTCTTAGAACTTTTTAGTTCTTCTTTGTGGATTTGTGAGATAAGCTCACTGATATTTATTGATTATTATCTTTGTCAGTTTCTTCATATAGGTTGATTGGTGTTGGAAAAGAGTAGGAAGCTTCATGCTTATATTGGTACAAAGGGAGCTTGTTTTGACTGTGGCTTAGACTTTATCATGTCATGCTAGATGTTGCTTTTACCTTATGCTTAGTGATTATTGCTGTAGCATGACTTGTTTCAAACAATTGAGATTGCTTAATGTTCCTTAAAAGAATCATGTGTTGTTTTAGCATACAAAAGCATAGTATTGTGGTATTCTCCTCTGATGCTTTGTTTGGGTTGATTTGGAACATTCTCACACCATGTTATGAATATGAACCAGTCACCTTAGCCTCTATGATCATTTAGTTTTTGACTTGTGGTACCACTTTATGCTTTCATTGATAATGTTTTGTCGCTTTGCATGATTATGGCTATTATTGCTCTCTTAGTTGGTCGCTCCCAGTCTTTTGCTAGCCTCCACTTGTATGAGTAAGCTCTACTCATGCATACAACTCCCAAGAAACCAAGTTATTCCAAAGGGTCCACTATAAATTCCTATGCATGGTGTGTTACACCATTCCAAGTATATTCTTATTTTCATCTATCTTCCAATTAAAAAGTCTCTTTGTTATGTGAAAACTTAGTGATTAAAGCTCTCACAAACTTGATGGCACACTTTATTTTTCTTGCCCCTAATAAACTTGAACAATTGTGTCATCTATGTTGTATATGCTTGCACTTATACGTTGGGAATTAGCAGAACCATGCTTTCATGGGGAACGCTTTCAGCATTGCACTTGTACATTGTACCCAGTTGATATCATGCTCTTTTGTTTGCGGATGTCGTTGGTGTGAAATAAAAGGGGAGCTTGTAAGTCCATGGAGTTATGTATTTGTGTTAGAGAAACGCCTGGGCCGCTAGCCTAAGCCATGCCTAATCATGGTGGAAACTTGAAGCATCACCATAATGACATCTCCGAAGCTTTCTTCTTATAAAAAATACATATTGAAAAGAGGAAAGAGAGAAAAAAGGACCATTTTCCCATGGTAAATAAGAAGATTGCTGAGATGCTCATTGCCTTATTGCCTTGTCATTTTGATTATGGGATAGCTCCAGTATTATGTGCAAGGGGTACCACGTTGGCGGTTCTCTATGATACACATGTACTTACTATGACAAGAACTTACAGGTGACTAAAGTTGAGTAGCATGAGGAGCGGCCCTCGTACTTAAGGGACATGAGATTGCCAACTTATACTTTTTCAAGCATATACTCCATAGTTTGTTCACTTTAACCTTAATCACTTCAAGATGCTTATGATAGGGGCAATGAGAGCTGAAAGCTAACAAGTACCATAATTTTTGGAAGCTCTTTATGAAACTTGAAATCCATTCTTACCTTTGAAGGGCCTTTCTTCCACCATTATATTGAGTCTCCACCTTCTATCCTTAGGCACCAATTAAGATAGCATAGTTGCCATTCTTAGTTCTATGTGCATTGTCCCAAAACTTATTTATTGATGCATATTGTTGATATTGCTTGCTCTTGAACTATTTGTATCTAGTCACTCTTATGAACTTTGAAGGTGTCATATGCATCTATTTGCTACTCCATGAGGGACAAGCTGAATGCCACTATGCTATGTTTTCTATATGTGAAACAAACAAACGTCTTTCAATGCATTGTTATTCATGATCTTTGTTTGTAACCTTTCATGTTGCATGCATAGTTACTTTGTCTTATTGTTAGAACTCCATCTTTCATGCTCATGTTTAGAGTTCTTTGATCCCATCTTTCAATGCTTGCAAGTGGTTTGATCTTGATTGTGATGGTGCATGTCACCTCAAAAATTATTCTTTTTATCACTTACCTACTCGAGAACGATCAGTAGTTAAGCTTGGGGATGCTTGATACGTCGTAAACGTATATATAATTTTTGATGTTCAATGCTTGTTTTGTATCAACTTTGCTATGTTTTGTATACACTTTGAGGTATTTTTATACACTTTCTGGAACTAACCTATTGAAAAGTTGCCATAGTGCCAGTTGCCTGTTTTCTGCTGTTTTTGGTTTCAGAAAGCTAAAAAATGAATATTCTCAGAATTGGACGGGACAAAAGCCAAAGTTCATATTTTTCCTTGAACGATACGGAAAATCAAAGACGAGACGGAGGAGGACACCAGGGTGGCCACACCCTAGGTTGGCACGGGGCCCACCCTGGCCGCGCCCATAGGGGTGTGGGCCCCCTGGCCCTCCATCGACCTTGCCTCCTTCGCCTATAAGAAGCCCCCGATTCAGAAACCCTAAAGAATCGACCAAAAAGCCATGAAAAGTTCCGCAGTCCCACCGCCACCGAAGGGGAGATTCGGGGGACAGAAAGTCTCTGTTCCAGCATCCTGCCGGGACAGGGAAGTGCCCCTGGAGCCATATCCATCGATCTCCACCACTATCTCCATCGCCGTTGTTGATTCCCGTGATGAGGAGGGAGTAGTTCTTCCTCGAGGCTAAGGGCTCTACCGGTAGCTATGTGTTCATCTCTCTCCCTATGCATGATCTTGTTGTGGTCATGAGCTTTGTAATCAAGTAGATCTACCTTGCTACTCAAGTGCTTCAATAGATCTCTGCTCTCCCCATGTGTGTGAAAGTGACAGCGTGCACGCCATGGTGGCACTTAGGCTAAGTCTACATAAATACTCATTGTGCTTTAATAGATCTATGCTTTTCCCCATGTGTGTGAAAGTGACAACATGCACGCCATGTGTGGCACTTAAGCTAGATTACATATATATTTATTATGAGTATATTTTTAGTTGGTCTTCTCTATGAAATTGTGGTGTTTGTAGGAACCATCTAGCGCTCAAGGTGACAGTGTGGGGTTATCTAGATTGGGAAAGGCGGACTTTGAGAAGTGCTGTTATAGCCCTACCATGGATTAGAGTTCACCAACCGGAGAGTAGCACAGGGTAGTATCATGAAGAGAATATATTTATTGAGAGTGTTCACTAGTGAAAGTATGATCCCCAGGCCTTGTTTCTAAACATTGAGAGTACTTATCGGTAACGAGGTTGAACTCGGTATAGAGATATCAACGATCAAACCTCGGATAAGTAAAGTATCGCGCGACAAAGGGAATCAGTATCATATGTAAATGGTTCATTCGATCACAATGTAATCGTAGAAATATGTGGGATCCATAATAGATTTCCAGATTCCTCTAATCATTATTGATCAAAGAGGTGCGATGGCTCAGATGATGTAGAGCTCGTTGGGAACCCCAAGAGGAAGGTATGATGAGCACAACAACAAGTTTCCCTCAGTTGTGAAACCAAGGTTATCGAACTAGTAGGAGCAAGAAACATATTCTAAGGTGTTGCTAGCAACGTGGAACCTGCACAACACAACCAAAATACTTTGCCCCAACTTACAGTGAGGTTGTTAAGCTCACTGGTTTTGCTAAAAAAGGATTAAATGTATAGTGTGGAAGATAGTAATTGCTTGTAGTAATTGCAGAAAGTAAACAGTATATAGTATATGGAATATCAATGGGAAGGAATGGACCAGGATCCACAGTTCACTAGAGGTGTTTTCTCCATAAGATAAATTACATTATGGGTGAACAAATTATCGTTGGGAAATTGACAGATAGAGAACAATGCATGTACATGGCATGATGATCACTATGAGATTTATTTGGGAATTACAACATAATATATAGACCGTAATCCAACTGCATCTATGAGTAATAATCCACCTCCGGGATATCATCAGAACAACCCTCGGGTATTAAGTTGCAAGCAACAGATAATTGCATTAAACAAAGTGTGCAAAGTAAACAATAAAATTTCCCTTGGACAAAGGATTATTGTTTTCTCCCTAGTAGAAATAGCACATCTACAACCTTAGAGGTTTCTGTCACTCCCCCAGATTACTAGAGGCATGAACCTACTATCGAGCATAAATACTCCCTCTTGGAGTCACAAGAAAATACTTGGCTAGAGTAACTACTAGCAATAGAGAGCATTCAAGATCACAAATAACATAGACATGATAAAATCAATAATCAATCTTGACATAGTACTCAATATCCATCGGAGCCCAACAAACACAACATGTAGGATTACAAATAGATGATCTTGATCATGATAGGCAGCTCACAAGATCTAAATATGATAGCACAAAGAGGGGAAACAACCATCTAGCTACTCCTATGGACCCATAGTCCAAGGATGAACTACTCACGCATCACTCAGGAGGCTAGCATGGTGATGATGAAGGCCTCCAAGATGATCTCCCCTCTCCGGCAGGGTGCCGGGAAGAGCTTTGGATTCCTCCCGATCTAGGGACGATGGTGGCGGCGTCTATGGACTTTTTCATGGAATTCTGATCGGGCCCTCAGGGTTTTATCCTTGGGGTGTTTATATAGGAGAAGGGGCAAGGTCAGATGACGCCTGAGGGGGCCACACCATATGATGGCGCAGTCAAGGGTGGACCCGCGTGGCCCCCTGGTGCGGCTACCTCGTGGCGCTTCTTCGTCCCTCCTTCGGAATCTGTGTAGTGTCTGGAAAAATAGTAAGTCCATATTTTGTTTCGTCCAATTACGAGAATATTTCTTTACTAGCTTTTCTGAAACCAAAAACAACAGAAAATAGGAACTGGCACTGTGGCATCTTGTTAATAGGTTAGTTCTAGAAAATGTATAAAATGCCTCAAAGTGTAGACAAAACATAAGATAGTTGGTACAAAACAAGCATGGATCATCAAAAATTATAGATACATTTACGACGTATCAAGGTGTCTCGATCATGTCTGCATAGTTCACGAACCATAGGAAGACACACTTAAGGATTCAATGTTGTTTAGGAGATATGGAATATGAGTTGGAGACCAAATGTTGTTCGGAGTCTCGGGTTGGATCCAGGACATCACAAGGAGATCCAGAATGGTCCGGAGAATAAGATTCATATAAGTAAAATCAATTTTCGGGGTTCGAAAATGTTTTCGGTGTTTTGACCAAAAGCTTCTAGAAAGTTCTGGAAGGTCCATCACCCCGGTAGGGGGTACTTGGAATCCACCATACCCTAATGGGGTAGGGGCATGGACCACTAGGTCAAGTCGGCCAAGGACATGGAAGAGATAATCAAACTCTAGTTTGAATAGTCAAACTCTAGTTTGAAAAGTCAAATCCTAGTTTGAAAGTCAAAGTCCTAGTGGAGGAAGGAAAGGAAACCTTGAGGGAGAAGGGGCCGCCGGCCAAGGGGAGTTGGGGGTGGACTCGGCCAGGGCTGGGAACCCTGGTCGCCTCCCCTGCCACCCATATAAGCAGGGGTGGGCCGCCCCCTACTCCCTCACCCCAAAAACTCTAGCCGCTGCAGCCTTCTCTCCTCCATACAACTACTCCGGCTTAGGCAAAGACCTGCAGTAATCTCTTCTCCACCACCACCACCACAGCATCGTGCTGCTAGGATTCCGTGGAGATCTACAACCTCCGCGGCCCTGCTGGAACAAGGGAGAGGAAGGTCTTCATCGACTACCATACGTATGACCGACTACGGAAGCGCTGCCAGAACGTGGCGCTGGAAGGATCGTCTTCGCGATCTTGAGATCGGCAAGTGAATGACTACATCAACCACGAGAATCCGATCTTGTTAAATGCATTGGATCTACGAGGCTTAGTACTCTACAAACTCGTTGCACCGATCTCGTAGATTAGATCTTGGCTTTTGTGTGTTCCCGTGATATAAATTTTTTGTTTTCCATGCTGCGAACCCTACAGTGGTATCAAAGCCGTGTCTATGTGTATATCTGATGCACAAGTAGAACATGATGGTTTTGTGGGCGTTGATGCGTTTGTTGTCGCTTGCGTAGATTTGTTGTTGTGAGATTTTGTAGCAAAAAATTTGTGCTGATGTAGCAAATCCTACTTTGCCGGAGATATTCGCTGGAAGACCTCGTCGAAAACCTCGTAGCAAAAACTTTACACTATTGTAGCAAAATACGGAATGTGTGGTAGCAAAAACATTATGATAATGTAGCAAAACTATGTAGCAAAAAAATTCCGGTGAACCGTTGTAGCAGCGCCACCATGCTTTTTTAGCAACGCCATCGTGCTATGGCAGTAGTGGCACTCAACCATCATAGCAACACCTCCAGCCGTTGTAGCAACGCCGGTGTGACGGTGTAGCAACGCCGTCATGCCGTTGTAGCAGTGATGTCATGCTATGGGAGCAGCCATGGCGGAGCTTTACACAACCGTGGCTACAAGGGAGGAGGGTCGAGGGTGGGGGAGGGCGACGGTGCAGGTAGGTGACTCCGGCGAGCATGCTTGCAGGTGTGGAGGCCCGTGGAGGTCAAAGGACGACCTCACCTCCGGTAGGGGAGGCGCCCACTCCACAAAGGGAGGCGAAATCACGTCGGGTGGGGGAGGGCAGCTGTGCCATTGGGATATGGAGGCGGCCCATGGCGGCGCCGGTCACAACCACATGAGTCTAGGATGGGGTGACGCGCGATGGCAGCACTGCTCGCGGCTTCACCACGACCGGCGCATGTGGAGATGGGACCTGCAATGAAGGGAGGGGAACGGGGAGGACTTCTTCGGCGGTAGCGACACAGGGGACTGACGGCCGGCGCGCTGGCGCATGGAGGAACAAGAGTTGGCGCCGAAGCAAGCAGGAAGAGGCGGTGGCGGTATTTTCGTGTGCGGAAAAGGAGAGGATAAAGGAAAGTGGGGCTTCTAACGCGCGGTTGGCGTGGTTGGTTGCGACCCTAGGGATGGATCCCCCGGAGAAGTACTATCATTTCCCTTTATGCAATGCACGTGATACATATGAAATTTTCCTATTCTAAAAATTAGGATGTTACACCAGGCCAGGCCATTTTCCAGGATCTCTTTAGGGCGACATCGACCCAAAAATTAGAAAGCTGTCGGAGTTTATCCAGTTTGGGCCATTATTATTCAGGATACTCTAAATCGCTTTCCATCGCAGCTATATATCTTGCCGATTGTTGGCACGCACATCCTAGGCATCTTGACAGCTTCTGCTTTCTTGTTCCCTTGCCATCTCGTCTCCAAAGTATGCACGCGTGCTTAGATTAATTCGGCAGGAGATCCATGCATGACACAATTAATCCTCGTCTCACGCTTATGTAAGTAGAGTCCCGGTCACTTTCACTCCATCCGGCAAGCTAGACCATGTCTTAACTCTTGTTTTGCTCGGGAGCTAGCCGTCCGAAGTCTGAACAGGATGACGACATCCAATCCAGCTGAAGTT
The DNA here is from genome assembly GCA_030063025.1 of Avena longiglumis. Taxonomy (NCBI): domain Eukaryota; kingdom Viridiplantae; phylum Streptophyta; class Magnoliopsida; order Poales; family Poaceae; genus Avena; species Avena longiglumis. The sequence continues at coordinate 66,791,359 of CP125978.1, read as the reverse complement.
TGAAGGCTGAATCCAGCTACTTGAGGAGCTATTGTTATTCATTGGCATATCCAAAATCTTAAAGAGTTAGTATATACTTCATCCGTTTCAAAATATAATGTTTTAGGTCTGTGAAAAAAATGTATCTGGACTTGTTTTAGTGTGTAGATTCACTATAAACATGAGTGAACCTACATACTAAAACTAGTCTAGATACATTTGCTTTATAAAGCTAAAACATCTTATATTTTAAAAACGGAGGGAGTATATCATACAAGCAAGCTCGGCTGAACATGCGTCGATCAGCACGGAGAGTCGGAGACCTTCTAGCAGGTCGTCGCACCGTACGTGTTGTCGCCTATGCGAACACCCCTAGGCGAGACAGCTGAGCGGATACCCCGAGGCGGCGTGCCGGCGCGGCGTCACTCCCAGACAGAGACAGTACGGTTCACAACGAGGAGCGATCGGGGTCTTCTTATCGTCGTCGTCTCCCGCCCATTTCGTCAGGAGTGTCTGAGCAAAAACAACAAGCTCCGGATCGACAATGGAGCCGTTCCGTGCCAGCATTTCCCGCGCTTCCCTTGTTCCTGTGTTCCTCCTCCTCATCTTTGCGACGCTGTCGGCGCTCGCCCCTCGCCCGGCCGCCGCCACGGGTGTGTTTGACGTGCGCCGCAAGTTCCCGCGCCATGACGGTAGAGGCAGCGGCTGGGAAGAACACCTCGCGGCCCTCCGGGAGCACGACGGTCGCCGCCACCACGGCCGACTCCTCGCCTCCGTCGACCTGCCCCTCGGCGGCAACGGACGCCCCACAGTGGCAGGGTAATCAAAATCGCGCGCGCTCCCCTCGTACATACGGATACGGGGTGTGGCACGATCTTTCTCGTCTGATTTGTCAAAGCGCATGAACGCAGGCTCTACTTCACGGAGCTCGGGATCGGCACGCCGGCGAGGAGCTACTACGTGGACGTGGACACCGGCAGCGACATCCTCTGGGTCAACGGCGTCTCCTGCGACGTCTGCCCGCGCAAGAGCGGCCTCGGGGTCCCGCTCACGCTCTACGACCCGGCGGGATCCAGCACCGGCAGCACCGTGAAGTGCGGCCAGGAGTTCTGCAGGGTTGCCATTAACGCCGGCGTGAGCCCCTCCTGCTCCAGCGCCACCTCGCAGTGCGAGTACGGCGTCACCTACGGCGACGGCAGCACCACCAACGGAGTCTTTGTCACAGACAGCATACAGTACAACCAGGTGTCCGGCGACGGACAGACCGCACCGGCCAACACAAGCATCACGTTTGGGTAAACCCCAGTTCATTTACTAATGGAGTATATTCTTTTGGCACTGATCGATCGGGCTGGAATTAAGCTGATGACGAGAGATTCTGCCTTTAATTTGTTATCATGTGCGTGTAGGGTTGGTTCTACGATTAGTGGGGATTTCACGTCCTCGAGGGACGCCCTTGACGGGATTCTCGGATTTGGCCAGTCAAGCTCATCCATGGTGTCGCAGCTCGCGTCCGCAGGGAAAGTCAGGAAGATCTTCGCGCATTGCTTGGACACCGTCATTGGTGGAGGGATTTTTGCTATTGGGAATATCGTGCAGCCCCAAGTGAAGACCACGCCCTTGGTGCCCAACATGTACGTCTCGCTCGCCGTTTTATTACTGCTAACTTCCTTCCTAGCTATTTAGTTTTACGAAGCGAATATATCTAGATGTCTTTTAGTAAACTTATACACTAAAAGGCATTTTGATACATTCGATTCAAAAAGCTAAAATATCCTATATTTATAAACAGAGGGAGTAGTAACTATACATGTCTACGTCCTCCATGCACAGCCATCCTGTCTAATTTCATTTATTCAGTTTTTGATAGTCTAGGATAAGATAACACCCACTCTTTTCTACGGGGTACAACACGCTGTTACTGTTCGAGGAGGGAATCTATTTGCTTCATTTGTGTGCGGACATTTCACCGACGATCTATTAATAATCATCAACAACAGTATAAAGAGATTCAAAAGTAATAAAAATTATCAATAGGTCTTTAGACCACCTAGCGACGATTGAAGACACTGGCACGAGCCTATGCCACGACGCCGACTTCTCCTCTCCATCACCGGAGACAGACACCACTTTCATAGTAGAGCTTGTTGTAGTAGATAAACGGGAAGTCTCTGTGCTAAGAACCTAAATGACCAATGCACTAAAACACCAACCATCGCCAATGACAACGATTGGATATCGGAAAAGGCTAACCTAAAATCACACCAACGAACACGAAAACTGATCAGAACTCGGGAGATTTACCGGATAGATGACTCCACACTACCTCCGTCAACGCTATAGGGTGGGGAGGACATTATTCCGATTTTGGGATATATCTGTCCCCCCACCACGCCGGAGAGAATATTGGAAAATAATCTAAACAAAAATAGGAAACCTCCCACCGGCGAGGGCTATGGTCTGCAACACCTCCAAGACCCTAAGACCACCAGAGGCGGAGTAGACCGGCGGTGTCACCGGCGTGGGGATGAAACCCTTGATGGGTTCTAGGGTCGCCTCAGGATCTCCTCTCGCCCCTGTGCTCACGTACCGGTTCGTACGTAACTGTGGGATATTCCACCAGGATCTGTTAACGAGGTTTAACAATCTTGATTACTTCCTGATTCATGTTCGATGAGCGTTCATCCTTATGTACTAATCAACATAGTACAATCCACATCAAGCTCATGAAGGCAATCACCACATCATGAGCATCATGCCACGCCGGTCAAGACACCCATGTCACTGGCGTCCTCCTTGAAATCTCGTGTCCAACTTATCAATCCGTGTCTCGAATATTTTGACTATTTACAATTTGTAAGGTTTTAGTCTCATGTTACAATTGTTCAACTACAACACCTAATCTGTCGCGTAATTACAAGTTCATAGTAACATGACACATACACATATTCGAAACATATCTCAGCAAACTCCACATGACGTATATGTCTTTGTCACCTTGAAGCCACAATGTACCAACCTCTATGTACTTGACTTGAACCATTAATTATGAGTTATAATCCTACTTACTAAACTTCAAATGACTCCACCTGCAACTTTACTCCATCTTTTCTTTCGTTGGCATCAAATCTCCCATGAAAATTATGTTATTTGTCGCTCTTGTTTTGTGCTCCAAATTTCTGAAGTATCCTTTCATGGACATCACACATCAATTATAAAATCACAATACCCTACAACGCCGTTGTATCGTCACCCTGGAAGCCTTCCTTGATCCATGTGAAAGTGAACAACTCACATATTTAGTGTCATATTTAAGGGTTATGTGAAGTTATTATTGTTGACTTCCTATGTGAAAACTCATAGTCACCTCGAGGCAAATTCACAATTGTCGCATCTCTTTCGCAGATTATTATTTATTGTCAACTCTTATCCATCTTCCATAGTACCAACAGACATAGTCACCGACATAAACCGGTTACTCGCTAAAACTTCTCAACCTCCAAACTTTGTTGACCACATGTGCACCAATGTCCTAGTTTGTCGCCATGTTCATCGTCAGTTCCTGCCATGTCTCCTAGGCCACGAATCAACACCATTTAAGACCCTATTGTAGAACATTACTGGACAAATCTGATAGATGTGGAGTTCACATATCTCTCGAACCACTAAGCTCTAGCATGAACAACACATCGCTCATTTTACCGCTAAACTTGGCTTTGATTCCTTGCATGTGTATGTCTTAGCCTCTTAATCAGATGATGAATCCATATAAGATACCAGCTCTACGTTTAACATGACCCAATGGTAGGTGATAAGGTCCACCTTCGTGCCCCTTTACTTCAAGCTCCCAATTTACACCATCTTGAATCGACCTTGTGCATCTATGTCAAAACGCGCATACCCATGTACCACTTGTTGCAGTGCCATAGAATCCAGACATCGTTAACATCAAGCCCCAATGTTTTTGTGCCGTTTTTCAAATTATTTGTGTTGTAATATAATTTTGAAGAACTTACTTTACATTTAGTGCAATAATGCACATGTAAAGCATTCTTTTTTTGCTTCGGGAATCATTACAATGTTTTATGTGTGACACCTTATGAAAAATTACTTTGCAGGCCGCATTACAATGTAAACTTGGAGACAATTGATGTTGGTGGTGTTAAGCTACAGCTCCCGGCAAACGGTGTTGATATAGGTGAAAGTGATGGTACCATCATTGACAGTGGAACAACATTAGCGTATCTAACAGACACAGTTTATAACGATATGATGTCTGAGGTATGAAAGATTCTCCGTTAACATTTTCTTGAAGTGGAGGGAGGGGTGTGCTAATCATTATATCATCTTGATCTTTTGTAGGTATTTGCTCAGCATGTAGGTATGCCCTTCACAAATGTTCAAAATTTCATGTGTTTCACGTATCCTGGAAGGTATGTTCATTGCACAATAATGGCCGCTATATACTTGCTCGCATGAAGTTCACATTAGGAGGTAGATATTGATAGCCTTCCATTAGACACAAATACATTATATACTCATGTGGAATCAGTTTTCTTACTAAACAAGAGAAGACTAGGCCGAATGGTGTATCATAAGTAAAATGAAGACTGCTATTTTTGTTTCTATTGTCAAATGTTTCTAACCCTTTCTCCCAAATCAATATTTTCAGTGTAGATGATGGATTCCCTGTTGTAACTTTTAACTTTGAAGGAGACCTTCCATTGAGTGTTTATCCACACGACTATCTTTTTAAAAATGGGGTAAGAAACCATTTCTCTTGTCCTGCTTCTAAGAAACATATAACTAGGAACATTACGTCTATAGTTTTGGCACACAACTCAAATGCTGTCAAGCTTGCTTATGTTTTCCATTACTTTACATCTTGTGTTATGTCAAACATGGGATCATCTATTTCTTATGTCAAACATGGGATCATCTTGTGTTATGTCAAACAATTTATATAAATATTGTATGTTCAATTTATTCTCATCCAACATCTCAAAAAGGAACAAACACTAGACTATCTTTATCAAATGTTTTTTAAACAAACAACATAACATTTCTATGACTCTTATCATCTTGTGATACTGCGTTTTACAAATGTCCAGAGCCTTTTTATATTGACAAAAATACCGGTGACATGAAAACAAAGGATATGCTTCAGAATTTAAAAATCATGATGGGTATTTTTTGAAATATTGAAACAAAAGAAAAGTTACTCCACATTTTTTGAACTGAAACTGCATGGGAGGCCCGGCAGTAAAAACTTTATCAGTACAAGGTAAATATTTAAAAAGGAGAGAGGGTGTAGTCATATTCCTTTTGTGTGTGTAGTCCTATCTTATAAGCTAGGTTCAACACCTTGTATCTTTCGCCGATGTTGGTGTTATCAATTTAGCGTTGGGATGATGACATTTTACTTAAAAAAGGCTGCACTTTGTGTAGAAAGATTTTCAAGGCCAAGCACACCCTTAAGTTTAGGACTGCAAACAAGATCCCATTCAACAAGTGATTTAGGTCTATTGGAGTTACTATACTTTCCCCATAGGAACATTCTCCTGCCTAGTGTCTACAACTGGAATAGCACCATCAACAAGCCTAAGGGTGCAGAGGCACAAAGTAGGGACGGGCAGTCAAAATGGCTTTCATGACAACAATTCTTCCATCCAGGGAAAGTACAGAAGAAGTAGAAGCAACTCTGCACTATATTCGATCGATCTATATTTCAGTCCCTCTATTTGGGTGAACCATACAGAATCTGGGAGTAATTTCTTTTTGGAAATGACCCGGAGTAATTTCTAGAAGGGTCCCCTTCTGATTTCTATTTTTGATCGATCCTAAACTGATTTATCCTACAGGACTGTGATGCCTTGTAACTATTTATAGTAATGAAGATCAGCAACATTTTGGAGTTCTATTTTATATCTGAATTTTGCGCAAATAGTTGTGCAACCCCTTAACCCTTATTTCTACTGTATGGATATAAGTTGGTACTTTCCTCTGAATTTCCTAGAAGATGGGTTATGATTACTACGAGTGCTAAGTTTACAATGCCAAGTTAATTAAGTTACCATCACAGTGCATATTTCAGACTTGAGTATACATTACTGTCATGCAGAAGGATTTATACTGCATGGGGTTCCAGAGCGGTGGAATAAAAACCGGGGATGGGAAAGAAATGATGCTTTTGGGAGGTATGCCTTGCTTTCAATTATTCATGTACTCTCCTCTTTTCATAATTCTTGTCATGGTTTTAGTTTAAAAACCACTACAAGAATTATGAAACGGAGGGAGTATTAGTTTTCTCCTGTTGCTGCACCTTATATTTGCCAACTTACTTTCAGATATAGCATTTTCAAATAAACTGGTCCTCTACGATTTGGAAAATCAAGTAATTGGATGGGTTGATTATAACTGTAAGTTTCTTGTGTTTTTTTCCTTTAAAATACTTACTATACTTAATCAGAGACCACCCTATGGCAACAATAGTTCATGTCGAACCTGCTCCTTTTCGTTCCAGGCTCCTCTAGCATCAAAATCAAGGATGACAAGTCTGGATCAGTATACACTGTGGATGCACATGACATCTCCTCTGGATGGAAATTTCAGTGGTGCTTGTTTTCATTGTTAGTAACGACTGTGTGTAGCTATCTAATGCTTTAGCACGACTTCGGATTCTATGAACTATATGTGCTTGTAACACTACATTTTTATTTTTCTTACGGAGAAAAGAAAAGATAGTGTGGCTAGATCGCATACACCTATATGGGAAGACGAGGGGAAAGGAAATAAACCAACCACCATCTATGGTTAATGGTTTGGTTAACTGATTGTCACGTGAATAATACTTATGGAAGTGATGTTTCTTTTTCTAGGGTTTTTTCTGATAGTTGGAGAATAATTCCTTTTCATCCGAAATGGCATAATTTGATTGATATCTGCGTATACAAGACTTGTGATGCCATGATAATCGGAAGTATGAATTTCTTTGTGTGTCTGTGTGTGTGGGCGCGCACGTGTGTGTGTGCGCGTGCATGCGTGTGTAACCGAGTCTGTTTTATAAAATATTATCATGGAGGTTCTGCGAGCAAAACCGAGTCGCTTGCATTCAGATGGCCAAACTTTCCAAGGGCAGTGTATTAGAACCGGTTGTAATGACCAGTTCAGTACTTGTGATAAGAAAGGAAGCTTTATCACCTACTCCCTCCGTTCCAAAATATAAGACGTTTTAGGTTTGTGAAGAAAATGAATCTAGACCTTTTTTAGTATGTAGATTCATTTAAAAGTTGAATGAACTACATACTAAAATAAGTCTAGATTCGTTTTCTTTATAAACCTAAAACGTCTTATATTTTGGAACGGAGGGAGTACATACACGCACTTATTTACTTGACGGTGTTTCGGGTTCATAATACTCTAGACATGAGTACACAAGTTGTACCGGTACAACAGGAAAAAGGAGAAATTAATGAGAGGCGATACCCAAGCGACTAGGATTTCCATCCCCTTCTGTGTGCCGCCGCGGGTCCACCGATGAGGTGTGACGGACCCCAATCTCTCATGGTTGGGTGGGTTCCCATTTTTTATTTTAGATTTTGTCTTCTTCGGGATGGTGAAGTGAAGGCGGTATCCTAAAGTTAGAATAAAATCATCCCCGACCTATTCTTGCTCATGTGGTGTGCCTAGCATCGGCGAAAAACGCATGGAGTCATGTGTCCAGTGGATATCAGTTTTCATGTTTGTTAGTGTGATTTCAGGTCAGTCTCTTCCGATCTATGATTATTATTATTGGTGGTAGTTCGTGCTTTGGTGTGCTAAACCTTTGGGCCCTTACCATGACGACTTCATGTTTGTCTACTATAACAAGGTCTATTACAACAACCTTTACCTGGCTCCGACGATGGAAGGACAAGGACGACAGTGCGATGTAATTGTAACTTTTATTACATTGTGGGATCTTTTGGAACCATCTTCATCCAGAAAGACAACAATAGAACACATTTCTTCACCTCTACTATGCTAGACAACGCTGGATCCCAATGTCTCCCATGCAAACATAGTTTTTGAACCATATGGATCACAAGTTGAGGTTTCGTGGACTCACTGCTCAAGCAAAAAACGAACAAAACGGATGCAACATAAAGTCACCCTTATATTATTTTACAAAGCGTGATATATTAATACCAATTACAACTGGCCTATACCACAACACAATATCAAGAAAAATTCAAGACATTGAGGAAGCACGCAGCCAAATAGAAAAAGAAAAGGAAAGAAAAGAAAATAAAGAAAAGAAAGTGATCGACGACACACAACATCAAGCGCCTACATCAAACCACTGCCCTTGGCAGTACAGAGGCTGCGAAAAGGTTCTCGGATAGCAATACCTCCAGGAAGGTAAAGATGCAGAAGCGACGCCGTTGCAAGATCCAACTCTAAAGGTTAGATCATGGGTTTTCACCCCCAAGAGGAAGTCTCAGCAATCTCAAAATGATGTCTAACACCTCCATTGCTAGGTACAACCAACAAAGACCGGACCTAAAATTTTTCACTCTTGAGTTCGAGACCCGGTACCCAAAGAGCACCACCAAACCACAAACGCCATGTACTGCTGCCTCCACTTGCCATTCTATGGACCGATGGCCCAGATATGTCACCCTAATATGTATTGTGTGTCCGAACATCTGATGATCATTTTATATATGCTAGATATGAAGCCAATGTCAGATTGCAGATGTGATCAAGGTTCATAGTAAATGGACGTGAAGCTGGGGACCCGGGGTTGCTGGATTACCTACCTATCTTCGGTGGCCTAAGGGTATGAATACTCTTATCTGGAAGTACATTTGCACTTCTTCTAATGAATACCAATCATCATCACGTGTATGCACCCGTTTTCTACCTATCTTGAATGTTTGGTGCTAAGTTTTTGAGGAAATTGTGTCTGAGATCTCGCCCTTCCCATTTCAAAAGAAAATGCATGCTCCATGATCTGGGTAGGCCTCAACGAGCAGCCAAACTGGGAGGGGAAAAACAAAAACCCCAAGAAAATTTGCCGGGGCCGAAGCAGGTCCACCGATGAGGTCTGAAGGACCCTGGCCTCTCGCTGGCTTGTGGGTTCCCATTTCTTATTTTAGGTTTTTACGTGTATTCTTTGGGATGATGAAGTGTCGGCGATGTCATGACATCTTAATAAGAACCCCCCACTCTATCCTCGCTCACTTGGTGCACCTAGCACAATAGAAGACGAGTGGGGTTGTCAAATGGATATCCTGGGATTCGATAAGTTTTCATGTTTGTTATTGTAATTCTAGGTCAGTCTCTTCAGATATGCGGTTATCATCATTGTTAATAGTCGCTGCTTTAGTATGCTGAACTTTTAGGGCCTTAGCATGACGAAATTCATGTCAGTTTACATAAGGAGGTCTATTACAACAAGCTTTCCCTGGATCCGACGATGGAAGGGCAAGGATGGTAGCACGCCTTCGTCTCATGCTAGTGTCTGTAGTCATCGCTAAGTGGTCTAATAATCTAGTTGCAACTTTTATTACTTTGTCTCTTTTGGAACCTTCTTCATCCAGCAAAACAACGCTAGAACACATTTGTTCACCTCTACTATGATAGACAACGCTGAATCCCAATGTCTCTCATGCAAAGATAGTTTTTGAACCATATGGATCACCGGTCGAGGTTTCGTTGACTCACTGCTCAAGCAAAAATGAACACAACGGATGCAACACAAAGTCACCCTCATATGTAATGTGTGTCTACTACACACGATTCTTGAGTAAGCAGACGAACATCTGATGGTCATTCTATATATGCTAGATATGAAGCCAATGTCAGATTGCAGATGCGATCAAGATTTATGGTAAATAATGGACGGCCAGCTGCGGACCTAGGGTTCTTGGAGTACCTACCTATCTCGGGTGACCTAAGGGCATGAATACTCTTTTCGTGAAGTACATTTGTACTTTTTTAATAAATAACAATTACCACCATATGCATTTTTTTTGGAAAAGGGTATTTTATTGCATAACACAATGTTTACATCCGGCCTCTGCATAACTAGGATGCACACAACCAACCACACACGCACACGACACATAGTACAAAATTTATAACGGATTAAAAAGAAACATTTGCCCAACTAAAATAACTTTATCCGCAGTTCACGCTGCCATCCATGTTGGGAGAAGATATCCCTCGCCGTGTCCTCCAATCGCGTACATCTCTCCACAAATAAGTCACGGAACTACATACACTAAAGAGCAGTCCATGACCCGAGGATGGCCGTGGCTCTGTACATAACCTGCAATATAGAAGAAACATTATTATTAAAAATCTTGTCATTCCTACATAGCCAAAGCAACTAAATAATGGCAAGCGCTCCCACCCTAAATAAGGTCCCAAATTTATCTGCAATCTCATTCAGCTAGTTACCAAAAACATTGTTGACCGACCTAGGGGGAGAAAAACCCGAGGCTATTTGGATGATTGACCATATAACACGAGAAAATTTACACTGAAAGAATAAATGCCGAATTGTCTCATTGTGATGACAAAACACACATTGTGTACTTCCATGCCAATTCCTCTTAACAAGATTATCTTTTGTAAGAATAACCCCTTTACGAAGATACCAGGCGAAAATCTTCGTTTTAAGGGGTATTCTCATCTTCCAAATTTTACAATTATCATCTACCGGAATATCAGGTTGGATCAGTGCTCTATACAAAGAATCAATAGTAAAATTACCATTAGACAACAAATTCCATTTAAACTCATATGTACCCTCTGTTAGCTAGACATTGGCTAATCTTACTAAGAGATTTTGCCAAGATGCTAACCTAGGTCCTAACAAACTTCTTCTAAATGAAACATTAGGAGGAGTAGACTCCATTACAACTGAAAGTGTCTGTCCTTTATGTCTAACAATTGAGTAAAGAGCAGGGTACTGCTCTCGGAGAGAGGTTTGGCCTAGCCATGTATCTTCCCAAAACCTAATCTGCGATCCATCCTTAATATTAAAAGTGCCAAAACGGATAAAATGTTGCTTAGAAGCCATTAGCCCAGCCCAAAAGTGTGAGTCTCCGGGTTTCCACACCACTTGGGCCAAAGCTTTTGACCCAACATATTTCCGCCATAAAATTGTTTGCCAAATACCCTCTTGTGTGAGTAGCTTAAAAAGCCATTTGCCCAACAGAGCGATATTTTTGACCTTCAAGTCATGGATACCAAGTCCTCCATACTCCTTTGGTCTACAAACAACATTCCACCTGGCTAATCTATACTTCTTTTTCTCATTATCCCCTTGCCAAAAAAATCTTGAACGGAAATAATCCTTTTTCTTCAAGACTCCTTTTGGTAGCAGGAACATGTTTGTAAGTACCCAATTAATAAGTACTAGTCTTCCACCGAGAGATAATAATTTTCCTTTCCAACTATTAAGACGTTTTTGTAATCTTTCCTCAACGAGTTTCCATTCCGCAATTGTGAGCCATCGATAATGGATTGGTATACCCAGATAGTTGATTGGAAACTGCCCCTGAGCACAGCCAAATAATTCGGCATGCTGATGGGCATCGTTTTTAGCCTCACCAAAACAATACAGATCACTCTTATGGAAATTAATTTTTAAACCCGAGAGTTGCTCAAATACTGATAGAGTTAACTTCAGATTCTTGGCTTTCTCTAGATCATGTTCCATAAAGAGGATAATATCATCAGCATATTGAAGAATAGATAAGCCACCGTCCACCAGATGTGGGACTAATCCTTCAATTTGACCATCAGCTTTAGCTCTCTCAATCAGGATAGATAACATATCTGCCACTATATTAAATAGTATAGGCGATAATGGATCCCCATGTCGAAGTCCTTTTTGTGTCTGGAAGTATTTGCCCAGATCATCATTGACCTTTATGGCAACACTACCGCCAGAAACAAAAGAATGTATAAGAGAGCGCCACTCCTCTGAAAAGCCTTTCATACGGAGCGTTTGCTGGAGGAAAGACCAATTAACTTTATCGTAAGCCTTTTCAAAGTTAATCTTGAACAATACTCCATTCAACTTCTTTGAGTGCAGTTCATGGATTGTTTCATGCAGGATTACTACACCATCCAAGATGTTTCTTCCTTGCATAAAAGTCGTTTGAGAAGGGCTTACCACATGGTCAGCTACTGAATTTAGTCTAATTGTGGCTACTTTTGTAAAAAAATTAAAACTAACGTTAAGAAGACAGATTGGACGATACTGTTGTATTCGTTCTACATTATTAACCTTAGGAAGTAGAATTATGTTGCCAAAATTAAGTCTGAATAAATCGAGCTGCCCCAACATTAAGGATTGAAATAAAGACATCAGGTCCTCTTTAATGACATCCCAGAACTGTTGATACAATTCCGCTGGGAAACCATCAGGGCCTGGCGCCTTATTATGTTCCATTTGGAAAACGGCTTTCTTCACCTCCTCTTCTGAATAGGGGGAAGTTAGGAAGTCATTTTCCTCGGTAACTCATGAGATATCATCCGTTTGAGACTCATCCAACGAGAAGAAATTTTCTGTGGGTGCCCCAAACAGAGTTTTATAGTACTTAGTAATATAATCTTTGAGTTGCTCATGACCCTCAATAGTACCTTCATCCTGAGTTAGAGAGTGAATAAGTTTCTTCTTATGCCTACCATTGGCTATGGCATGGAAGTACCTTGTATTCGCATCTCCTTCTAGGATAAATTTTGCTTTAGAGTGTTGATACCATTTGAGTTCCTCCTCCCAAAGTAATCTTGCTATTTCCACATTCGATTGGCTCTTAAGCTCAATCTCCTGTGCAGATAACGGCCTGACTTCAGCGGTGGCATCCAGGTCTCCAATAATCGAGTAAAGGCGTACTTTTTCTTTTTTGAGAATACCAGTCATATGCCTAGCCCAACCTCGTAGGAACTTGTAGCACCCCGGGTAAAACCAGATTAGAAAATCGCCTGTTGTTCATATTTTGTGCATCATCATAACATCATGCATATATTTTGCATAAAAACTATTTTCATAAAAGCCTAAGTTGTTTTCTAATTAGCCCTCTCCTTTAATCTTAAACTAAAACCTCGGTCTGTTCAGATGTTTTATTTGTCTAAAAAGTATTTACAAAATGTTTTAAAAATAAATTAATAATAAAAAGTTTTGTTCGGGGAGGCAGTCCGATCGTTCAGGCCAGAGGCCCAACCGGACCAGACTACCTACTACCCGGCCTAGTAAAATACTACCTAGACCTAAACCGGTGAGGCCCAAAGGCCCAACCGGTGAAACCCTAATCTACCAAACCTACCCCAAACCCTAGCTTCTCTACCCACCTGCCCTCCCTTTCTTTCCCTCATCCGCCGCCGCACCCCTTGCCCCTTGGCAGCACGCAACACACACACAGCACCGCACCTGGGCCACCTCCTGGCCCCACCTAGCGGACCCACCCACTCCCTCACCCACCACACACACAGCACGCAACGCACACCCCGCACTCACCTGGTCCAACCCCCGGCCCCACCACTCCCGCAACCCCCACCCCGACCCGATCCCCGCCTCCTCCTCACGCCCGCCTCGCGACTGCCTCCCTCGATGCAGCCTCCCTCTCCTTGCCTCGCCGGCCCCATCCCGAGCCGCCGTCAGGAGGGTTCGTCGCCATCATGCGTGACCCCACCTTCGCCCTGGCCGCCCTCTCTGCTGTGTCCCCTATGTCGGCCCGGCTCAGCCCTGCCCGACGTCGTCCGCACGCGTCCCCTGACCCCGCTCTTCCTCTCCCCTGCTCGATCTCACAGAGCTCCGCCACGAGCCTCGGCCCTTCGCATCCTTCTCTCTCCGGCCGACGAGCCGCTGGCCTCTGCCTACCCCGTGTTCCCCGACCGCCGCCGCCTCCTTCCTCTCCGGTCGCCGCCCCTCCCGGCCAGCGAGCCTCGCCGTCGTCGCGGTCCCACCTCCAACGCCGGCCGTCGGGCCTCCTCCTTCCCGCGACCATGCCTGCCAGCGTCGCCACGAACCACTGCCCCGACCTTGACCTTCCCGAGCTCCTCTGCCGCTGCTGAGTCCCTTCTCGCCGCTCCAGCTCGGCTCCATGTTTTCTTTATTAGCCATATGCTATGGTGGTTTACGATGATCTGATTGTGGCGCCATGTGTTTGCAACGTGAGGCTCCCCGTGTACCTGGTGATGCCAACAGGGGTCCTGCGGTGGTGTTGATGGTACTGCAAGATGGTAACAATGCCTAGAATCCTTCCGGTGAACAAGAGCTGCAAGCCAGACAAGTACCCCGAGAAGCCACGAAACCCCAAGCTCTCCTTCGCGGTACCCAAAGACCGATCTTGGGACGCCATGAACTCCTTGACGAACGTCAAGGCCTCCTTCCCGAAACCCGAAGACCCTGAGAACCCTGGGTGCGGCGACATGGATCCGAAGATCGATATCACCGAACCCCAAGACCCCAGATCCGAAACCTCCCTCAATGTGTGATTCCTTCCTGAGCCCTATTTTATAAAATGAAATATAAACTTGTTGCATATTAAAGTATCATGCTTGCACACATATTTTGTGGTTTGGGGGTTTTTAGTTGTTTCACCTTATAATTAAATATGGAGACTATATGCGGGCTTTTCTAGTCTAATATTGACTCCATTTAAATTTGTATAGCGAACCGATGATATATTTTTGCCTTGATAAGACAACATTTAAATTGCGGGGTATCTAAATAACATGAAACTATTAATTAGTTATCGGGACCCCGGGTCCGCTTAATATTGCCTAATTGCGTCACATCATAATCATGCCGATTCTTCCGCATTAGTTTTAATTGTTGCATCGCTTGTTCCTTTTAGTGTTTTGCTTCTTCCCGGATAGGACGATGAGACGTTATGAGCTTCGACAAGTTCTTCGATTATGAAACTTCGGCAATGTTTTCCAGGCAAGCATTCTCCCCCTTTCTACCTATCTTACTTTTATAGTATTTATTCCCTCATGTTGATCTATTGCTATATGTGTTGCGATGCTCTAGTTTTCGTACCCGTGATATCCCTTGCAGCCTCATATTGCCTTGGACACATCCTATTACCTGTTGTTTGGTAGATAGTTGGACTTGCGTCGTAGTCGCTTCGCTCAAGTGCTGTGCGTGTCGTCCAAAGACCACGGTTGTTGGAAGGCTGCCATATGCTTTATGTTGGAGATGATCATGGCTTTAATTATTGTTTAATAACGAAAAGTGAAAGTAGGTAAATGCAGAGGCACTGGTGGGTAATAGACAATATTTGGTTTTTAATCACCACCGGGTGTCCCGTGGGACCCCGAGTTCTTGACACTGCTCGAGATCGAGCGCTAACCACGGTGGGGTGTGTGGGCACCCCATCGATTAGTACCTGATTTCAAAGTATTGTACCGGGGCCACAAAGTAGTTTGGGGCTTTATTACTATCTGTACTTATGCCATGCTTCTTGCTTATTTACGATTGGAGCGCCTTGACTATTTTGGATCGCGACGATTTCATGGTATCGACAAGCCCATCACACTTTCGGGTTCCCATCGTTTTACCGTTCTCGCAACCCGGGTCCGTCTCGAGACCGGCCGACTTCTACGGGTAGCTTAGTGGGTGGCCCCCATGTGCTTGCTTTTGGTCCGGGAAACGCTGTTTCCAAAACCCCGTCGACATACCGTTGGGTGTATGTTTTGTGATCTTGTACCTACCTGATCCGACAACAAGGGTGTAGGTGCGTGTGGAAACTTTGGTGCACCCCTGCAGGGTTAAATCTTTTCGAGAAGCCGTGTCCGCGGTTATGGACGACTTGGAGCATAGTTCTCGATCATAGACAACTATAACTAAAGTTTACTGTTCTAATTTGAATTGTATCCAATATGACTAGTAATCAGCTTCACTACAACGGAATGGATAAATAAAAGTACCAACAACTGCTGGGTTTGGGATATCTCATGCTTATTGTATCTGACTAGTAAGTGTTGCAACTACAACGGAATGGTTAAATAAAACTGCCCACTGCTTATTATATAAGGATGACTATCTATACCTGACTAGTAATTGCTGCAACGATAACTGAATAAATAAAACTGCCAACTGTGTGTTTTTCTCGGTTGACTTCCTCGTTTGGTATCGAGGGGGAAATTCCAGGATGGTATGCTTGGTGATAGTTAAAGGTTGGATCCGAATAGGTCTTTCTTATCTCTATCTGATAGCCGCCAGTTGTATTGAGTCTCTATAGGTTGTTTAGTGCATGCTACGCCGCTTCACCAATTATATCTATGTAGGCGAGGACCGCGAATTCTAGTCTCGCCGCAGTACTAGCCTCGATCGACCGCTTCTTTTTCCTTTGCCCTTTATCGGCACCCCTTTTGTTTAAGCAGGTTTTGAGATCGACATCGTTAGCAGGGTTACCCTTCCGGCTTGGCCTGGGCAGGGTTATGGACGCCATTGGTTATTCTTCAGGGCTCTTAGCCCAATTTGCATCTTGTCCGTACTCGGACGTTGTATCGTTTTCAAGGTGATTTGGATCTTTGTACTGTATATTGTATTCTTGACTTATGGAGTCATTGTTGTATATATTTGTTATGTGGGTTCCATCGTGGACTATTGTGTAATGATATTACTTCGTTTTCCACCCGCACGGAAGTGCCTGGTGGGCACCTTTGAATCGTTTCTATGCGGGTTTGGCGGGAAGCGCTAAAACTTGCATAGGGCCGATTCCGAGGGTGTTACAGAGGGGTATCAGAGCTCAGCAGTGACGATACCCCACGGGTCCAGCCTGTTGGATAACCTAGCTAACGGCCATTGTAGAGTGTCAAAGCTATTTTGGAAAAAATCGGTTGGATAGATCTGATTAGGTCTGCTTTTACTTCTTACCCCTCTGCTATTCTCCTCTTATCTCGACGTGTTTTGAATCTACCCTCTTACCTTTTCTTCGAGTCCAGGAATTCTCGTGGATGGGTTTCTGTCGTACCTTCAGGGTTTTTGCTTCCAACCTCTTGTAACGGTGCTTTAACATCTAGTCTTCATGCTATCTGAGGAATCTTCCTCTGCTGTATCTTTTGGTGGACAGAAAATCCACTAAAATTTTCTTTGTATCTTCCGGTGTTTTCCTTCGCGACGACATCATCTGCATCAGATCCGATAAAGAGTCCGTGTCACTCCCTTTGTTTCCGAATTTCTCTTGTCGAGATCTTCAGTCTGATTCCGAGAGTTGGTTGCATAATTCTCCTATTCATGTGCAGAGTAATGCTTTGGGTGCGCGATGGACTGATCACCATCCGACTACTCTTAACATTCGCTCTTGTGCATTGAATCAGTGGGTCAAGAAATTCTACTCCGTTCGCCGAAGTTAGAGGTGGCCTTATCGTTTGATACCTTTACCTTCGTTCTTTGTTTATCTGGAGTATTCTCGCAATGAACCTGAGCACCGACCCTTGGTGGTGTCGCCGATTTCAAGATGGAGCAAGGATCTTTGTTAGTGGTGTCACAAGGATCTACACGAAGCGAGAAGATTTAGACCGCCGGTCTTCCTCCCCGTACCATGAGGTGGATCTCGAGGGCGAGATCCATTGTTAGTGGTGTCGAATTGTAGCACCCCGGGTAAAACCAGTACTAGAAAATCGCCTGTTGTTCATATTTTGTGCATCATCATAACATCATGCATATATTTTGCA
The DNA here is from genome assembly GCA_030063025.1 of Avena longiglumis. NCBI lineage: Eukaryota > Viridiplantae > Streptophyta > Magnoliopsida > Poales > Poaceae > Avena > Avena longiglumis. Next base: position 66,773,695 of record CP125978.1, on the reverse strand, counting down.
TAAAAACTATTTTCATAAAAGCCTAAGTTGTTTTCTAATTAGCCCTCTCCTTTAATCTTAAACTAAAACCTCGGTCTGTTCAGATGTTTTATTTGTCTAAAAAGTATTTACAAAATGTTTTAAAAATAAATTAATAATAAAAAGTTTTTTTCGGGGAGGCAGTCCGATCGGTCAGGCCAGAGGCCCAACCGGACCAGACTACCTACTACCCGGCCTAGTAAAATACTACCTAGACCTAAACCGGTCAGGCCCAAAGGACCAACCGGTGAAACCCTAATCTACCAAACCTACCCCAAACCCTAGCTTCTCTACCCACCTGTCCTCCCTTTCTTTCCCTCATCCGCCGCTGCACCCCTTGCCCCATGGCAGCACGCAACACACACACATCACCGCACCTGGGCCACCTCCTAGCCCCACCTAGCGGACCCACCCACTCCCTCACCCACCACACACACAGCACGCAACGCACACCCCGCACTCACCTGGTCCAACCCCCGGCCCCACCACTCCCGCAACCCCCACCCCGACCCGATCCCCGCTCCCCTCTGCCTCACGCCCCCGCCCTCGCGACCCTGGCCCTCCCTCAGATGCAGCGCCGCCGCCTCCCTCTCCTTGCCTCGCCGGCCCCATCCCGAGCCGCCGCCAGGAGGGTTCGCCGCGTGTGTCCCTATGCCGGCCTGCTCGCCCGCCTGACGCCGTCGTGACGCTGCCCCCGACCCCGCTCTTCCTCTCCTCGCGATCTCCGCGAGCTCCGGCCGGAGCTGGCCCTGCGCATCCTTCTCCGGCCGACGAGCTGGCCTCGCCTACCCTGTTCCCCGACCGCCGCCTCCTTCCTCTCCTGCCAGCGAGCCTCGCCGTCCGCGGTCCCACTCAACGCCGCCGTCGGGCCCTCCTTCCCGCGACCATGCACCTCGCCGCCGAACCACTGCCCCGACCTTGACCTTCCCGAGCTCCTCTGCCGCTGCTGAGTCCCTTCTCGCCGCTCCAGCTCAGCTCCATGTTTTCTTTATTAGCCATATGATGTGGTGGTTTACGATGATCTGATTGTGGCGCCGTGTGTTTGCAACGTGAGGCTTCCCGTGTACCTGGTGGTGCCAACAGGGGTCCTGCGGTGGTGTTGATGGTACTGCAAGATGGTAACACTGCCTAGAATCCTTCCGGTGAACAAGAGCTGCAAGCCGGACAAGTACCCCGAGAAGCCACCCGAACATTCGGTGCTAAGTCCAAGTTCGCCATCGACAATCGAAGCCTCAAAACCCCAAGCTCTCCTTCGCGGTACCCGAAGACCGATCTTGGGACGCCATGAACTCCTTCACGGACGTCAAGGCCTCCTTCCCGGAACCCGAAGACCCCGAGAACCCTGGGTGCGGCGACATGGATCCGAAGATCGATATCACCGAACCCCAAGACCCCGGATCCGAAACCTCCCTCAATGTGTGATTCCTTCCTGAGCCCTATTTTATAAAATGAAATATAAACTTTGTTGCATATTAAAGTATCATGCTTGCACACATATTTTGTGGTTTGGGAGTTTTTAGTTGTTTCACCTTATAATTAAATATGGAGACTATATGCGGGCTTTTCTAGTCTAATATTGACTCCATTTAAATTTGTATAGCGAACCGATGATATATTTTTGCCTTGATAAGACAACATTTAAATTGTGGGGTATATAAATAACATGAAACTATTATTTAGTTGTCGGGACCCCGGGTCCGCTTAATATTGCCTAATTGCATCACATCATACATCATATCCGGTGCAAGGAGCATGGATCCTAATCATCAAAGGCCAGATCTCTCAGGTGGAGGCTAGTAGGCACCGCCGCCTCCCTTCCTTCCGGTGGACACCACGGCCTTCCTTCCTGCTGGTAGACCCCGTGGACTCCATCCCCTCCACCCCTTTTCCGCATGTGAAATTGCACGCCTGACACAACCTTGAGGAGCAGCACCGGGTGCGTTGTCGTGGCGAGGTGTTGCTGTGGTCTGGATGTGTCACTGTAGAGGATTCAGATCTGGTATGCCCGCCATTAATGGAGCAGTTTGTGGGGAATAGTCGGGAGGAAAGCGCTGATTTCGCGAGGCATGGACGCAGGCGGTGACGATACTCCTGGTTTTCTTTCGCGCGTGGAGGAATGGACGAAGGATGGAGCGAAACGCACGTTGGCTGAACACGGAACACTTTCTCTTTTTTAAGTAGTAGAGATTTATTCTCTCCTGTTGATCTATTGATATCTGTGTTGCGATGCTTTAGTTTTCGTACCCGTGATATATCCCTTGGAGCCTCATATTACCTTGGACACATCCTATCACCTGTTTTTGGTAGATAGTTGGACTTGCGCGCCGTAGTCGCCTGCTCAAGTGCTGTTGCGTGTCGTCCAGTACCACGGTTGTTGGAAGGCTGCCATATGCTTTATGTTGGAGATGATCATGGCTTTAATTATTGTTTAATAACTAAAAGTGAAAGTAGGTAAATGCAGAGGCATCGGTGGGTAATAGACAATATTTGGTTTTTAACCGCTCACTGGTGTCCCGTAGGACCCCCGAGTTCTTGACACCTGTTCCGAGATCGAACGCGCTAACCACAGGTGGGGTGTGTGAACACCCGCATCGATTAGTACCTGATTTCAAAGTATTGTACCGGGGGCCACAAAGTAGTTTGGGGATTTATTACTATCATGTACTTATGTCATGCTTTACTGCTTTATTTACGATTGCGCGTGGAGTGCCTGTACTATTTTAGATCACGGCACGATTTCGTGGTATCGATAAGCCCAGTCACACTTTCGGGTTTCCAGTCGTTTACAGCCGTTCTCGCAACCCTGGGTCCGTCTCGGATACCGGCCGACTTCGTTACGGGTAGCTTAGTGGGGTGGCCCCCCATGTGCTTGCTTTGGGTCTGGGAAACGTCGTGTCCGAAACCCCGTCGACATACCGTTGGGTGTATGTTTTGTGATCTTGTACCTACCTGATCTGACAACAAGGGTGTAGGTGCGTGTGGAAACTTTGGTGCACCTCTGCAGGGTTAAATCTTTTCGAGAAGTCGTGTCTGCGGTTATGGACGACTTGGAGCATAGTTCTCGATCATAGACAACTATAACTAAAGTTTACTGTTATAATTTGACTTGTATCCGATATGACTAGTAATCAGCTTCACTACAACGGAATGGCTAAATAAAAGTACCAACAACTGCTGGGTTTGGGATATCTCATGCTTATTGTATCTGACTAGTAAGTGTTGCAACTACAACGGAATGGTTAACTAAAACTGCCCACTGCTTATTATATCAGGATGACTATCTATACCTGACTAGTAATTGCTGCAACGATAACTGAATAAATAAAACTGCCAACTGTGTGTTTTCCTCGGTTGACTTCCTCGTTTGGTATCGAGGGGGAAATTCCAGTATGGGTATGCTTGGTGATAGTTAAAGGTTGGATCCGAATAGGTCTTTCTTATCTCTATCTGATAGCCCCCAGTTGTATTGAGTCTCTATAGGTTGTTTAGTGCATGCTGCGCTGCCGCTTCAGTCCACCATATCTATGTAGGCGAGGATCGTTGAATTCTAGTCTCGCCGTGTACTGGCCTCAGTACTGACCGCTCTCGTTTTCCTTTGCCCTTTGTCGGCACCCCTTTTGTTTAAGCAGGTTTTGAGATCGACATCGTTAGCAGGGTTACCCTTCCGGCTTGGCCTGGGCAGGGTTATGGACGCCATTGGTTATTCTTCAGGGCTCTTAGCCTAATTTGCATCTTGTCCGTACTCGGACGTTGTATCGTTTTCAAGGTGATTTGGATCTTTGTACTGTATATTGTATTCTTGACTCATGGAGTCATTGTTGTATATATCTGTTCTGTGGGTTCCATCGTGGACTATTGTGTAATGATATTACTTCGTTTTCCACCCGCACGAAAGTGCCTGGTGGGCACCTTTGAATCGTTTCTATGCGGGTTTGGCGGGAAGCGCTAAAACTTGCATAGGGCCGATTCCGAGGGTGTTACAGAACTTGCGTAAAGCACGCAATTTATTGTTCCATCTCTGTATAGGACTTTTGACCTCTGACAGGTTTCACCCAAGTAGCCTTAACCAAATCAGAAAACCCATCCCGATCCATCCAAGTTCAAATTTGAACTCAGGTTTAGATATAAAAGGAGGGGAGACAACGGATAAAAGAATAGGGGCATGATCTGACAACGCCTCCACACGATCAAGGGCACGGACAATTACCATAGGAAATTTATCTTCCCATTCGGTATCCATAAGCACCCTATCCGACTTTTCGTATGTGGGTACTGGCAGACTATTAGCCCAAGTGAACTGTCTTCCAAGCATTGTAACCTCTCTTAAGTCCAAGCTTTCAATTACAACGTTGAACAAAAAGGACCAATGCTCGTCAAACCGTCCCTGACTTTTCTCATGAGGGAATCTTAGCAAATTGAAATCTCCCCCTATAAGGATAGGGTATGGATTATCCTTTGCCAAGTCCACCAGCTCACGTAAAAAATCAGATTTAAAAACATCCTGAGCGGAACCATAAACAGCAACCAAAGACCACAGAAAACCATCAGCTTTGTTCCGAATATGAAGTTTTATAAAGAAATCTCCCACCGAACTATCCAACACTTCCATAGTCTCATCTCGGACGCCCAAAAGGATCCCCCCAGATCTACCACGCGGTGGAAGGGATATCCACGTGAATTCCACTCCACCCGAAAGCGATTGAGTAGTGCATGTGAAAAGTCTCGTCTACCGGTCTCGGAAATGCCCAAAAAATCCAAACTATAATCTCTCACACAATCGGCAAAGAACAGATGTTTAGACAAGTCACAAAGACCTATGCTATTTGAGAGCATGCCATTCATTGAGAAACAATAGTAGGTTTGAATACACGAGGCTTTTTCCATGACCGCTGGCTTTTTGATTTTCGACCCGACGCTTTTAGTTCATACAATGAACTAAGGTCGGTCTCATCAAAACCCACATCTGACACCTCACCAACTAAGTGAGAGAGGAGTTGACCATCTACTGTGGCATGCAACTCCTCCTTATCTGTTGATGAAATATCAGGAAACGCCGGGACCTTAGGAGTAACCGTTAAACGGTCAACCTCCATATGTCTTAGCATAGAACTAGATAACATAATTTCATTGGACGAACTACCCAAACTAACATCAATACTAGACATCTTATTAACAATTACAGGAGTAGAAAAATAAAGAAAAGACTTGGTGGATTCATTATTACCCTGTGAATCAAGATTTTTCTCCGCCTTCCTTCGCATAGCTTTACCCAGCGAGTCTTCATCCGTAGCTGATGCTCCGAGGGCATCAGACGCATGACGAGTACTCCTGCGTGAGGGTGTCCCAGGCCCTGTCGACTTGTCCGTCCTTGCCGTCACATTTGAGAGAGAAGCTGATCCCACCTGGACCAGCCCTCCCTCCATGGTGGATCCCGCCTGGGGCCAACCAGCAGCAGCCCGGGGGCCCCCCGCCTTAGCAACATCGCCTGCCACCAAAGCCGCACTAGCCCCTACCGTCAACAACCCCTCCTGGGCTACCGACAGCAGCAGCTGCTGGACAAGGCCCTCCTGCGTCCCTGCCGGCGCAGAGGGGAGATGCACCGACCCCTCCTGGGTCAGTTCTCCCCTCTCGAGGAACCCCTCCTGGGTCCGAGCAGCAGCCTCGCCCGCAAAGCCCGTCTTGACAGCGCCCTCCAGCAGGCCTCCCTGGCCCCGCGTCGTCAGGTCCCCAACGTTGGCCGCCAACAGCGACCCCTCCTGAGCCCTAGACGGATCCTCGTCCAGCAAAGGTGCGGCAGCCTGCTCGATCCCAGGCAAAAGCGCCCCCTCCTGGGACTGCACAACGACACTCTGGCCACAAAGGTCGACCAAGGGGCGCTCAATCAGAACAACAACACACTTGTCTGAGGAAAAAGATGATGGCACCTCCTGCAAAACGGGTGACATAGGTTCCAACACGGAGACATCTGATCTAGGGATGGTCCTGCCAAACATATTAGGCCTTCCCCTCGCCGGTGAAGCATACCGCAATGGCGAAATCCTCAAAGAATCACAGGAAGCTGAGCATAAGGCAGCCTGAATCTGGGATTGAGACATTATCTCCTTGCCCCGTGGAGTAGTAGGATTAGAATTGAAAGGGGTCACTGCCATCACCTGAACGGGAACCTGTCTTGAAGAGGAAGGTGCATCCACAGATCCAGCAGGCTTATCATTTGACTTCCCATCTGTCACAGCGGGTACAATCGGGTCCGAAGTGTCCATAGCATCCTCCCCATTATCTCCAGCACCACCGTCCTCAGAATCATCCTTAGATTTCCTCCAAAGATCAAGCGAAAAATCTGGTTCAGGCACATAACCTTCCGGCTCCAATCTGAAACGAAGCTCATAACCCAAAAGACCAACAACAATGTCTGAAGTCAAATAAAAACCCAGAGCATCCTTCTTCTCCCTAAATACAGCAATATCAAACATAGCAACATAGATACGAACCACACTCCTACGCCTCAGACTAAGCAGATCGACATCTAAAGTTTTTCCCATTAGTGCTCCAACCGCCCAAAGACCCAGAAAAGAGTGCAAGGAGTGAGGTACCCCCTCGATATGTAACCAGACCTTCTGCAATTCACACTTATGGGGGACCTCCTATGTCTTGTATGCAGTAACAGACAATTGGGTCTTACCAAGAGGTATGGAAAACTGACTTCCATCTACCATATCAAGATCCTCCGCACTAGGAAAACTGACTAGAAAAGCATTCTCACCATAATTCAGTGCCTTCCACTTCCACTGTGACTGTACCGGGCACCTTCTTTCAATCTGCTTTTGTACCACTCCAGCTGTAACAGGTTCACCAAAAACTTGGACTGAAGCAATGGGAGACTGACTAGGCCCCTGAACCTGCCGAACCACACTATCAGGCATCTGTGTGAACAAAGCAAGGTTATGTCCCAGCCCATCCATAGAGGGGACGGGCCTAGGCTGCTTAAGCACCGGGCACCTCAACGTCGGATGAGACGCGACATCACAAATATAACAATAATGCAACACTTTGCAATCTTTTGATGCATGAGTGTCAACGGCGCACTTCCAACACCGAACCACTTTCTTACTCTTTTTAGGCACCATGGCAGATTCCGTGACAGCAATAGGTACTGCCGGTGAGGAGTGAGCTGTATCTTCACAGGTGGCTGCTGAAACTGGGTAGCAGTCGGATATGAAGCATGGTACTGCGGCTGCTGCACAAACTGTCCAGGCTGCTGCATAAACTGCTGCTGATGCAAAAACTGACCGGGCTGCAACGTCGGCTGAGCTTGAGGCTGAGTCTGAACTTGCTTCGTTTTCTTCTTACGCTTAGGTGCAACTGTGGAGGACGCCGGCGTACCAGCAGCGAACTGTGGCGCCGCAGGTTGACCAACTGGGAACGACTGACCCTGCGCACTCGGAAAAACACCTCCATGCAAACCACCAACAAATGGTGCCGGCGCAAAAGACTGCCCCCTGTACGGAGCCTGTAGCGGTTGGAGCTGGGCAGCCTGGGACGCCGCAAAATACGTAGCCGGTGGACAGAACTGAATCCCGGGCGGAAAAACCGGAGGGCGATGAACAGATCCTCCAGGCGGAGCCGCCAGGGCTTGCTGCCCACTGATGGGGCCTAGGCTCGTCGAAGCGTTTGGCTGCAAATTCGCCGCAGGGGTCCCTGCTGGAGCACGCACAGTAGAGGAAGACCTAGTTGGCATCGGCCCCCTTGACCCAGTCGAACCATTGCCCGCCATAGCAGAAACCACCGAGGAGAAGGACCGACCGTCCCTCACCGCCGAAGGAGAGCCGACCGCAGCTCTAGGAATATCTTACTAGCAGAGACTGGGCGGGCTAGGCGAGGGCGCTGGAGAGCTCTGTCCCGACGCAGAAGTCTAAGAAGATCCTTCGAAGACGCCAGACGTAGCCAGCGATCCAGGTACAGAAACCAGAGAGCGATCTAGGTTTTCTCGGAACCAGAGCGATCTGAACCTATAGGCAAGCCCGTTCCAGCCTGGTCCGAGTCACATAACATCTGGACCCACAACATCCACGTCAGCTGCGCCCTTGACGTGTCTCCCCACGTCAGCCCTTGGCCCTTCAGGTAACCTCGTCTTCACGTCTGCCTTATCCAACGCCGCCAGCAGCAGCCGCCCCATGACCGGCGGCGCAGAGACACGACGAGGAGGCAGCGACCCTCTCCATGGCCTTCCCTTAGGACTCACCGAGAACCGAACAACATGATGGGGAGTCTTAGGCGACGCAGATCGTCTCCTACCCGCAGCCACAGACCCCTCCGGCGGCGAAGATGGCGAGATGGAAGAAGCCTTCTCCCAGAATCGCGAAGCAGGCGTAGGGAAGCCGATGTCCTCCCAGAACTCCTGCCTAACCTCTTCATCTGATTTCCTCCGCCGCCGCGACACCGTTGTCCAGCCGAGCTGCCCATCATCGTCCTCTAACCCCTCTAGGACTTTCTGTGCCTGTAGCCCATCATCCGAGTCCTCACCGGACTCCGACCCCAGACACCTGAAACAAGATCCCGATGAGTCAACCCCCTGCGAGGGTTCCGATCGAGCCGCCGACGACAATGGAACCACCGGACCCCCTGGCGCCAGGGTGAGACGCCGACTCATTTCCTCTCTCTTAAAATGGAGGGAGGATTTCACTTCCCCGGCCCTACCACCATGTGTATGAGCCCGTTTTCTACCTATCTTGAGATGATAATTTGGTGCTAAGATATTGAGGGGATTGTGTCTGATATCTCGCCCTTCCCATTTTCAAAAGAAAAGGCATGCTCCACGATCTTGGTAGGCCTCAGCGAGCAGCCAAACTGATAGGGGCAAAACAAAAACCCCAACGCTTTGTTTGGATGTCAAAATTGGGGCTTGGAGTTAAGCTTTTGGAAATGGCTGGGCCAAATTCACTTGTTTGGGTGGCTATAGAATTGGGGATTGGAAAGTAGAGTCAATTCCGTGCCCGTCCGCGCCCTGTGTAATCTGGCCTCGCGAGTTTCCGAGCGGGAGGCTTGGAAAGGCTCGAAAACAACCCCGCCCCCGCGTACCGGTTCGTCTCGAGTAGTCGAACAGAAGAGGAGCTCGCGTCAGGGGAGTGCGGCGCACGCGCATGACCTGCAGCAAGGCGGCGGCGGCCCCAGCTCCGGTGAGTCTTCCTCGCCCTCTTCTCCCTCTCCTCTTTCCATTCCCGCACCTTTGGAGCAAGCGGGCTGCAGCTACAACGTCCGTTCCCTCCCGTGTCCCTGCCCCCAAACCCTAATTAGCTGTAGGCGACGACAGCAGGAGGGGAACGACGGGCGGAGGGGAACGACGGAAGGAGGAAATCGGCGGCCGAACAGGAACAGCGACCATTCCCCTGGCCTCTACCCAAGCTAGGCCTCTCCCTGCCCTCTTCTATTTCTTTCTTTCCCTTTCTAATTTATATGATATTCATGTGCTTGATTTGTTGAAATTGCAGGCGATTGCGGATTGATTGCTGCAGCTCGCGTCTTTACGCGGTGTAGACGAGATTTCCCGCTGCATGATTTTTAATCGACATATGCATCTCAAAATCTGGGATTCGTTGCCACAGGCTTGTGAGAAAACACCGCACTGAATCCTGAAAGTACAACGAGGTAAGAGAAACGCACAAGAAGAGGACTTTTTCATTGGCGTTGGTCGAGCTCAGATAAATACATGGTTGGCTCTGTATACAAAGTGATGAGTCAGATTCATTTATGTTTGAGCTGTATACAAAGTGATGAGTCAGATTCATTTATGTTTGAGCCAACAGATACGATCTAGAAATGCCGTGTACAAGTGCAAAATGAACGACATGATCTCAGTGAGAATGATAGCGTGAGGACAGGGAAGACAAAGTGATAAGGAAGCCAAAATTCTGCTGATTAGCTCTGCAGTACAGAAGGCACCGGGATAGACTACACGACTTCATTTGGAATTTTTTTAATATTATTATGTGTGAAAAATACTACTTCCTTCGTTCTAAAATAGATATCTTAGATTTGTTAAAATTTAGTTGAATCTAGACACTATTTAGTTTATAGGTTCATCCAAGTTTTGACAAATCTAAGACATCTATTTTGGGACGGAGGGAGTATATAAATATCTAATATACACATACTATTTACATACATATAGACATGTTTATATTATCAAAACTTAACAAAACATTCAATTCTATCCTTTGCACATCCAAACATGACTTGGAATTGGATGCTACCCTTTCATTTCAGTAGTAAATTTCATGCACATCCAAACAATGTAATTGGAAATGGAGTCATTTCCTTTCCATATAGAATTTGAAATTTTCAGTCCAATTCAATTCCGAGAAAAAATTCCTACATCCAAACACAGCGCAACAGAATTGGACAAGCGCCAATGGCTAGGATAGAACACAGATCAAGTGGCAGTACTGGTCAGCGCACCCCATCCGGCAGCTCCGCTTGAAAGAGAACGACCTCCAAGTTTGCCACCGAGAATAATTAGGCATGGTAAAATCAAAATGATTGAATAATATAAGTCTATAATATAATACATTTTGGTAAAATTATTTAGCTTGCAAATAATATCTTATATTATGGAACAGAGATGATATAAGTCCCTAACATAAGAGCATTTTGGTAAACCTATTTAGCTTCCCAAGAACATCTTATATAATGGAATAACTAAAAAGAGTGGTGCGCTCCCATAAACTGCCATAGGAAAACTTAAAAAGATATTTGCAATTGATAGATAAAAAATGGGATTAATTCATTGACTAATTTCACCCATACCAACGGCGACCCATGGTCCTGATTTGAATTGGCTAGACCCGGTCTCTCCACGCCACGATTCGCCAAGTCTGCGGATGTCCTCACCTGATTACTTCCAGCTCATGGTTTTGTCGAGATTCACATGTCCCGAGTTAGAAACATACAGATATCCAAACAAAATCATGTGGACATTAGATATTTCATAGACATTAGAGAAGATATTCAATTTTTTCATGTCTACGAAATCTGGGTGTAAGTTTATGGTGATTCCAGACTAAAAAGCGACTATGTTTCACTCTGTAGGGGTAATTTATTTCATCCTTATCGCTACAAAGTTTGTAAACATCACTAGTACAAGGAGAAAATGCATTGTGCGGTTACAAGTTTATTGATCATTGACGGATAACTTATATTGATCATTGACGGATAACTTATACTCCTACTCGTGAATGGTGTTGGGATTTCCCTTGGTGATTGCGGCTCGAATATCTTATTCCTTCCAGGTCGAGCCTGGTGGCGCTAACAAACTTCATTAGGAAGGCGACGGACAATCATGGAAAGTTCCTAGATCCCTCGTTGGCTGCTTGGGTATTGCCTAAATTGGCCACGTGATCGTAGATGACATCGGTCTTCAATTCTATTCGACATGCTCAAGGTAGCCTTTGACAATTTTACTTACGTGTAGGCTAGCTTTTGTCATGCTTCATGCACTAGCCAACGCAACCACAAGTCCGAACTGATGAAAAAGGTTAGTGCAATCCACTTATACACTTTAATAGCTTTGACACAAATTAAATAAAAACTCTTTTTTCTGATGAGACGTGGTAAGACTCCAAGTGGAAATGTCCATGCCAAAGTGCTTAGATGAGAGAGAGACGGTAATTTTTATTCCATCGGAAATTTTTGCATTGGGGCAAGTAGTTGGTCCGATTCCCCTTTCGAAAAACAGGTTGGTCCGATTCCTTCTTATTTTGGCTTTTTGTTGCTCAAGCGAAAATCACCAAGATGGATGGAAATACAAAGTAACCCTTCTACGTAGTGCATGGCTTGTACATCCTGTCTTGGATGAGCGGAGTAAGATATGATGGCCATTTTATATGCAATATATATGCAAAAGCTAATGCTAGTCATCATGATCAAGATCATAAAAAGGAGGGGAAGATGGAGGTTGTTGAGGTTCTAAATCTTCCATATAAACTCGATCAGAAAATCGAACCCACCTATTTATCTTCTCATCTACCACCTCCGTTCGATATTAATTGTCACACATACTAGGGAATTTGGGGCGGCGACGCCCCGTGATGCTAATTTATTTGTGTACATGATGAAATGTGATATCCTAAATCTTATAGTTTCAGAACCAAAAACAGTGAATCAATTAATTAGTGTTGGTTAATTCCCCTAACTACAGCCATCCATCAACCAAAGAAGTGTAAGTACAATGAGATAGAACCAACAAATTTCTAGACATTTGGCCTCATGTGATTTGACAGGAAGGAAGATTCATATATTCTAGAATGAGGAAAAACACAATGATATCCTTGAAAACATAGTAAGAAGTTCCCGCATGAGTTATGTCTTGAAGAATCCAAACCTTATGAGTTATTTCTTGAAGAATCCAAACCTGACACCACGGTTTCAAACGCTGCCATGTAAACAAATAGATCAATAAATTTGGAGATCCTTCTCAGAAAGCAAATGAATATAAATAAAGAGTATGGTAGGAAAGAGTATGCATTGTAAACGCTGCCATGTAAGCATATCTAGAATATACAGGAACATGAGCATTGTACCGGGAAAGAGAAAGGTCGGGTTCATGTCGCTGAATTAATCGTGTGCATAAAACATGCAAGATAAGCAAGCATTTAGTTCAGTTCAATGAAACCACAAGTGGCTAAACTCTTTCATGTGTATGCACAGATAACATTTTGTGTCCTCATGAATGAAAGAATGAAATTTCATGTAACAGTCTACATCGGCGATTTCATATTGGTGTGTTCTTTTCATAAATTTTTTATTTCTAACAGGACATATTTCTCTGTTTTTGGAATTTGAGACTAAACAATTATTTGGCTACCCATAGTTCATCCATATTTCCCCAAGGAACATGAACTTGGCATCTCCAGGTCGTCAAACAAAATCTGAAAACAACATCAAAACTTATCATAGATTAGGACATAAAAGTTGTACCATGACATCAAAGTCTAGCATGAAAATGCATAATATCTCTATGCAGGGCACAAAAGTTGTATCGTGATTAGGACATCGTTCTCTACAATTTAATTACATCAGAACACATGGGCACTTTACCTCTATAGAAATGGAGCACAACTACGTGCATTAATTTAGCACTGCTCCAAAATGAGTATAGTTCTACCATGAATGAGCAAAAATAATCAACAGAAAATAGCAGCAAGCATTTGACTTCTTGTCAGAATATTAGTAGGTGAGAAAATTTCAAATAACTCACAGAGCCTCAACATGTATATAATTGAGGACTATGCGGAATAAACATGATTTAAAAACAAATATCTTCCCTTAGGACATGCAAATACTTAAGTCCAGGTTATGCATTGTATCTGCAAAGGGAAGATACAGATCTAAAACATGGTTTAAGATACAAAGAGTTATATTTTGTCCAAGTTAAGAAATGTGTGGAAGAGGAAAACATGGTTTAAAAACATGATTGAAATACAACTCTCAAAAAGTATATGTAGATGCGTAGGGCTTGAAGTAAGTCACCAAAGCGAGTACCTAACCTGAATCTTTTTCCAACACATAAGTGGACGTCAAAATTGCTTATTATCATGTGTGCCATAGAAGAATAAAAAGATCACCGGTGCTTCAAAAATCATATGGCGCAAAGCAATCACCTACCTGCAAAACTATGTATGACTATCTCCAATAAAATCTACTGTATCCAGATTTTGCATAAATAATTCAATTAACCTGCCAACAAAAAGCGGAACTGATTATACGGAGTAATATTGGAAGATAGTAAGCAAATGGGCCATATTCAACATCCGAGGATCAAATTCATAAGCTCTTTAGCATCACTTTTGCTTCGGTCCCCCCCCCCTCCTCTCCCCCTTCTTTCAAACTTTGATAAACAAAAACTCGATACCGATTGTTCAGAGGACCGTACGAACCCACCCGAAGTCCGTATGATCCTTTTAGATGTATACTCACCGTATACGCATACTCATATGTTTGTGGAAGGCGAAAATTGAAAGTTATATAACAGCAACAAAAAAATTTTAAAATATGACATGCAAAGACGTAGATCGCGATAATGCGAGGTGGGATCAGCCGACCGAAACATGGATTATACCCAGTTCAACCGAGTACACATATACGGAGATATACGTGGCCTCGATATGGATTTCGACGGGTAAAACAAATAAAACAGCCCATGCATCTTAAGTTTAGGGGGGGGGGGGGGACCGAAGCACACCTCCTTTAGCATAATAGCAGACTTAGTACTTTCAATGTCAACTAAAGCAGTTCTAAATAGCTACCATCAGACGAGCCAAAACCGATGCAGACACAGTAAAACACTCCCTCGTAACAAAGCCTCCCAAATCACTTTTTATAAGGCTGTGATAACACACTAATATAGCAGAATTAATTGTCACACTACTGGACTCCATGTGGCAAAGTAAGTATGTACACCGGAGACTGAAAGCCACATCTGCCCATCGAGACAGGATGCTCACCTAACACCCAAACCATTAGAAAAATTGTCACGTTGAGAATATACCTATTTTTAAAATTGAAGGAAAACAATATGCCACAGTGCATAATAGGATTGCAGGCTATGTATACAGAAAAGAATTAATGGACATGTATGTTAGGGAAAAGCCACATTAGGCTTCTGCAGATTGAACTTCTCATCAACTCAAACTCTTGAAAAAATTGATATGCAAGCCCTTTCACCAATGTTGATCTACACATTCTGGTCTTTGACTTTCTTTTGTACTTCATGTGCAGAAACTATTAATTCCCGTTGCCATCTTCGTAAATTTAATAATGTAGTCATTTGTAGCGAAATGCACCTGAAATTCGGAATGCTCATTGACCAAATTAAGCTGAGTTGATTTGATCATCCTAAGTACATTTCGTGTACTCAATCAGCTGCATGATTTTCAAGTACCACGTGGATAACTGATATGTCTTGACAATCACATATATATTACAACAGTAGGCATGCCATAAAATTTATCTTTCACCTTAGTAAAATAAGACAATAAAAAAATGTTCAGGACACCAGTTTTTAAGATATAGGAGGAGAAGCCAACATAGTTAATATCCAAAAGAAAAGAGTTCATAAAATTAGGATAGGAGTTGCTACACAGTAATTAGCATTTCCTTTGACTTTTTGTAAACAACTAATTAACCAAGCAACTGGGTATGAAAATCAAAATGAATTAAGCAAAATTAGTATTGCGTTGTATTGCTCACCACACGTAAGGGATTTTACATTGACGTGAAACATAATATTTACCTTATTAGTCAAGCATTTCTAATGGATGAGAAGAATCTAACCTACTGGATGCCAAGCAGGCTAGTCAACCACAACCAAATTGAGTCCCAACCTAACAAATAATTGATAAGAAGATCAAATCTTAAAGAGGGCAATAAAAAAACAGACGGTGAAGAGATGTTTTTTCAAGGCACATAAAAAAATAAGGGACTTCAGTAATCTTACATAAGGGAAATAAAATCAAGAGTGGAGTTAAAATGTCAAAAAGAATTAGGAAAATTTTGTCGATTGAATGGGTTAGTAAGTGCCGACTTGAGCTTCCGATTCTCCTCCCCTACTTCATGGTTCAGCTCTAGTAAGCAGGAATCAAACGGTCACCTAAATCGGGACATGGGAACCATTAGTCGGCTCGTGACTGGATATGGGACCAAGGGGAGCTGCAACTGTGAGTGGTAGGCAGTAGAGAAAAAACCGAATGGTGGACTGGATACGGGATGAAGTGTTCATAATCTGAGCAGCTTCATATACG
Source organism: Avena longiglumis (assembly GCA_030063025.1). Classification (NCBI taxonomy): domain Eukaryota; kingdom Viridiplantae; phylum Streptophyta; class Magnoliopsida; order Poales; family Poaceae; genus Avena; species Avena longiglumis. The sequence goes on along the minus strand of CP125978.1, from coordinate 66,757,886 downwards.
TAACAGGTGGATATGTCGTGCTGCCGAGTGCACTCCCAATTTGGCTAGTCTCAACCCTGAACAAAGTCTTCCTTTTTGGATGTCCTATATAGGTTAGGCAATAGGAATTTAAAGGCCTGAAGAACACCTCGAGAAATCTTGCAAACATTCTTGTGTGTTCGGCACTGCTGTGGGACAGAATTACAAAATTTGTAACAAACCGAAGAAAAAATAGCGCTGTGGTGGGATGGAAGAGACCACATCGAGGGGAAGGAGGTAGAGGGAGAAAAAAAAGGGGAATAGGTCACCTGGACGTTGCAGTCCCTGCGTCGGTGGACTCACCGTCACCCTCGTGCTCATGTGCCCGTGGTACAGGAGCTGCCGCGAAGCTCGCGTGGCTGTAGCCGTGCTTGACGGCCTCCTCCCGTTGACAGCGGCACCGCACAGCCTGGATCTTCCAACGCGAGGTGACCCACGGGCTCTGCTCCTCCATGAACGTCATCGCAACCCAACGGTCGGTCCGGCTCCCACGTCCAGCACCGGCCACCTCCGCCTCGAGCTTGTCCAGCGCCGGCCCAACCCGTTGATGACCCCACGCACACCTCCGCCTCCATGTCCTCCCTGGGCCCTTCTCCGCCTCGTAGCGAGAAAGAGGAGGCGAAAGCGAGGTGAGGCGGCGGCGATGGGAACAGAAGAGAAAATGAAAACATGGGGTAAAACGAATCGCTGGGCAGGGGGTTGATGGGACTCACCGGGGAACGCCAGGGTGAGGACCTCCTCCTCTTCAACGGTGAGACAGCCGGCGACGGGACGTAGCGGAGCAGCGTATGGCCAAGATGCCGGAGTGGCAAGCGGATGTGGACGGCAGCGATGAGGACGAAGGGAGGAAAAACGGGACACGATGGGACTCCCAGTCGTCCTGCCGCTTTGACCGGAATAAGCGGCAAGAAAAAACAAAGGTGGTTCCACCCTTTTTGTTTCTGGATACAGGAGTCCGGCAATCAAAGGAAACTTGCAGTCCACAACTGGTCCATCGATAAAGGAAGTGTGGCATGAACAGTAACAGGAGCGTTGAGGGATCGTCAAAACCTTCGCGCTTTAAATTATAGGTATATATATATATATTCACATACATCTACACATAAAAACGCGTCTAAATTTATATACATATCTAGATAAATCTATGACAGTTAAGTATGAAACAAGTGAGTACCCAATTTGGATATCTTAAGGCCTTATCTAGCGCCCTGTCGGTTAAAAAAACAAACAAAATATAAGACAGTTCAAATACACTTGGAATATGAGTAACCATTCATTAAGGCCTTATCTAGCATGAGCCAACCATTTGGTTCATGCAATTGTTTTTTGTGTATTCCTTGTTTATGTCCCAAAGCTGGAGAACTCGTTACGTGAATTTTGTAGATTCGTGATTTTCTTTGACTAATCTTTTCCTTGTATTGCTATGATTCAGCTCTTTAGTCGCCTCTGATTTTCAGGCCCTTCCCATTTCAAAAGAGAAGACATGCTCCATGTTCTGGGCCTGCTTAAGCGAGCACCCAAACCGAGAGGGGGAAAAGAAAACCCCGGCAGAATTTGCCAATCGCAGTGGCTTGGATTCAGCTCGGCGACCCGATCGAGCAGCTCCGCGTGAACGAGGCCGGCCTCAAAATCCGCTCCCTGTTCCCTGTTCTGTTGGAGGGAAATAGAGTCTCCAGTCTCCGCTACAGAGGAAAACGTTAGGAAATTGCAAGTTTGCCACCGAGAATAATTTGGCATGGTACTGTTGGGCACAGAAATCCAAAATGATTGAATAATATAAGTCTCTAATATAAGATGTTTCGGTGAATTCATTTAGCTCGCCAAAAACTTCTTTTGTAGCCTAGAAATGGGATTTGATTTTATTTCTCAACCATAGAGGTTTGTTTGATTCGTAGGATAGGAAATCAGTAGGAATAGGAAAAAATATAAGATTGCAATGTCATGCTCGAGAAAATTCTAAAAAACCAACACGTTTCAGCGTGAAATTCGTAAAACCACCGGTATTGTGTGAAATTGTAAAAATCCACCGATTTTGCGTGAATTGGTTCCAATATATACTGATTGGCTATTTTTTTAAATAATACATTTTTTATTCAATTTCAAAAATAATACATGAAATGGGGAATTTGCAAATCTAAAGGACGCTTGTCTGTTCAAAAGACGATGGACGACGTTCGTCCGTTCAAAAGACGACGTTCGTCCGTTCAAAAGAAGAAGGTGGCATTGATCATGCACACTACGTGCACGTTCAAATACGTTTTAGGTTTCGGACCGTTTATTTCGTGCTTTTTTCTCACCGTCTCTTCGCGCAGTTTTTTTCGCGTTGTTTTTTCCCGCCATTCTTCCCTACTGTTTTCCCGCCATTGCTTGCCACCATTTTTTCCCGCCATTGCTTTCCACCATTTCTCGCCGTTCTTTCCCGCCTATTCTTCTCGGTGCTTCTGGGCAACAAAATGTTATCTCTTCACCCAGTTCATCTGTTCCTCCTCTTACTTTCTCATTTCCCTCGTCTGCTCAGACTGCTCCATCCTGTCACCTTCACTCTTAAAGTTGAGCTTGTCCCACCTTGCCTGGATCCTCATAAGCTCTTCTCGTACCTGATTTGGGGTCCTTAGTTCCCACCCTCTCCGATGAAGTTCCTTACCAATCAGAACGAGAGCATCATCACAAACGAGGACGTCCTCCCATTGAGCTGATTTATTGTCTATCGTAACACTTCTGGCTAAGTTGAAAAGCTCAACGAACATCACTCAGGGAAACGCGTTCGAATGGGGCACACTCATGATGTAGAGGCGAGGGAAATGAGAAACTAAGAGGAGGAACAGATGAACTGGGTGAAGAGATAACATTTCGTTGCCCAGATTTATAGAAGCACCGAGAAGAATAGGCGGGAAAGAACGGCGGGAAATGGCGGCAAGCAATGGCGGGAAAAACAGCGGGGAAGAATGGCGGGAAAACGGTGTGAAAAAACGGCACAAAATAAATGGTCTGAAACCTAAAACATATTTGGACGTGCATGTAGTGTGCATGATCAATGCCACCTTCTTTTGAACGGACGTCCGTCGTCTTTTGAACGGACGAACGTCGTCTATCGTCTTTTGCACAGACGAGCGTCCTTTAGATTTGCAAATTCCCCATTTCGTGTATTATTTTTGAAATTGAATAAAAAATGTATTATTTAAAAAAATTAGCCACTGATTGTTCGATTTAGCCCGGTTAACATGATTTCTGACATCGGACCCCACTGTCGGTGTTGACGTGGCAAGGGGAGGCTTAGACATATTTACTTTGGGCTATTTTATAAACTTTTTTGTGGGACCCACTTGGTAGTAAACTTGTTTTTCTTTTCTTCCCTTTTTCCCCCAAATAATTCTATCTCCCAGGCCTCCGCCGCCGGCGTCCCCTGCTCCGGCCGCCAGCCTCCCATGCCCCACCGCCGGCGCGTGCCTATACTCCGGCGCCATGGCCAGCTCGAACCGCCGCAGCACCATGGCCACCACCACGCTGTAGTCCATCCCAGCCAGTCAGCCATCAGGTTCGGGGTCGAACCGCTCCGGCCGGAACTCCTCACAGCACCTCAAGCCATGACCAGCTCGAACCATTCCTCACAGCGCCTCAATCCCGTCAGGCAACCATCAGGTTCGGGGTCGCGTCAAGGGGGGGCATCGCCGGCGACCTCGCTGAGCTCTTCACGGAGCGTGTACTGCCAATCCGGGTGCGCGGCGAGCATGAGCAGCTTCCACGACATGGCCGGCAGCAGCCGAAGTGGGGAGGGGCGGCGTAGTAGGTGAGGCCGGCGACAGTGACGCGCGCAGCAGGAGTGGGTAGGGGCGGCGGCGCGCTCAGGAGGAGTAGGGAAGGGCGGCACACCGACTACCGGAGTGTGGAGGGGCGGTGCACCGGCGGCCGGAGTAGGGAGGGATGGGGAGAGCGGCCGGAGTGGAAGGATTGGGAACGGCGACGTGTAGGGGCGGCGCAGGTGGCGGTGGGATTTAGGAAATAGAACCAAAGAAAAAAAGAAAAATAATAATTACTGACTAGTGGGTCCCATAAAAAGTTTACAAATAAACCAGAATAGATATGTCGGAGCTCCGCCTTGCCACATCAGCACTGACAGTGGGCCCCGTCGTCAGAAATCGTGTTAACCCGTCTCAATTTCACTATCAGTGTACGTTGGAACGAATCTTCTCAATACCGGTGGATTTTTACAATTTCACACAATACCGGTGGTTTTGCGAATTTCACGCTGAAATGTGGTGGTTTTTTTAAATTTTCTCTTCGTGCTCACTCCAATTCTATAGAAATTCATATGAACCAAAGTTTGTTTGATTCCACTATATAAAAAACAAAGGATTCTGAAAAGGAGATACGTGTGGACGTTTGATTTCAAAGAAATCCTTAGAAAAAAATCCAATAGGAATCGATTGTACAAATCAAACAACAATCATAGGAATTTTTTATAGGATTTAATTCTACAAAATTCCTAGAAAAATCCTTTTTTTTAATCAAAAGACCCTAGAATTGTATGGATAATTTATTTCATCCTTGTTTTTTTTTTTTGCGAAAATTATTTCGTCCTTGTTGCTACAAGGTTTGTGAACATTACCAGTACAAGGAGAAAATGCTTTGTGCGGCTACAACTATCGATCCTTGATGCCTAACTTGTACTTGTGGGTGTTGGGATTTCCGTCGTTGATTGCACCTCGGATATCTTCTTCCTTCCATGTCCAGCCCAATGGCGCTAACAAACTTCATTAGGAGGACAATGGACGCTCATGAAAAGGTCCTAGTTGGGTATTTTCTTCGGTTCTAGAATCGGAGGGCACGTTACATGATGGTTCCATTCCGATGTCGTGGGACGGTTTCGACCCCATGTTCGATTCAGAGAAAATTGAGGAACGAAATTGTTCTGTTTCTTGTTCGGTTAGTGGAATCAAAGAGAAGAACCCGAAACTAAAATACTGCTAAATATTCTATTGATTTAAGTCTAAACTTAATCCTCTCTCTAAATGTAATTAATGGTGACAAACTAGAATAGATAGAGGGCAAAATCAGAGACCAATTAGAACGGATCGATGGCAAAATCGGAGGCCAAAATTAATCCTCCATGGCCACCGCGCATAGCTCCCGACCACCACGCCGGCTCCCTGCACCGCCGCCTCACTCTGCCTGCACTATCGTCGTGTCCACCTCGCACTGCAGCCATGCCTCCCTGACCGCGCACAGCATCCTGGCCGCCCTGCACCGCCGCCATGCCTACCCCGCACCGTCGTACTCGTACTGCCGCCTCGCACCATGGCCGCCATGCCTCCCTGACCGCGCATAGCATCCCGGCCTCCTCGCACCGCCGCCATGGCCTCCCCGCACTGCCGCCATGCCTACCCCGCACCGTCGCACAGCCGCCTCACACCACGGCCGCCATGCCTCCCCGACCCATAGGCGCCATGCCTAGCCTGCTTGCACCGCCTACACAGGAACGGGTCGAGGCTGACGATAGGGAGCGGCAGCGGTTAGCGACGCCTGCACATGATTAGCTATGCGGTTAGCGACCCTCTGCGCTGGTTAGCAATGCGTTCCTCGCGATCCGGACGAATCGGTTGCACGAGTGTGTTCCGCATATTAGAAGAATATTCCGTTTCGAAAGACTACCTGGTTCCGTTCATTTCATCCAGCCGAACACACGAACAGACGCTAAGCACAGATCGGACTGGTTCTGTTTCACCAAATTCCAGAACGGAACACACCCTAAATTGGCTACGTAACCATAAACAGCATCGGTCTCAAATTCTGTTTGACATGTCCAACGTGGCCATTGCCAAATTTACTTATGTGTAGGCCTAGCTTTGACACAAATTAAATAAAAACTCTTTTTTCCGATGAGATAGAGTTAATAGCATAAAACCACCACTTTGAGAGAAAAATTTACTGATTGATACCACTTTACGGAATGGATAAAAAATCATCACAAAATTCGTTAGTTGTCTAAAAAAACTCCAATTCGACGCTAAACTCGAATTGACACCGCTTCTGACCGGTCGGGTTCACTGACAGAGCTGACGTGGCACCCCACAGACGACTCCCGACACGGACGTTACGGGCGTTAACGACGCGTGGGCCCTAGTATCATAAAACCACCACTTTTGTGCTTAAATTTCGAAAAACCACCACTTTTAAATGAAAAATTCAAGTGAAAAAACTTTTAATAATGAAAACTTTGGAAATTCATAACTTTAATTATATAATTCCAAATAATAAAAGTAATATGTCTAAGTTTATTAAAAAAATCAAGGAATCCATTTCTAACATCCATCATGCATGAATCACATCTGTTCCTCTCGGATATTACAAGAAAAAATAAAAAAACAAGCGTGTGTGTTGATCCTTGTGCGGGTGTTTATAGAGACCTTAGCTCGCTGCCAGTTAACGCTCATGCGTACCTGCCACTATATAATATTAATCTTCTCACACACATACATGTACTATGTGTATTTAGCATTTAGCACTTTTTTTAAACGGAATGTACTACCAAACACTGAGAGATGGATATTTTCACATTAACTTATTGACAAAGGTGTTCATTCAAAGGCATGGTAGTTATATGATGAATCACCCTCACATTTTAAAAAATAAGTCAGCAATCATCATTCAGCAAGATCACACATACAAGTGCATATTAAGACCTTGAAATTCATACGAAAGAAACGATGTTCATACCACATCATCCTCATATCATCGCATTCTCTCTCTCTCTCTCTCTCTCTCTCTCTCTCTCTCTCTCTCCCATCGAACGACCATTTCATCCAAATAAGAACATCTCGTCTCGCTATCTACACATGAATCAAGATAAAGCATCTCACAATACTTCTATCACAGCCACCAAAGTTTGATACTTTTGCACCATAATGAATAGTGTATACAAACCAAATAATGGTTTGACAAACCTTCTGGGCAACGTGGTGCGAACATGTAGAAACCACAAGTGTTGTTTCAAGTGGTACACAAAGTACCACTATACTGTCATAATCATAGATCATCACACGATCACATGTTGTACATGCATGTATATACCTATTTAGCTGAGGTTTTTCTTGGAGATGAGAGAGAAGATAGAGAGAAAAAGAAATCCCCATCATGAGGGGTACGTCTAGCAAGTATCAGGGGCAAACAAATTCAAAAAGGACGGATTGGGGCACTCTTTCCTGTGCGTGCTTGCCAAAATAGAACTTAGCTTTGATCGAAACAGAGTCGTGACCGTGCATCACATATGTACACATGTTTTTTATTTTTTTTCTTGTAATACCCGATAGGACATATGTGAATCATGCATGATGGATGTTAGAAATGGATTTCCTCAATTTTTGTAATAAATTTAGACATATTATTTATATTATTTGAAATTATATAGTTGAAGTTATGAATTTCCAAAGTTTGTATTACTAATAGAAGCAAAAAAAATCATATTTTACTTATTTGAAATAGTGAATAAAATTTATATTAAAAATATTCAAATATATCTTAGCGCTTTTCATATTAAAAGTTTTTCCATTTAAATTTTTATTCAAATGTGGTGGTTTTTTTAAATTTAAGTACAAAAGTGGTGGTTTTATGCTACCAATGGACCGGGGGCCCATGTTCCGTTAACGGCCGTGTCAAGAGCCGTCTATCGGGTGCCACCACTAGTGGAAACAAGGTCTTTTGTTGATCCCGAAAAGGGGCTTTAACACCGGTTCTTCTACCAGCGTGGCCCCTGCGGCATTAAAGGAGCCCCCCTTTAACACCGGTTCGTGCCACGAACCGGTGTTAAAGGTCCCCACTGTGGCCCAAGATTACCCCTCCCTTTAACACCGGTTTGTGGCAGGAACCGGTGTTAAAGGGGGCTATAAGACACCACCCCAGCCCACACACCCCACTCTTCCATTCTTTCACATTTTGGAGCCTAGCAAGAGGGTGTGAAGAGTGCTAGTTTGTGTTTTTTCATATGCACTAGAGGTGTTCGGTGAAATGCCCGAAAGCTCAAAATAAGCTTTCTTGTTGCTCTTTTCGTCTCGGTCGAGGTCGGCAACTATAGTTTTATGTGTCATTGATGTACTATATATATAAATGGTCATCTCCCTATTTTTTTTTATATATACTACATATTAATGCAGATGAATCGGCAATGGATGTACGGTGACCGCCGCACTTCCGAGTACATTACGGGCCTCCAAAATTTCATCGTTGTGGCTAATGCAAACCGTGGTCACAATGGTTTTATGTGTTGTCCGTGTGTTCACCGTCGAACAAGAAAGACTACTCAAATACCGTAACCATTCACGCCCACCGCTCGATCCGGTTTCATGCCCAGCTATAATTGTTGGACCAAGCACGGAGAAAAAGGGTTGTGATGGAAGACAACGAAGAAGAAGAGGATGATGAAAACTATCATAATATGTATCTTGAATATGATGATAATGCAACGGAGGTAGATAATGAAGATCAAGAGGAGCAGATGGGCCCGCCGATGACGATCTTGGTCGGGCCATTCTTGATGCAAAGGAAGAATGTGAAACTGAAAAGGAGAAGGAGAAGCTGGAGCAGATGTTAAAGGATCACAAAACATTGTTGTATCCAACTTGCGAAGATGGCCACAAAAGCTAGGTGCCACTGGATTTGCTGCAATGGAAGGCGAGAATGGTGTGACAGACAAGATTTTCAAAGTTGTTGGTAAAAATGAAGAATCTTCTTCCAAGAAATAATGAGTTGCCCGACAGTACATACCAAGCAAAGAAGGTTGTCTGCCCTCTAGGATTAGACGTGCAGAAGATAAATGCCTGCATTAATGACTGCATCCTCTACCGCGGTGAGAAATACGAGAATTTGGATGCATGCCCGGTATGCACTGCGCTGCGGTATAAGATCAGACGAGACGATCCTGACGATGTTGAGGGCGAGGCCCCTAGGAAGAAGGTTCCCGCCAAGGTTATGTGGTATGCTCCTATAATACCATGGTTAAAACGTCTCTTCAGAAATAAAGAGCATGCCAAGTTGTTGCGATGGCACATGGAAGACCATAAGAAAGACGCGATGTTGAGACACCCCGCTGATGGGTCACAGTGGAGAAAAGTCGAGCGAGAGTACCCGGACTTCGCGTGGCGCAAGGAGCTTAAGGTTTGGTCTAAGTACATACGACATGAATCCTTTTGGTGAGCGAGCTGCAGACACCTGGCACTGTGACCCTATGTATCTATAACCTTCCTCCTTGGTTGTGTATGAAGAGGAAGTTCATTATGATGCCGGTGCTCATCCAAGGCCCGGCAACCCGGCAACGACATTGATGTGTACCTAAGGCCATCAGTTGAAGAACTTTTACAGCTGTGGGCCAAACCAGGTGTACGTATGTGGGATGAGCACAAAGGGGAGCCATTTGACCTCGAGCACCTTGCTTTCGTAACCATCAATGATTGGCTGCTCTTAGTAACATTTCGGGCAGACAAACAAGGGATACAATGCATGCACACACACTGTTTAGATGATCTGAAAGTGTATATTTGGATAAATGTAAGAAGGTTGTGTACCTAGGGTATCGCCGATTTCTTCCGAACTCGCATCTAGTAAGAAAGAAAGGCAAGCATTTCAAAGCGTCTGCGTAACCCGGAGGAAGCCTCCTTCGCATGCGGTGAGGAGGTATTTGGTATGGTCAAGGACCTAGAAGTAATCTTTGGAAAAGGTCCTGGCAGTCTGCTCATTCGAATGACGATGCGGACACGCGCCCATGTGGAAGAAACAATCTATATTTTGGGACCTACCCTATTGGAAAGTCTTAGAGGTCTGCTCTTCAATCGACGTGACGCACATGACGAAGAATGTTTGCGTGAACCTGCTAGGCTTCCTAGGAGTGTATGGGAAGACAAAAGATACAGCGGAAGCAAGACAGGACCAGCAACGTCTGAAAGACCCTGAAGAGCCTATGCATCCTGAGAACGAGAAGGGTAAACAATGCCACTTAACTCCTGCCAGCTACGCTCTTACCAAAGCAGAGAAGGAAATCTTTTTGAATGTCGAGCGAGATCAAGGTCCCGTCTCTTCTATCGAATATAAAGGGAATAATAAATATGGCGGAAAAAATTCCAAAACCTGAAGTCTCATGATCGCCACGTGATTATGACACAATTGCTTCCGATTGCATTGAGGGGCTTCTACCGAAAATGTTCGAGTACCCATTGTGAAGCTATGTGCATTCCTCAATGCAATATCTCGAAGGTAATCGATCCGGAAAGCCTACCGGGGTTACAAGCGGATGTGGCCCAATGTCTTGTCGACTTTGAGTTGGTGTTCCCACCATCCTTCTTCAATATTATGACGCATCTCCTGGTTCACCTAGTAGAAGAGATTGCCATTCTCGGTCCTGTATTTCTACATAATATGTTCCCCTTTGAGAGGTACATGGGAGTCTTAAAGAAATATGTTCATAACCGTGCTAGGCCAGAAGGAAGCATCTCCAAGGGCTATGTAACAGAGGAGGTCATTGAGTTCTGTGTTGATTTTATTCCTGACCTTAAGGCGATTGGTGTTCCAGAATCACGACATGAGGGGAGACTGCGTGGAAAAGGCACCCTAGGATGTAAAGCAATGATATGTAGGGACGGACATTCTCTCAATCAAGCACACTACACGGTTTTACAAAGATCTATCTTGGTTGCCCCGTATATCAATGAACACAAGAATTTAATACGCCTCAAACACCCGGGGCAGTCTGATGAATGGATTATAAGTGAACACATGGCGAGTTTTGGCGGCTGGTCAAAGACTTCTCACGAATAACACCACTTGTGGGGATCATGTACTTGGCCAGGACACCGTCTTCGATCGTATGTACTTTCCAAGGGTGCGAGATAAATGGGAATACATTTTACACGATAGGCCAAGATAAAAGAGCACCAACCAAAACAGTGGTGTCCGGCGATGCAGCAGAAGACAAGTGGCAAAAGACCACGTATTATGGGTTCAGAGAGGAGATATGGGAACTTGTCTATGGACCTAATTTTAAGGTCCCCTTGTTTCGATGCAAATGGGTCAAGCTAACAGGAGGAGGGGTTGAGGTAGACAAGAAGTGCGGAATGACAACGGTGGATCTCAACAATCTTATGAAGAACTTAGGCGAACCATTCGTCCTAGCCAATGATGTGGCTCAGTTTTCTATGTGAAGGACATGTCCTCCGGACCAAAAAAGAAAAAATATGCAAACGAATACATCATATGATGAGCCAAAGCGTCACATAGTTCTTTCAGGAAAAGAAACATCGTGGGAATCGAGGACAAGATGGACATGTCAAGATTATAATAAGTTTGATGAAATTCGCCTTCACAAAGGAAAACGGCCAAGCATTCCGTTAAGTAAAGAAGATGCTCCATGGTTACGTCAAGCGATCATAAGGAAGGGCATATGCCAAGAAGTTCATGCTCATATTATGTAACTCTAGTTCATGTTTTTAATATTAATACATGTCTTGAGTGTTAGTCATGTTTTGTGGATGGACCGGGACTATGAGAATAAGTTGTCCCGATTCGCATTTTACCATTAAGATCGATCTCCAAACGCTGCAGCGGTCACATATTAGGAGTGCCTCTATGACCAGTTTCTTGGAGATGCCGGAGGACTAGGCTCGTCGGCATCTCCTGAAATCAACCAGTGGTGTCCCTGCTCTCGAAAACCATCTTGCAGCTTTGTAACTTCTCTAACTAGATCAATACACCAGGGAGCTAACTAATTCCACATATTAGGGAGTGCCTCTATGACCAGTTTCTCGGAGATGCCGGAGGACTGGGCTCCGTCGGCATCTCCCTGAAACTGGCCGTAGTGGTGTCCCTGCCTCAAACTGGCTAGAGGACTGGACTCACAAGGATGCCTATTTATAGTACAAGCAGCTCGACATAGTGTTGACACTTACAAAATAATGTCGACACTCACCCCTATTATTAGTGCTGACTCGTGTTTTGTGCCGGATGGTGTCTACAACCGGGACTAAAGGTTCATCTTTAGTCCCGGTTGGTGTCTCCAACCGGGACTAAAGGTTCATCTTTAGTCCCGGTTGGTGACACCATCCGGGACAAGGTACACGCTGCACGACATAATGTCGACATGCACTCACCCCTATTATTAGTGCTGACTCGTGTTTTGTCCCGGTTGGTGTCTCCAACCGGGACTAAAGGTTCATCCCGCCATTTTTTCCCGCCATTTTTCTTCCCGCCAGTTCTTCCCTCCAGTTCTTCCCGCTAGTTCACTATATATATATGTAGGGGGTTGGCCTCCATTGTCATTGCACATCTCTAGACTCATATCTGCAACCTCATCACTCTTTCCCATGGCTTCCACCGTAGCACTAACCCCCAGGGAGGCGGAGGTGCTTTGCGCCCCTGTCCGCCGGGCTATTGTGTCCCCGTCGGCTGGATGCTGAGCGTCGGAGGCGTGCCGGTTCCTCCTGTCCCTCTAGGTGTGGCGCGCCGGATGGCCATCACGAACCACTACTACTTCGAGCTCACGCCGGAGCAGCGGAGGAATCCCAGATGGCATCCCGACTATTTCCCTACTTGGGAAGCCTTCTTCGTGGATCGGCATGAGAGGGCGCTCGCCAGGCACGAGGAGGACGGCCCACCTCCTCCTAACTTCAACGAGGCCGGCCGTCGGCTATGGTGGCGGTCGGACTCTCCAGAGCGTCATGGCCTGTGACACCGCGCCGACTCTAACCCGTCTGCGCTACCCTCAAGTCCGGCCACGCTACCCTCAAGTCCAGCCCGCGCTACCCTCAAGTCCAGCCCACAGCGTACTCTCTAGAGGTTCAATTACTGGCGACCCCGGCGGCGGCGGCGATGACGGCGGCGGCGACTACAGTGGCGAGTATTACAGGTGTAGGCAGGAGCATGACTGAATCAATCCAACACTCCGAAACAAGTTCGGCCGATTGTTACTTAATCTGGCCATGTATCTTAATTTTCAGTTCTTTTATGTATCTTAATTTTTAGTTCCAGTTCGGCTTTATGTAACTGTCTCAAAATGACCTATCTCATTCGAGGTTTCTTGGCTTTCCGGTCAAATGACCAATGTTGTGGCTAGAATCAAGGCATAGTTTGCAAGAGGAGTTTTCCTTTTTATCGCACCAAAAAGGCATTTTACATTTTCCGAGCATAAAATACGGACGGTTTTGTGAAGCAACCACCAAATGGCTAATTCAAAAATCCACCAACACATTTTTAGGTTCACAATATGCTATTTTATCAAAAAACAATGCAAGTTGAGCGAGGCTTGGTGAGATACAAAAGATGCGACATTTAAATATCCAATCAATTCAAAAATGTTAATACAAAAGATGCCGCATTAAAATATGATTTGATCTAATAAAAATCATTTTTTAGATGCTTAATATTTCTTATGTTCAAAGTTTTAGAATTTAACAATTTATTTTTGTTTGAATTGAATAATCAAAATTTATATGTAAGTGTTTTAATTATTTTAAAAAAATTCATGTGAAGTAAATATAAAATGATTTACATGAATGGATAGATATTATTTTTCTGAAAATTATGATATATTATTCATATTTTTCTGAGTTGAAATGAAAAAGATATGAATTTTCTAAATTCATATCATATTTTTGAATTAAAAGCCCCTTTAATGCATGAAATAAATGCCCCCTTTAACACCGGTTCTGCATAGAACCGCGTTAAAGGGCATTTATTGCTTCAGACCCCCTTTAACACCGGTTTGTGGCGAACCGTGTTAAAGAGTAAATATCACAAGAACGAGCCTCTTTAACACCGGTTCGCCACGAACCGGTGTTAAAGGGGGGGTTAAATGCGCCTTCGCTCCTTTCTTCCCCGAGCGATCGCGCCACCGCCAGAGCCCGTCGCCGCCCTCGCCGCCGCTTCGCCACATGGCCATCGCCACGGCCACCGGCCGACCGCCACCGAAGCCGACGATCACACCGCGCCACAAGGCCGGCACGACGTCGGCGCTGGTGAAGCTAGCGGACCGCCTCTATTTCTCCCTTCTGTTGTCGTTGGCGCTTGCTGCAGCTGCGCTCACACGCCGCCGCTCGCCGCCTCCCTCGTCGCCGCTCTATCGCCGCCGCCACGCCGCCGCCGCCTGCCGCAGCCTCCCTTCGCCCGCCTCGCCGCTGCCGCCACGCCGCCGCTGCCGCCGCCACGTCGTCGGCCGCTGCCGCAGCCTCCCTCCGGCCCGCCAGCCTTCGGGTGGGTGCGCACGCCGCCGCGGCACCGAGCGGTTCGGGTGGGTGCGCATGACGCGCCCATCCTGTCGCTCTCCGTCGTGGTCGCGGTTCGGGTGGAGAGCGGCGGTTCGGTCGCGTTCGGGGAAGCGGCGGTTAGAACGCGGACAGGACGGCCTCCTCGATCCCGGTGGCGCACGTCCGGGGGCGACCGAGCTCCACATCGTCGGCCATGCTCCGCTGCGACGACGAGGCGTGCCAGCTGGCGGCAGTTGGAGCAGAAGTAGGCGACGAGGGAGAGAACGACGAGCGCGGCCATGGAGGCGCCGATCAGCACGCTGTCCCTGGACATGGTCGCAGCTAGCCAAGGTCCTGGTCACAGCTAGCAAAGCAGCGACGACAATCGCTTATATACACACTTGGTCCGCGCGGCCACCTCATCACGGTCAGACCAAACCTCCACCGTCGTCGTCACTCAAGATTCGTGCAGCCCAAATTAAATACTGCCAAGGAATTAGCCCTTACTCGCAAGGATTAACGCGGTTATTAATGGCGACGAACAAAGCATCAACCGCGTCTTACTTTTACGGTTTCTGGTCAAATTCCTTGCTTGTTGCGTGAACGGTTCCTCATGAGATAACTTATGTTCGGACCTTTCTCTCAATTTTGTCTGACGACTTTTCACTAGCTTTAGATTTGACAAATCAAAATGAGCACACAGATTATCTGCAGTAAAGCCGCCAAATAATGCTCCATAGTTAATGATGGAGGAACATGATTCTACATGACAAATCAAAATGAGCACATTAAGGTTATGAAAGAGTTACCGAGAAAGATTCAAGTTAATTTACCTACGTCCTAAGTTAATTAAGGTTATGAACAGCGCCCGTTTTAGGTAGGCCGCATCACGCTACCTCGCGCTCCCTAGGTTGCTCTCCAACGCCGCCAGCCTCCGGTCAGCCACTGTAGCTAGCCCCTCTCATATGCATCCGAGATTTCTCCGAATTAGGGTTTGGACCCCTCGGAACTCGTTTAAAACGATCAAGCATCCTTAGGGTTTTAATTTCATTTGTGTATTTTTGTATAAATAATATGTATATTTGTCTATGAATCCAAGTCCACTTGAATGTTTACACTCTTAATCTAGATAATATTATTGTTTTAGAAACTATGGATCCACTTAGTAGAAACCTTGAAGAAGAAGAAATAATGGAGAACATTATTGATGAGGACACCTCACAATATCTGAACTTGGAGGGACATGATGACGACAACTCAAGTACTAGTCATGGAGAAGATGAAAACTCCGGTGAACGCAATTTAATGGTTACAAAGTCCGCGAGGTATATGCATTGATTAAGCCTCACGACTTCCACAAACAATCTTCTTCTACATGTATTAATTAACGCTTCTTTCTTCTTTTAGCCCTCGGATCGACCAGCCAGCAACCATCTTCTTCTACGAAAAGAGCAAGCGAGCGAGCCAGCGGTTGAAAGATCGTGCAAAGTTCACGATCAAGCGGTCGTGTTGATGGCAGCCGATGGAGCCCAAGAAGGCGGCGAACAAATTTGTACGTCGGCTGGAGTTCTTGTTAGGGACCAAATCCCAATCACAATTGAAAATTGAATAAGCCAAAGAAGGGCGACGTGCCTTTGTCGATGAGATCCAAAGAAACGCTTTGAAATTCGTTGTTGGTAAATTTCACCTTCCGCCAGAGGAGGATGAAAACAACCGTTATAAAGGAAAAGGTCAAAGAGTGGACTCTAAAGAAGATGGCCGAGGCTTTCCAGAATCGAAGACAAAATTGAACAAATTTGTCAAATCCGCGAGACTCCAAATTTCAAGACGATACTATGCGAAGATAAGACCTCACCGCCCGAATTTAAGACATATAAAAAAGTGCTATAGCTAAAAAGAGGTCGAAACCAATACGCTTAATGCCCCAAGAAGGAATATCACGAGGACGGGTCGGTGGCTACATATCTCGAGGCCTAAGTGGGAGGAAGCTGAGAAGGCCCTGCGAGAGAGGATCACACCTCGAGACAGATGGGTGGGACCTACGTGCAAAGACTTGGTTCTACGGAATCGAGGCAAGGTTGGACCCGAAACAGATTGTGTATCTTCCCAACCATCCTTGCCAAACCCACCGAACTCATCACGGCATACGAGGAAACATCCGCCAGACCTTCCATCCCGACAGAGAATGACCAGCTCACACGCCGCCATCGGTAAAAAGAACACCCCGGACATACACGAGGCACGGGGTATGATATGGAAGGATGGGTTTGCCGATGGAGCGACTCTACAGATGGCGCGAGAAAAGAAAAAGAGCGTCTGAGCGGATGACACAGATAGAAAATGCACTTGCGCGCTGCAGCGCAAGTGAATGCACAATGAGCCATCAAGCTACCGCCCATCTCAGCGCACGAAGAGCCTCATTGAAGCTGCCCGCGGACTTCGCGGAAGCAGTGTGGCTTCCACGGAGAACGTGCAGCCCACGCTTGAAATGACGGGTCCTCGATACCCGTGGATGAGATCACGGAGAGCGAACATGCCGAGCTGCATGTGAGATTAATGGGCTTATCCATTAAGGTGGTGTCGGCTATGCCTTACCTCCCGTAGCTGGTGGAACTTACCACGCCGACCGATTCCAGATGGCTATGCTATTGTCGGGTGGATGAGGTTGTGAAGGAATATGATGAAGCACAGCTTGACCATGCTACGGTGAAGGGAAACTCAACTCAAATTTGCAAAGAAAACAACCATTCTTTGGAAGAAGGAACACATTGTGCTTCCAAATTGAGGTCACTTGCACCCCCGCCGTCTCCGCAAGATCGCTGAGCGCTCAGCTATCTCTGCGCTGCAGCCATCTCTCACATGGCAGCCATCTCCGTGGCAGCCATCTCCGCCCGTCAGCCATCTCTGTGGCAGCCATCTCCGCCCGTCGGCCATCTCTGCTTGGCAGCCATCTCCGGCGTCGGCCATCTCTCAAGGCAGCCATCTCCGCCCGTTAGCCATCTCCGTGCTTCAGCCATCTCCTCAGCGTAAGCGGAAGAGCACTGCCACGAGGAGCATCAGTAGCACTGCCACAAAGAAATCCGCAGGAAACCGTACGCCAAAGAGTTCAAAAAACTACGTCCCGCAGCCTTCCGCCAAGCCATTGCCGGTTTTACTGTGGAATCGCAGCGACGAGGAGACCAATAGGATCTCGGAAGAACAGGTCAAGAAATTCTTTGCACCTAGACGGGTCGAGCCAAAGGAGAAAATAGATCCGGCGGTGGTGGAGAAGTTTTACAATAATCTTTTGAAACCTGAAACCCCACTTGTGCCGGACTACGAGCGCCAGATTATAAAGGGGGATGCAAGGCCATAGGGAGACTGAAAGTAGCAAATGTGAGGCACCCTGAAAAGTTCCCATGCTCGAGAGCAGGAAAACCAATCATGTGCCTCTCCAAATGTTCGACACGAGACGCTCCTCCCGTAAATGATTACGAGGCATAGCTACAAAGAAAGGCCAATGAGATGGGGATGACTTACATTGCATACTTGAACGTCATGGGAGACAACTTGCCCAAATGCGATGCCAACCCCATACAGCCATGGAAGTATGGGAAGAATCTCAGAAGAAAGAGGAGATCAAGAATCTACCAACAAAGATGCGAAAATTGCACAAGTGGTACCTTCATTTCTGCAAGACGAGAAAGGTAGAATGGATCACGCGCATATAAGAGATCAGATTTTCTTGTGGAGACACAATCGACTTCAACATTCAAGACTTGCATTTTCTATTCAATCAGAAGGAACTCGACAAATCTGCCATCAGCCTTTATTGTGTGTAAGTACTATTTCTGTAATTTTTATCTCATCTCATTCACTTCATTAATTGCATGTATATATATATATGCTCACCATATATGTATATACTATTATGCAGGAAAAAGGTTATGGAATGCATGAAAGGAGGCCCTTTTGACATTGGGTTCGTTGACCCAAATAGAGTTCATGAAGAAGTGGTAAGAGACAAACCCGGGCAAACAGAAGATTACTTGCTAAAGTCTTTACTGAGACAACAAACCAAAAGGAAAATGTACACATTCTGTTTCGGCTTACTCGATGTTAAGTGTAATTGATGATGAGTTATGCGTGCGTAGGTTCCACTTTATTCTGCTAGTCATTCAACCCGACTCAGGAAAAGTCCTTGTCATGGACTCGTTACGAAAAGAAAAAGAGCTATGGGCAGACTTTAGAGAGATGTTCCAGAGGTAATTTCAATCATCTAGATCGGCAACTTTCGTGACAATAAGTAATTAGTTACTCCTTTATCCATTTTCTTTGTCGGACAGGGTTTGGAAAATGTTCACGGGCAGGGCCGTGGGTGAATGGTCAGAAGAACTAAAATTTGTAGACCAAAATGTAAGTAATACTAGCTAGCTTCCAATTCCATTATATCATGCTTTATTGATTATTATTTTGATTGAACTCTCTATTCTCGTAAAGTGCGCGCATCAGGGACACGACAATAACTTATGTGGGTACTATGTTTGCGAATTCATTCGCAACACGATATGTGCGACGGTCCAAGCCGCACTAGAACAACTTAGAGTAAGTAAACAAAGTCCACAACATTATTTTATTACCATCAATTGTGTTGAGTTTTATTCTTATATATATATTGACGGCCCATTCTTCATATATATTCAGATCGAACGGATGTGGGACCAACTCCTATCATTTGAACGCATACGAGCCATTCAAGAGGAATTGGCGGGGTTCATACTTGATGAGGTAATCACGCTGGCGGAGAACTCTTTAGATATCCACCAAAATGAACGATGACGATGTATGCCGATGACGATGTTTGTGTATAATAATAGTTGCTTAATTATTCATGTACTGTATGTACCGATGACGATTTATAAGTATACCGCCCTCGATCGATTCCCCTCGCTCCCTCCGCAGAATACGCCCACGGGCAGAGGCGAAAACGGCCTAAATCTCTGCCGCAGAAGAACCTTTAACACCGGTTTCCCGGTGTTAAAGGGGCTGAAACCTCGGCAGCCATCGGCGCCACCCTTTAACACCGGTTCGTATAAGAACCGGTGTTAAAGGCCCCCCCCCCCCCTCTAACACCGAACCCTCAACAGCGGTTGGGGAACCGCTGTTAGAGGGCCCTCCCAACCGGAGTTAAAGGGGGGGGCTCTGCACTAGTGCACGTCAGCTCTGACGATGGTCCCGACCGGTCAGAGTCAATTCGGGTTTAGCGTCGAATTGGTGTTTTTTGAGACAACGAACGAATTTTGTGGTGGTTTTTTGTATACTTTTCGTAAAGTGGTATCAATTAGTAAATTTTGCTCTCAAAGTGGTGGTTTTATGCTATTAACTCGATGAGATGTGGTATGACTCCAAGGCTCCAAGCAGAAATGTCCATGCCAAAGTGCTAGATGCTAGAGAGAGACGGTAATTTTTATCTCATCGGAAAATTTTGCATTGGGGCAAGTAGTTGGTCCGATTCCTCTTTCAGAAAACAGGTTGGTTCGATTCCTTCTTGTTTTGGCTTCACTCCACAGAGGTAGCCTGTGAAAACATTTTGGTTACTCTTACTTCGGTAGAAGTGAAACAGGCAATCCCAATGTCTCGCATGCACATATATGTCTAAACCATATGTATCACCGGTCGAAGTTTTGTGGACTCGCTGCTCAAGCAAAAAATCAACAAGATCGATGAAAACATAAACTAACCCTTCTACGTAGTACATGGCTAGTACATCCCGTCGTCTTGGGTGAGCAGACAAAGATATCATGGCCATTTTATAAGCAGTCTATATGAAGGTGCCAGTCTGCATGATCAAGATCATAAAAAGGAGAGGATATGGGGGTTGTTGAAGTTCTAAATCTTTCATATAATCTCCATCAGAAAATCAAAACACGTCTATTTATCATTTCCTTATAAAAAAATCTATTTATCATCTCATCTACCACCTCCTTCTGATATTAACTGTCATAGATTTATCTAGATTCACATATATCTAGACACTAAAACGCGTCAAGACATAGACAAATCTACAACAAATAATATGAACCAAGGGAGTACCTGATTTGAATATCTTAAGGGCACGTACAATAGAATGACGTCCGTCTTCCCTTATGATTGTCATGTTGGATTTTTTACTTATTGTCATCTCTTAGAATTATATTAAGAGAAGACTATTTTCTGCATTGTACCATATGTCTTCTCTTAGCAAAATAATTTTTTACTAAAACTAGTTAATTCTTATTAATTGCTAGATATGACAATAAAGATAATGCATTGTACAACTTGTATATATTATCATCTCTAGATGATTTGTGTCGGTTCAAAAAAACAAACAAACTATCCGGAAGAAAAAAAGATAGTCTGATATTGGTTGAAGTCATTACGATTGTTGAATTGGTAGAAACGCCGTGTTGTCCTGGGTGGCATCTGCTACCAACTACTCCTACCATCCTATAAAAAGTATATCAATATCATAGTATTTTAGTGCCAAACAAAGCAATATTTTAGTTTTTTTCTTTTCTCAGTTTTAGAAAAAAAAAGAGTCTAACCTCTTTTTCAAATACTTCAAAAAAACCATAGTTTTGGAGAATACTTTAGTTTTAAAACCATACTATTCGTTATATCCAAACACCTCAAAATATTTAATACTTCAGTTTTTTCAAAAACCAAGTATTTTCTAAATATTTTAAAAATACTTTGGGTGCCAAACCGGGTCTAAATCTCTTTACTGTTCAGTGATCAGACAAACACACTAAGACGGACCACACAGCTAGCCTTCTTTAGGGGGAGAGGGAGATTACCTTGACGCTGTACTTGATGGAGATACTCCACATCGTGCACCAGCAGAAAAGCAGCATCCGCGGCTGCTGCGGACAGAGTCATCGGGCGGTGAACCAGGGCGGTACACTAGGGGTGTGTTTCTTAGCCTGGGTGAGTCCAGAATTCCCATCTCATCCCATACAAGCTGATTCTATCTAAGTCGAGCTAAGATTTTTATATGTGTTTGGCAGCCTGTATCTATTGAGATATGATAAATAGAGATGTTGTTTGGTGGGCTGAGTTTGTTTAGCCATGCTGAACTCAGACTTTGTTTGGTAGAGTGCATGTGAGTAAGATGTGATTGCCATGACTTGGTGCGATGACCACACAAACATTTTCAAATTTCATTAATTACGTTATAAATTCAAAACACAAGCAAGTATATACATCATAAATTCAAAACACAAGCAAGTATATAGCACGAAATTACCCCAAAATGATATATTACCAAGGCTCACTTGAGCACATAATTCGGCATGTCTACAGCACCAAAAGCTAACATAGAAAATACGTCCAAATTAATAAGTATGCATCATATAATATAGTAGGCATTACAAAAGATATAGATTTTCAAGTTGCATCAACTCACAACAACTCAAACTAGATCCGGATTTTTGGCTATGATACGCTTGAATGAGGCTTCACGAACATCCGCTTCCATTTTCATGAAATTAAGGCCTTTACCCTTATGCTCCGTCAAATAATCCAAAACAGCCAACCGTTCATCCATGTCGAAATTGGTAAGGTCCATAACCGTTTTGCACAAATCAGGGTGTGTTTCGGTATGGAAAGTGTTATTGATAGCACCAGCCACATCACGCAATGCATCAGACATGTTGTTTATCTGAACTGCATCTTCGTCACTCAAAAACCGCTTCCTCTTTTTATTATTTGTTGAGCCAGAAGGTGAAGGAGTAGTTGCTCCGAGGCCATGAACTCCAAAGTTGATGGGGATTTCACCTTGCACAAAACCTTCACCATTGGTTTCTCCACCCTCCAAATCAATAGGTTTTTCTAGACTTTCAACTTCAATGGGTTTCCCTAAAGGCTCATTAGATCCCATTGCGAAATTTCCTGTGGCTAGCTTATTGGCAAAGCAAGCTTCCATGTATTCATAGTTCACAAGTGGTGTGTTCAAAAATTCAGCATCCTTAGGAGTATCCTACAGATATGATCAGCAAAAATATATTTCAGCACTATAACATGTTTCCAACAGATTTTAGTAATGAAACAATGGGTTTTTGGACAAACCTGGGTATGCCCCAAGTAATGTTGGTCTTCTAAAACAATCATATTTTAATCATCATCCCAAAGTGCCCCGCTTAGAAGTCTCAGTTTCTCGATTCTTTGATACCTGATCTTCCACTTGCGGAGATGATTGGTTACTTGGATAGTTGTCACATCGTAACCGACGAGTTTGGTCAAAGCTTTTGCTGCTTGTCCAATATGGATCTCTTTGAATCCTTTGTCGGTCTTGACACCTTTTGCTGCAATCTCGGCAAGACATCGCATCATGCATGCTGACATCATAGGGGTCCAAGTCATAACCTTCGGAGCCTTCTTTTTTGTAGCACCTACATCCGGAACTTCGTGCTCAATTTCAGCCATCTACACCAAAATGCAACACCAACATGAGTAATTTCGGCAACAAAATACAAGTTCCAGCAAAAGAAAAGTAGTTCCAGCACTAATAGAAACATTTCAGCACCAAAATGAGTAATTCTAGCAATAAATATAGACATTCCAGGACCATATTGACATATTCCAGCAGCAAAATACAAGTTCCAGCACTAATATAGACATTTCAGCACCAAAATGAGTAATTCCAGCAATAAATATAGACATTTCAGCACCATTGATATATTCCAGCAACAAAATACAAGTTCCAGCAAAAGAAAAGTAGTTCCAGCACTAATAGAGACATTTTAGCACCAAAATGAGTAATTCCAGCAATAAATATAGACATTTCAGCACCATATTGATATATTCCAGCAACAAAATACAAGTTCTAGCAAAAGAAAAGTAGTTCCAGCATTAATATAGACATTTCAGCACCAAAATGAGTAATTCCAGCAATAAATATAGACATTTCAGCACCATATTGATATATTCCAGCAGCAAAATGCAAATTCCAGCACAAAAGTTACACATTTCAGCACCATATTGATATATTACAGCACCAAAATGGAAGTTTCGGCAAACAAAAAAGCAATAATGAAGTAGTTCCAACGCTAAAGTTACAACATGATGCATCAAATGTGTGTTGCCCCCCTATTCGCCCACATCGCTTGGGCAAATTCATCCCTCTTTGCTTTCTAAGATTGACTGTCGTAAGCAATGTCATGGTGATATTCATTGTTGGGTTCGGGTTCCCATGTCGCCGGTGGGAAATATTCATCCTTCCCAAATTGAAGGATCCAATTATGGAGAATGGCACAAGCTATTACCACTTTTACTTGGGTCTTGTAAGGATGGAATGGCTTATTGTAAACAAACTTCCACCGATTCTTATATGCGGCAAAAGCTCGTTCAACTGTTATCCTTAGAGAAGAGTGTCTCAAGTTGAACAATTCTTTATAGTTTTCAGGATGATTCCCTGCACCATACTCCTTCAAGTGGTAACTTGTCCTACGATATGGTGGAAGGAAACCCGGTCTCACGGCATACCCAGCGTCAACAAGATAGAATTTTCCTACGAAATTCCAACTATTAGGGACATTAAAAACTATTAAAAATATGTGGCTGCTAGGTTTAAATTATTACCTGGAGGTAATGACAACCCATCATCCCTCTCCACATCATCCGCAAGTATGAGTGCATCATGATCTGACCCCTCCCAACCAGCAAGAATGAAACAAACAGGACACACCAAGCATCCATCATGCATACAATTGCATAGAATAAAATCTCTACTGTCCACCACATTAATATTTGAAAGTATCATATGTAACCCATAGTTTTTTGCAAAGAAACAGAGGGAGAGACTACCTCCGATGCCCCTGTTGGAGAAGTGGTGGCCGTTCAGATCGGGTCCCGGACGTGCAGGGCATGCAGATCATTCTGGCGTGGTCAGCGGTGGTCGTCCTGGTCCGAAGGTGCAGCTGGCCGTCGGTGGTGGGTCGGAGCTAGGCAGGGCGGCGGTGGTCGTCCTGGTCTAGCGGGGCAGCTGGCTGTCGGTGGCGGGGCAGAGCTTGGCGGGGCGGCGGGCCGTCGGTGGTGGGCCAGAGCTTGGCAGGGCGGCGGGCCGTCGATGGCGGGCCAGAGCTTGGCGGGGCGGCGGCGGCCGTCCTGGTCCGGCGGCTCGGAGCTGCTCATGACCACGCCGTGACCCCCATGCTGGTCGTTCTGGTCCGTCGGGTCAGAGCTTGGCGGAGAACGAAGGAGTGGCGGATGGGGAGGAGCAGGGGGAGAAAGGGAGGGATCAACCGGAGCATGGAGGCGGTGGAATTTGGGGATCGAAGGAGTGGCGGCTGGGAAGGCGCAAGGAGGGATTTGGGAACGGGCTCGACCGCTCGAGGGAGTTGCCCTACTGCGGAGCTGAGCGGGATTTTTTTCGCGGACGCGCGGGACAAATTTTTTTGGGTCAACTCGGTCAGGCTCACATGCGAACATCGTTTTTTGCTTCTCAATCTGGCCAGGCCGAGAGCCGTTTTTCGTATGAGGTGAGCTTAGTCCTGTGAGTTCACCCGGCCTAACAAACACATGTCTCTGCTGATAAAAGTGGGATGAGGTTAGATTTTCTGGACTCACACAGGCTAACAAACACACCCTAGAACAACGTGCACCACATCTAAGAAGTGGGTGGCATCTTTCGTAACGTGAGGTTACATGGATAACAGAAGTTGAAAATATTCACTTCCAAGTACTTTCTCCGACTCATAGTAAGTGAGTTGGATTTGTCTAGATTCATATATATTTAGACATGTTTTAATGCTAGATACATCCGAATCTAAATAAATTTAAGTAAACAAATATGGGTTGGAGGGAGTAGTAGACAAATAAACATAAGACCAAAATAAAACAATTAGTAATCCGAGAAGATAAAAAAGATGAAAAAAATTGCTAATCATAGGTGACAGATACTAGAATGTACTCCCTCTGTTCAAAAAAATATAAGACATTTTAGCTATATAAAATGAATGTATCTAGACGTCTTTTAGGTTTATAGGTTCACTCTAAATCTCTACGAATCTATATATTAAAAGACGTTTAGATACGTTCGATTCACAAAGCTAAAACATGTTATATTTCTGAACGGAGGTAGTATGTGTGTTTTACATGCTTAAGTCCCGGAGTTCCATTGGTCCTAAATATTTGAATGAATGAATCAGGACAACATCATAGGAAGCAGATGAAACAAGCTTGAAGGCTCCATTGTTTTAGACCATGTACTATGTTGAACCGAATCATAGAAAAATATGTCAGACTTTGGTATCCTTTCGATTAGCTGCTATGTTGGCATCGGTTTTTACTGTTTAGACAATGATTAAAAAAAGCATGCATACACTTCCTTTTTCTAACTCTGCAGCAATCTCTCTCCACCGTTTTATCTATGCCATGTGGGCCAACGTTGCATGCAGATTCTTTTGAACCGGACCAAGAACTTGGTTCGCTTTTCTCTCTGGCAACAATGAATCGGCTCCCTACTATGTGTTGAACCGGTTCCAAAAGGCTTTGAATCGCTTTAGGTTATACATAGTACATGGTCTTAGCTCCTGCTTAGCGCTAGCCATCTCTTGCTATACCAGACTAATTGTCTTCACACTACATCGTCAAAGGTAGGCAAGTACAGTTGGCTCACCAATTATTGTGCAGTAGTCGCTCTGAATTTAAAAGGAGAGGGGGGTAGCTAATATATATGTGCATCGATCAAATAGAGGTAATAACAAAACTGAGGAGAGGTGTTTTTCTCCATGGTTAGTCGAACTAGCTATTGTCCAGCAGCCTCGCGCTAGTGTTTATATCGTTGGTAGGTGGTCTAACGATCTAATTATAAAATTTATTACTTTTAAGACTTTTTTGGAACCATCTTCTTCCGAACCATGCATATTCATCAAGCACGACAATGCTAGAACACACGTTCTTCATCTCTACTACGCTACAATGCTAGATCCCAAATGTCTCCCATGCATTGATAATTTTTGAACCAAATGGCTCACCAATTAGAGTTTGGTGGAGTCACTGTTGAAGCAGAAATGAACAAAATGGATGCAATACAAAAGTCACACTTATATGTAATGTGTGGCTACTACACACGACGACCGTGAATAAGCAAATGAACATCTGAATTAGTCAATTCATATATGTTGGATATGAAGCCAATGTCAGATTGCAGATGCGATCAAGAATCATGGTAAATGGACAGGCAGTTGGGGTTGTTGAAGTTTGTAATGCCGTATATACTCTATTAAAAAATTAAATTAACTCATTGTTTCATCTACCTATCTTTGATGACCTAATTAAGGGGCACGAGTACTCTTTTCTGAAAGTATGTTTGTGCTTCTAATAATAAATAACTAGACCCTCTAGACCTAGTGTTAATTATAAAGTAAAGTAGGAGTAATACAACCAACATCATGTCAATGCAAGATGATAATTTGATGCTAATATTTTGAGGGGGTTGTGTTTGTGATCTCCAGGCACCCACACAAGGCATGCACTTAGGATGGGAATGTGTTGAGGCATTTGACTCGGCCCCGCTGGTCTTAAGGCTAATTTAAGAGGTCACGGGTCGACCCATTAAAAAAAGGTCTCTGACCTCGCTGGCTCATTGGCACTAGTGCACACGTACCCCTCTAACACCGGTTTGGAGGACCCTCTAACAGCGGTTCCACAACCGCTGTTGAGGGTTCGGTGTTAGAGGGGGGGCCCCTTTAACACCGGTTCCTATACGAACCGGTGTTAAAGGGTGGCGCACGTGGGCTGCCATGCTCAGCCCCCCTTTAACACGGTTCGTGCTGGAACCGGTGTTAAAATTCTTTCTGGCGAGATTTGAACCGTTTTCCATGGCGAACTCTGCCATCTGGCAGCAGCTACTCTGCCCGCCTTCTGGGCGTATTATTCTGCGGAGGGAGGCGAAATCGATCGGGAGCCGTATACTTATAAATCGTCATCGGTACATACGAGTACATGAATAATTAAGCAACTATTATTATACACAAACATCGCCATCAGCACATACATCGCCATCGGCACATACATCGGCACATACATCTACATCGCCGGAGGTGGATATCTAAAGAGTTCTCCGCCAGGCGTGACGACCTCATCAAGTATGAACCCCGCCAATTCCTCTTGAATGGCTCGTATGCGTTCAAATGGTAGGAGTTGGTCCCGCATCCGTTCGATCTGAATATATATGAAGAATGGACCGTCAATATATATATAAGAATAAAACTCAACACAATTGATGGTAATAAAATAATGTTGTGGACTTTGTTTACTTACTCTAAGTTGTTCTAGTGCGGCTTGGCCTGTCGCACATATCGTGTTGCTTGAATTCGCAAACATAGTACCCACATAAGTTATTGCCGTGTCCTTGATGCGCGCACTTTACGAGAATAGAGAGTTCAATCAAAATAATAATCAATAAAGCATGATATAATGGAATTGGAAGCTAGCTAGTATTACTTACATTTTGGTCTACAAATTTTAGTTCTTCTGACCATTCACCCAGGGCCCTGCCCGTGAACATTTTTCAAACCCTGTCCGACAAAGAAAATGGATAAAGGAGTAATTAATTACTTATTGTCACGAAAGTTGCCGATCTAGTGCGATAATATGATTGAAATTACCTCTCGAGCATCTCTCTAAAGTTTGCCCATAGCTCTTTTCTTTTAAATAGAGTCCATGACAAGGACTTTTCTGAGTCGGGTTGAATGACTAGCAGAATAAAGTGGAACTGCGACGCATAACTCATCATCGATTACACTTAACATCGAGTAAGCGAAACAGAATGTGTACAAGAGAGAGGGTAACAGTACTCAGAAGTTGTAAGGCAATAGTATTTCCCTTTTGGTTTGTTGTCTCAAGAAAGACTTTAGCAAGTAATCTTCATTTGCCGGGTTTTCTCTTACCACTTCTTCATGAACTCTATTTGGGTCAACGAACCCAATGTCAAAAGGCCTCCTTTCCTGCATTCCATAACCTTTTTCCTGCATAATAGTATATACATATATGGTGAGCATATATATATACATGCAATTAATGAAGTGAATGAGTTGAGATAAAATTACGAAATAGTACTTACACACAATAAAGGCTGATGGCAGCTTTGTCGAGTTCCTTCTGATTGAATAGAAAATGCAAGTCTTGAATGTTGAAGTCGATCGCGTCGTCTCCGCACAAGAAAATCTCATCTCTTATATGCGCCGTGATCCATTCTTCTTTTCTCGTCTTGCAGAAATGAAGGTACCACTTGTGCAATTTTCGCATCTTTGTTGGTAGATTTTTGAGCTCCTCTTTCTTGACTAGATTCTTCCCATACTTCCATGGCTGTATGGGGTTGACATCGCATTTGGGCAAGTTGTCTCCCATGATGTTCAAGTATGCAATGTAAGTCATCCCCATCTCATTGGCCTTTCTTTGTAGCTCTGCCTCGTAATCATCTACGGGAGGAGCGTCCCGTTTGTCAAACATTTGGAGCGGGGCACATGATTGGTTTTCCTGCTCTCCGAGCATGGGAACTGTTTTGTGGGTGCCTCACGATCGCTACTTTCAGTCTCCCTCTGGCGCCTTGCATCCGCCTTCAAAATCTGGCTCGTAGTCCGGCACAAGTGGGGTTTCAGGTTTCAAAAGATTTTTGTAAAACTTCTCCACCACCGCCAGATCTATTTTCTCCTTTGGCTCGGCCCGTCTAGGTGCAAAGAATTTCTTGACCTGTTCTCCCGAGATCCTATTGGTCTCCTCGTCTGCGATTCCACGGTAAAACCGCAATGGCTTGGCGGAAGGCTGCGGGACGTAGTTTTTGAACTCTTTGGCGTCACGGTTTCCTGCGGATTTCTTTGTGGCAGTGCTACGATGCTCCTCGTGGCGTGCTCTTCCTTCTGTTGAGGAGATGGCTGAAGCGGAGATGGCTGACGGCCGGAGATGGCTGCCAAGCAGAGATGGCTGACGGGCCGGAGATGGCTGCCGCGCAGGAGATGGCTGACGGGCCGGAGATGGCTGCCGCGCAGGAGATGGCTGACGGGCCGGAGATGGCTGCCGCGCAGGAGATGGCTGAAGCGGCTCAGACTGCTGACGCTGCGGAGACGGCGGGGGTGCCAGTGACCTCCAATTTGGAAGCACAATGTGTTCCTTCTTCCAAAGAATGGTTGTTTTCACTGCAAATTTGAGTTGAGTTTCCCCTTCACCTGTAGCATGGTCAAGCTGTGCTTCCTCATATTCCTTCACAACCTCATCCACCCCGACAATAGCATAGCCATCTGGAATCGGTCGGCAGTGGTAAGTTCCACCAGCTACAGGAGGTAAGGCATAGCCGATGCCACCTTAATGGATAAGCCCATTAATCTCACATGCAGCTCAGCGTGTTCGCTCTCCGTGATCTCATCAACGGGTATCGAGGACCCGTCATTTCAAGCGTTGGCTGCGTTCTCCGTGGAAGCCACCTGCTTTCCGATGCAGGCGCGGGCAGCTTCCAATGCAGGCTCTTCATGCCTGAGATGGGCGGTAGCTTGATGGCTCTGTGCATTCACTTGCGCTGCAGCGCCGCAAGTGCATGTTCTATCTGTGTCATCCGATCTGACGCTCTTTTTCTTTTACGCGCGCCATCCGTAAGAGTCGCTCCGGGCAAACCCATCCTTCCACGTCATACCCCCTGCCTCGTGCATGTCCGTAGTGTTCTTTTTACCGATGGCGTGTGAGCTGGTCATTCTCTGTCGGGATGGAAGGTCCCGGATGTTTCCTCGTATGCCGTGATGAGTTCAGGACGGGTTTGGCAAGGATGGTTGGGAAGATACACAATCCTGTTTCGGGTCCAACCTTGCCCGATTCCGTAGAACCAAGTCTTTGCACGTAGGTCCCACCCATGCAGGGTGTGGTCCCTCTCTCGCAGAGGCCTCTCCTTCCTCCCACTTAGGCCTCGAGATATGTAGCCACGACCCGTCCTCTGGTGATATTCCTTCTTGAGGCATTAAGCGTATTGGTTTCGACCTCTTTTTAGCTATAGCACTTTCTTTATATGTCTTAAATTCGGGCCGTTGAGGTCTTATCTTCGCATAATATGCGTCAAATTTGAGTCTCGCCACTTTGACAAATTTGTTCAATTTTGTCTTCGATTGGAAAGCATCAGCCATCTTCTTTAGAGTCCACTCTTTGACCTTGTTCTCTATAACTGGTTGTTTTCATCCTCCTCTGGCGGAAGGGTGAAATTTACCAACAACGAATTCAAAGCGTTTCTTTGGATCATCGACAAAGGTACCGCCCTTCTTTGGCTTATTCCAATTTTCAATTGTGATTGGGATTTGGTCCCTAACAAGAACTCCAATGACGATAAATTTGTCTGCGGCCTTCTTGGGCTCCATCGGCCTGCCATCAACACGGACCGCTTCGATCGTGAACTTTGCACGATCTTTCAACCGGGCTCGCGCCTCGCTTGCTCTTTTCGTAGAAGAAGATGGTTGGCTGGTCGATCGAGGGCTAAAAGAAGAAAAGCGTTAATTAATACATGTAGAAGAAGATTGTTGGTGGAGTTCACCGAGGCTTAATCAATGCATATACCTCGCGGACTTTGTAACCAT
Source organism: Avena longiglumis (assembly GCA_030063025.1). NCBI lineage: Eukaryota > Viridiplantae > Streptophyta > Magnoliopsida > Poales > Poaceae > Avena > Avena longiglumis. The sequence continues at coordinate 66,727,078 of CP125978.1, read as the reverse complement.
TAAATTGCGTTCACCGAGTCTTCATCTTCTCCATGACTAGTACTTGAGCCGTCGTCATGTCCCTCCAAGTTCGGATATTGTGAGGTGTCCTCATCAATAATGTTCTCCATTATTTCTTCTTCTTCAAGGTTTCTACTAAGTGGATCCATAGTTTCTAAAACAATAATATTATCACGAAATATCGAATACATCTATTGAAATGCTCAAGCAAGGACGATGATATGACAGGTTAAAAGTATTGAAATGTAACCCTAATACATGCTTGGTCATTTCAAACCCTAATTCGGAGAAACCGGACTCATATGAGAGGGTACATTTACTTCTTCTAATTAACTTGTCATCAAAGTTGATTAACATAGCATGGTTATTATAATGCTATATTGACAACGAGAGGTGGCGGCGCTAGAGCGGGCCGAGTGCGTGGGGGTGTGCGTTCGAACCAAAGGACGTGATGGTCTACCTAACATGGGCGACACACCCTCGGCGTGTGTAGGCTCGGCGAGGACATAGGAGGTCGGTCGGCGGCATAATGGTGGCGGTGGTCGGCGTGGCACAAAATATACACATGCATATACAATACACATACAATACAAATCCTTTGAATCAAACATGCATAATTTCCTATAGGATTTCTATAGGATTTAATCCTACAAATTTCCTATAGGATTTAATCCTACAAATTTCCTATACAAATCCTTTGAATCAAACATGCCCTTACTTATATCCCATGGGATGGCGGACGAGGCGGCGGCGAGGGTGGTGTGGGCGAGGGCGGCGAGGCGGAACACGGATGCGGCGGTCTCGTCGGCGGCGGTGCTAGCGGCGTTGGCGTGGCCTATGAGCTCAAGCGGCGGCGGGAGACGCTCTCTGCACGGGAAGAGAGCGAGGTGGTCATTAGGGTTTAGGCGTGGCCTATTATAATATCTTTGCTATAAGCTATTTTATTTTTACTCCACATGCTTCTAATTCACATGTGCAAGGATTAAGGCCTAGATCTTAGGAGTCGCGAGGCCCGGAGGTTCGAGGAGGAGGGCGCAGGCCATGGCCGGGCGTGAGCTCCTGCCAAAAGGGCACGACCAAGGAAGACGGGCCACAGGATCAAAGCTATGCAGATTCAGGGGGCCGCCAGCCCAAGAATTTTTTTCCTAATATCCCTTCATATTTGACAAATTTTGGGTAAAATAACGATATTTGGCCCATTTGCCCCCAATAGTGGCCCAAAGTGTCTCCTTGGCCCATTTGCCCCCAATTGGTTGGCCCAAGCTCCGCCAAAGGAGTGGGAGGGAGGCGGGAACAAGGGACGGCCACAGGCTGACGGCAGTCGCGGACATGGCGGCGCTGCGGGGCGGGAAGGAGAGGGGCAGGTCGGTTGAGGCGGGTCCTGCTCGGAGTGCTAGATGTTCCGTGATGGAGTTCTTGTCGGAGCTTCTTCGGACAACTTCGACTGGCTACGGTCTTGGCGTCTCACGCCCGTGGTCTTGTGGGGTCCTATAGAATCAGCCTTCGCGTTCCGGAAAGTCGATCTTGGTGGGTTGTCCTCTAGTTGGGTTTCCGGAGGCAAGGTCGCATGAGGCCGAGGACGAGGCAGGTCGCGGCACGCGCCAGATAGGGCTCGGCGAGGTGGCGAGACTCGCAGAGCGACGGAGAGTCGCGCGACCGACGACCGTCACGGGCGGGCGGCTCACGGCGAGGCGAAGGGCCTTGCCGGCGAGGAGGTCGCGGTCGGGGCGGTCGGCGGCACGCGGACCCGGCAGCGCGGCGGCTCGGGCGGCGGCTTGAGCTTGGCGATGCCTGGCTGGCGGGCAGGCGAGGCGGAGGCAGCGTGGCGGCGTGCGACCAAAGGCGGCGGAGGAGAGCCAGGGAGCGGCGGGGCTTTCAGCACGGCGCAGCTCGCGGGCGGCGAAGCGAGGGTTCTTCAGGGGAAGGAGGTCGGTCGGGCGGCGCTTCGGAGGCGGAAGCTGACGTGGCGGCGGGCCCGGCTGCGGTGAGGCGCGGCGTGGCGGAAGAATCGGGCGAACCTCGAAGCGCGGCTTCGAAGAGCGGCGTCGAAAGGCGTCGAGGCGTCAAGCTCGATCGATCTGGCTGTGGCATGGGAGGAATAAGGGAGGAGGTGAAATACCCCTTTAACACCGGTTCGTGGTGGAACCGGTGTTAAAGAGATTCCAGCATTTACTTTAACACCGGTTCGTGGTGGAACGGTGTTAAAGAATGCTTCTTTAACACAGTTCCAGCACGAATGTTAAAGGGGGTGTTTTCAGCATTTATTTCAGGGCTTTTTAATTCAGGGGCTTTTAATTCAAAAATATGATATGAATTTAGAAAATTCATATCTTTTCATTTCAACTCAGAAAATATGAATAATATATCATAATTTTCGGAAAAATAATATCTATCCATTAATGTAAATGATTTTTATATTTACTTTACATGAAATTTTTAAAATAAATAAACACTTATTTCATGCATTAAAGGGCTTTTTAATTCAAAAATATGATATGAATTTAGAAAATTCATATCTTTTCATTTCAACTCGTAAAAATATGAATAATATATCATAATTTTCGAAAAATAATATCTATCCATTAATGTAAATGATTTTTATATTTACTTTACATGAAATTTTTAAAATAAATAAACACTTATTTCATGCATTAAAGGGCTTTTTAATTCAAAAATATGATATGAATTTAGAAAATTCATATCTTTTTCATTTCAACTCGAAAAATATGAATAATATATCATAATTTTCATAAAATAATATCTATCCATTCATGTAAATGATTTTTATATTTACTTTACATGAAATTTTTAAAATAAATAAACACTTATTTCATGCATTAAAGGGGCTTTTTAATTCAAAAATATGATATGAATTTAGAAAATTCATATCTTTTCATTTCAACTCAGAAAAATATGAATAATATATCATAATTTTCATAAAATAATATCTATCCATTCATGTAAATGATTTTTATATTTACTTTACATGAAATTTTCTAAAATAAATAAACACTTATTTCATGCATTAAAGGTGCTTTTTAAGATATATAAAAGAACTAAAATTAAGATACATGGCCGATTAAGTAACAATCGAACTGGAAGCGAAAATTAAGATACATAAAAGAACTGAAAATCAAGATACATGGCATTAAGTAACAATCGGCGAACTTGTTTTAATGTTGGAGTGATTTAGTCATGCTCCTGCCTACACCTGTAATACTACCATGTAGTCAATCGTACTCGCCGCCGTCATCGCTGCCGTCGGGGTCACCGTAATTGAACCTCCGGAGAGTACGTGGGCTGGACTTGAGGGTAGCGCGTAATGGACTTGAGGGTAGCGCAGACGGGGTTAGAGTCGGCGGCGGTGTCATAGGCCATGGCCTGGAGAGTCCGATCGCCACCATAGCCGACGGCCTCGTTGAAGTTAGGAGGAGGTGGGTCCTCCTCGTGCTGTGGCGCCTCTCATGCCGATCCACGAAGAAGGCTTCCCAAGTAGAGAAATAGTCGGGATGCCATCCGGGATTCCTCCGCTGCTCGGCGTGAGCTCAAGTAGTAGTGGTTCGTGATGGCCATCCGCGCGCCACACCTAGAGGGACAGGAGGAACCACACCTCCGGCCAAGATCCAGCCGACGGGGACACAAGAGTTGGCGGGCAGTAGTTCGAGCGCAAAGCGCCTCCGCCCTCGGGGTTAGTGCTACGGTGGAAGCCATGGGAAAGAGTGATGAGGTTGCAGATATGAGTCTAGAGATGTGCAATGACAATGGAGGCCAACCCCTACATATATATATAGTGAACTAGCGGGAAGAATGGAGGGAAGAATCAAGGAAGAAAAATGGCGGGAAGAAAAATGGCGGAAGAATGGCGGAAGAAAAATGGCGGGAAGAAAAATGGCGGGAAAAAATGGCGGGATGAACCTTTAGTCCGGTTGGAGACACCAACCGGGACTAAAGATGAACCTTAGTCCCGTTGGAGACACCAACCGGGACAAAACACGAGTCAAGACTAATAATAGAGGTGAGTGCATGTCGACATTATGTCGGCGGCGTACCTTGTCCGGATGGTGTCACCAACCGGACTAAAGATGAACTTAGTCCCTTGGAGACACCAACCGGGACTAATAATAGGGTGAGTGTCGACATTATTTTGTAAGTGTCAACACTATGTCGACCTGCTTGTACTATAAATAGGCATCCTTGTGAGTCCGGTCCTCCAGCCGGTTTGAGGCGGGGACACCACTACGGTTGTGGAGATGCCGACGGAGCCAGCCTCCCAAGCATCTCCGAGAAATCGGTCATAGAGGCACTCTAATATGTGAAATTAGTTAGCTCCTGGTGTATTGATCTAGTTAGACAAGTTACAAAGCTGCAAGATGGTTTTCGAGCAGGGACACCACTACGGGCCAGTTTGTGGAGATGCCGACGGAGCCTCCTCCCATCTCCAGAACTGGTCATAGAGGCACTCCCTAATATGTGAAATTAGTTAGCTCCCTGGTGTATTGATATAGTTAGACAAGTTACAAAGCTGCAAGATCGTTTTCGAGAGCAGGGACACCACTACGGCCAGTTTCAGGGAGATGCCGACGGAGCCCAGTCCTCCGGCATCTCCGAGAAACTGGTCATAGAGGCACTCCCTAATATGTGAAATTAGTTAGCTCCCTGGTGTATTGATCTCCCTGGTTGAGGCGCGAGAAGGCGGCCATTGGTGGGTGTGCTCTCTTTCTCGCTTGAGGACTAGGAATACTGGGGCAGGCGCTCTACTGCAGCACGGTGTTTATAAATAGCAGGAGGGAGGAAGGAGAACGGAGCGGTGGTCTCTGATCCGAAGGATAGAAGGACTACTCTAGTGTAGTCGATTTTTTTTTCTTTTTTTTTCCTCCGTGTGAGATGATGAGCGGTGAGCCGCTTGTCTACTTTAGATCCGGAAAGTTTTTTTAACTGCAACAACGAAAATCTAGTGTGGTTGTGTGCTTACTTAATGTACTCGGAAGTGCAGTTGTTCGGTAAAGAACACACTGACAGCACATAAAACCAACTTCTTCTCATACTCCCGGTCCATCCACAAGACATGTATTAATATTAAAAACATGAACTAGAGTTACATAATATGAGCATGAACTTCTTGGCATATGCCCTTCCTTATGATCGCTTCAGTCGTAACCATGGAGCATCTTCTTTACTTAACGGAATGCTTGGGTCGGTTTTCCTTTGTGAAGGCGGAATTTCATCAAACTTATTATAATCTTCGACATGTCATCTTGTCCTCGATTCCCACGATGTTTCTTTTCCCTGAAAGAACTATGTGGCCTTTGGCTCATCATATGATGTATTCGTTTGCATATTTTTTCTTTTTTTTGGTCTGGAGGACATGTCCTTCACATAGAAAACCCGAGCCACATCATTGGCTAGGACGAATGGTTCGTCTAAGTTCTTCATAAGATTGTTGAGATCCACCGTTGTCATTCCGCATTCTTGTCTACCTCAACCCCTCCTCCTGTTAGCTTGACCCATTTGCATCGAAACAAGGGGACCTTAAAATTAGGTCCATAGTCAAGTTCCCATATCTCCTCTATGAACCCATAATACGTGGTCTTTGCCCATTGTCTTCTGCATCGAGCGGACACCACTGCTTTGGTTGGTGCTCTTTTATCTTGGCCTATCGTGTAAAATGTATTCCCATTTATCTCGTACCCTTGGAAAGTACATACGATCGAAGACGGTGTCCAGCCAACAAGTACAGTGATCCCCTAGCAGTGGTGTTATTCGTGAGAAGTCTTTGCAGCCACCGCCAAAACTCGCCATGTGTTCACTTATAATCCATTCATCGACTGCCCGCCCGGTGTTTGAGGCGTATTAAATTCTTGTGTTCATTGATATACGGGCAACCAAGATAGATCTTTGTAAAACCGTGTAGTGTGCTTGATTGAGAGAATTCCGTCCCTACATATCATTGCTTTACATCCTAGGGTGCCTTTTCCACGCATCTCCCCTCATGTCGTGATTTTGGAACACCAATCGCCTTAAGGTCAGAATAAAATCAACAGAACTCAATGACCTCCTCTATTACATAGCCCTTGGAGATGCTTCCTTCTGGCCTAGCACGGTTATGAACATATTTCTTTAAGACTCCCATGTACCTCTCAAAGGGAACATATTGTGTAGAAATACAGGACCGAGAATGGCAATCTCTTCTACTAGGTGAACCAGGAGATGCGTCATAATATTGAAGAAGGATGGTGGGAACACCAACTCAAAGCTGACAAGACATTGGGCCACATCTGTTTGTAACCCTGGTAGGCTTTCTGGATCGATTACCTTCTGAGATATTGCATTGAGGAATGCACATAGCTTCACAATGGGTACTCGAACATTTTCAGGTAGAAGCCCCCTCAATGCAATCGGAAGCAATTGTGTCATAATCACGTGGCAGTCATGAGACTTCAGGTTTTGGAATTTTTTCTCTGCCATATTTATTATTCCCTTTATATTCGACGAGGCAACTCATTATTTCTTGGAAGAAGATTCTTCATTTTTACCAACAACTTTGAAAATGCGCTGTCAGTCACACCATTCTCTGCCTTCCATTGCAGCAAATCCAGTGTGGCACCTAGCTTTTTGTGGCCATCTTCGCAAGTTGGATACAACAATGTTTTGTGATCCTTTAACATCTGCTCCAGCTTCTCCTTCTCCTTTTCAGTTTCACATTCTTCCTTTGCATCAGTAATGGCCCGACCAAGATCGGCATCAGCGGGCGCATCTGCGCCCTCTTGATCTTCATTATCTACCTCCGTTGCATTATCATCATATTCAGGATACATATTATGATAGTTTTCATCATCCTCTTCTTCTTCGTTGTCTTCCATCACAACCCCTTTTCTCCGTGCTTGGTCCAACAATTATAGCTGGGCATGAAACCAGATCGAGCGGTGGGCGTGAATGGTTCTGTATTTGAGTAGTCTTTCTTGTTCGACAGTGAACACACGGACAGCACATAAAACCATTGTGACCACGGTTTGCATTAGCCACAACGATGAAATTTTGGAGGCCGTAATGTACTCGGAAGTCGGCGGTCACCGTACATCCATTGCCGATTCATCTGCATTAATATGTAGTATATATCAAAAATAATAGGGAGATGACCATTTATATATATAGTACATCAATGACACATGAAACTATAGTTGCCGACCTCGACCGACGGAAGAGCAACAAGAAAGCTTATTTTGAGCTCTCGGGCATTTCACCGAACACCTCTAGTGCATATGAAAAAAACACAAACTAGCACTCTTCACACCCTCTTGCTAGGCTCCAAAATGTGAAAGAATGGAAGAGTGGGGTGTGTGTGGGCTGGGGTGGTGTCTTATATAGCCCCCCCCCTTTAACACCGGTTCGTAGAAGAACCGGTGTTAAAGGGGGGGGTTGCGCGGGCCACTGGTGGAAAGACCTTTAACACCGGTTCGTGGCACGAACCGGTGTTAAAGGGGGGGCTCCTTTAATGCCGCAGAGGCCACGCTGGTACGGCCCCCCTTTAACACCGGTTCGTAGAAGAACCGGTGTTAAAGCCCATTTTCGGGATCAACAAAAGCCCGCGTTTCCACTAGTGTGGGTATGTCGGGTCGACCTAAATTTTAGCTTTTATATAATTTTCACATACAATAATCTCTAAACAAAACAACCAATTTTGACCTAAGCATGCATGATAATACAAGGTAAATAAAGTTCACAAAATCACGCCGGTTTATAAAGCAAGATTGATCTACTTGACTAGTGGGTATACCAAGGTTAGCTAGCTGATGGGATGGATAAGAAGCTAGCTTATACGTAATTGCCATACAAAGCTAGATAGATGGATTTACGTTTATACGTGTGTGTGTGCAACAAAAGCTTGATCCGACCCACTCGCCGAAGGAGATATGCGGAAAATGATCAATTCAAGTTACCACAGCTGTATTAAGATTTAAGAGTGTCTAATTCTTGAACGTGGGTCGACCCCGGCTGACCCAATGGGTCACACGGTGCCGGCGCGCTCTACCGACCTGATTCTTGTATGAAGCCGACCCAATTCACCCAACTGCTATGTTTTCTAGGGTCAGGCCAAATATCTAATGGGTCGACTCGGCTCATTCCCATGCTGATCATGCAAGCACCCACACGCACGCGCGCAGACACATGACACATGCGGGAACACGCATGCCCGTCCACGCGCATACACATCTGAATCCGTTAGAAACGGCATCAATGTTGAGGCCAGTGCTCGTGCTTATTTTATGATGGTTGGCTAAGTTGAAATAATGGATCCCGATAAAATCGTAGAAATATGCGAGTTAGGACGATGCTGCTTGATTTCGTGTACTTTCTCGGTGGTGTTTTCCATACGGAATTGAGTTTGTATGGGATATTATGCAAATTGGGGGTTATCCAGAACATAAGTCCTCTCTAGAAAATGTCATACATTCCTCATTGATTGCTTAGGCCCTGCTTCTTCTTTGACACGATGTTTTTTTTTTCTCCCTTGTGCGGTTACATCAATCTTTGACACGATGTGAAACAAGCAATCCCGATGTCTCGCATGCAAAAATACTTTCATTTGAACCATATGGATCGTAAGTGGAAGGTTGTTCAGACTCATTGCTCAACCAAAAAATCAACACAAATTACCCCTTCCACGTGATGCATCGCTAGTTCTGGACAAGGACAGGAAGATATCTTGGCCATATTTTTTTAGAAATGGGTGTTTTATTACTCAATACACCCGGCCTCTGCATAGCTAGGATGCACACAACCAAACAACCACAGTCTCGGTCGAAAACAAGAAAATCTGGAATACAAAAAAAATGTAAATGAAAGCATAGTTCTCCCAATTATCTAAGAAAGATCTATTCGCAGCGGTTGCTGCCATCCATGCCGGGAGAAGACATCTCGGCGCCGTATCTTTCAACCGCTTACAACCCTCCGCAAACAAGTCGCGGAACTCCATACGTTGTAGAGAAGTCCATGATCGGAGGACAACCGTGGCCCGATAGATAACCTGCAATGGAGAAGATACAACATTATTAAAAATCTTGTCATTTCTACATAGCCAAAGCGATCAAATAATGGCAAGCGCTCCCACCCTAAATAAAGTCTCATATTTATCCTCAATCCCATTCATCCAGTTGCCAAAAACATTGACTACCGATCGAGGAGGAGATAAACTAGAGGCTATTTGGATGATTGACCATATAGCACGAGCAAATTTATAATGGAAGAATAAATGACGTATTGTCTCATTATGATGACAATATACGCATTCAGTGCTACCATGTCAATTCCTCCTAACAAGATTATCTTTTGTGAGAATCACCCCTTTACGAAGATACCAAGCAAATATCTTCGTTTTAAGGGGTATCCTCAACTTCCAAATTTTACTATTGTCATCGACTGGAATATAGGTTGGATCAAAGCTCTATAAAATGAATCAACAGAAAAATTTCCACTATATAATAGTTTCCATTTAAATTCATCCATACCCTCAGATAGTTGTATCCTGGATAATCTTACTAAGAGATTATTCCAAGACACCAGTCTGGGACCTAAGAGACTTCGTCTGAAAGACACATTAGGAGGATTAGTTTCCATTACCTCAGCGAGAGTATCCCTTTTGTGTCTAACAATCGAATATAGAGCTGGATATTGTTCACGGAGAGAAGTTTGGCCAAGCCATTTATCTTCCCAGAACCTAATTTGTGAACCATCCTTAATATTAAAAGTGCCAAACCGAAAGAATTGCGTTTTGGAAGCCATTAGTCCAACCCAAAAGTGTGAATCACCTGATTTCCAAACCAGTGTAGACACCGCTTTTGAGCCAACTTTATATGCGCTACCTATGAAGCCAGTTTCAGTCCACACACATGATAAAGATCCATGGTAAAAAAGAAGGGGAGATGGGGGTTGTTGAAGTACCAAATCCTCCATATAAAACCCCATTAATCGTCTCGTCTAGCTATGTTGGATATCTTAAGGCCATCTCTAGTCTTGTGTCGGTTCAAAACAAAATGTTGAGTCTGAGCTTGGTTGACTTTATTCAAGTGGTTGAATTGGTAAATATGCAGATAAACAAAACCACTCTTTCATCTTGAAAGTGCCTTTGTTGTTCTGGATACCATCTGCTACCGTCCTATCAAAGATAACGACCACTTGGCGATTGGGAACGTAGAGGACTCCTTGCGAAGTACATTATTCTAGAGAGGGATCAACCAGCACCTAACAGATGAACGATACTTAGACTTATGCGGGCCGGTGTCTAAACAGGTTCCTATTGCCACACAACCACCATAAAAATTATGCTACCAAGCTTTGTTTAAGAGCCTTGATGTGTTACACATATGAATGGCACTCCGTTTTCCTCAAGTAAATCTTTTTAATTTTTAGAACAACACGTGTTGCAGTCAGCCAAAATATATATTAGACGCAAGATAGCTAGCTTAGACACAAGTTGAATTTTTGAGGATGGTTCGACGCCCGTGGCAGGGGCGTTTTACTGGCGTGATGATGTTGATCTGAGTTTTGGAGCAGTTTGATCCTTATGGGCGATAAAGTTGTAGCTAACTGTGACTGAGGAAAACGTTCCTCAATATCTGGTATACCTACTTTGGAGGTGTTTTTTTAATGGAAATTAGAGGTTATGCAAATGATCCAAATGGTTGTTATCCTGATTAAACAAGTCTCGTGATGCTTTGGGTATGCATGTACACATTAGAGAAAGTCCGAGTACAAGTTCGTGGTGTTGCCAGATTAATCAGATTAAACTAGCGATGTGGTTACAGGTAGCGGTCCTTGAGGCGTGAATAATACTTGTGGACTCCCATGAGGCCGTGTGGTCTCACAGCCTGGGATGGCTCTCTAAGGTATCACACATGATATCTTCTTCCATGTCGAGCTGGGTGGCATGAACAAACCTCATGAGAAGGACCATGACGGCGCATGAAGATGTCATACATTACTCATTGGTTGTTTAGACCTTGCCTCTTATTTTCTCGAAACAGGCTTTACGCCCAGCTTTATAAATAAAGCAATGACCAACCAGAGTAACAGCTTTAAAAATGAAAGGAGTCCGCTGGGGCAACAGCTTAATAAGCCCGAAAAAAGGAAGGAAAAAATGACCAAACGCACGGAAGAGCGTCACTACGACACCCCGGACGCACTAGCAGGAACTGCGAAGCGTTGCGCCGACACCCTGATCGCCTGCAAGATGCCGTCCACACGCTCCTGGTCACGCTGCCTGGAGAGTGGGTACCACTGCTGGAGATGAGCAAGCAAAGAAAACACAGAGTAAGAAGCCCGGCGGAGATAAATCCGCTCAATCACCATCTTATTCTTAATCTTCCACAGAGTCCACGTGATGGCCGCAAACACCAACCAGAAGAGATGGCGACATCTCCCGGTACGGTTTGCCTCAGTTTCCAGGAACTCACCGAGATCCTGGGCCTGCCAAGCAGGGCCCAGCGCCTCCCGGACAAAGGTCCACAGAAACTGAGTGGCAGGGTACGTGAACATTATGTGGGTACAAGATTCGGGAATCCCACATAATGGACATAGCCCATTGCCTGGGCCGTTGCGCTTCGAGACCTCTACCCCAGAGGGGAGGTGATCCCGGAGCAACTGCCACAGGAAGATACGAACACTCAGGGGAAGGGGAGACTTCCACAGATGCGATGTCCACGGGAGCTCAGGACCCTGGAAGAGGGTCCTATAGGCTGAGATCATAGAAAATGCTCCCGAGGGAGACTGGTTCCAAGAGACCGTATCCCTCTCTATTGAGAGGGATAGGGGCAAGGAAACCCGCAACCACATGAAGTCAGACGCCTCGACTACATTGAAGGTTCTCTGGAACGGGATGTTCCATTGACCCCCCCCCCCCTGCATAGCCTCGGCAACTAACATCATGGGGGTTGCGCAGATAGCGAACAAAGCCGGAAATTCCCGCTTGAGAGGGACACCCTGTAACCAAGGGTCCATCCAAAACAAGACTTCCTGACCGTCCTCTACCACAAAAAGAGATTCACGGCGGATGAGATGTTTGATGTCCTGAATAGCCCGTCAGAACTGGGAACCTTCCCTGCGATCGCAGGCCATCAGGGGGCTGCCCCGGAGGTACTTGGTCTTGATGAGACGAAGCCACAGACCTCCCACATCGCGGAGGATACGCCACACCCATTTAAGCAGTAGGTCCACGCTGAAGCGACGAGAGTCAAGAACCCCTAGACCCCCAAGGATTTTGGGAGTACAAATATCTGCCCATTTCAACATGTGATATTTCTGGTGTCCATCGCCGGCCACCCAAAATAATCTAGACAACTCTTTCGCAAAGTCTGCATGGATTCCTTCAGGCAGCAGGTATAGACCCATCTGATACATGATGAGGCTGGACAAGCAGGAGTTGATCAGTACCGTTTTGGACCCCTTGGACGTAAGGTGTGCTCGCCGCGGTTCAGCTTTCGACCGGACCTTCGTGTGGCATCCCGCAAAACCACTACTAGAAAATCGCGTTGTTTTTGTGCATTGCATCATCATGACATCATCATGCATCTCATTGACTAAAACTAGATTGTTCAAACCTACTTTTGCTTTCCACAAAGATCCCTCTCCATTTCAAAATAATCCCCGGACCCTTCTGGATACTTTGTTTGTCTAAAATAAATTGCACAAGTCTTTAAAAAATACATAAAATTTTATATTATTTTTAGGGGGCAGCCGTACCGGGCCGATCCGACCCAGTCGGCCACCCCCAGTACAAAACCAGAGCTACCCTAAACCCTTTTCCTACCCAACCTACTCTACCCACCCTGCCTCCACCTCACCCCGGCCAATCGGAGCCCGCCACCTCACCATTCCCTAGCCTCCCTCCACTCTCATGCCGCCACATCAGCCGGCCGGACCCACCCCACTCCCTCACACACACGCAACACACACCACACGCGACGCCCACGCCCCACACCACTCACACAGGACACACCCAACCCACACCACCTGCCGCACTCCACCCCACCACATCCCCTGTACCCGACCCACCCGACACGCACACAACGCACGCACGCGGAGACACCGCCCCGCTCCCTGGACCCACCCCGACCCCGCTCTCTCTCCCCGCCCCCTTCTTCCTCCCCTCCGGCGCCCTCTACAGCACCCGCCGCCGCTGTCGGCCTGGTGGGCTCGTCCACCGCCGCCGGCATGGGACCCTGCCGCGAGCACCTCTCGTCGCCCCACCCGCCCGACAACCTCCCTCGATCCCCTCTCCTCCCTGGCGTTGCCCCTGACCCCGCCCGGTGCTGCCGCCGGCGCGGCGGGCCGCCCCTCCACTCCAAGCTCTGCAGCGCCCTGTCAAGCTCGACCGCGGCCTCCTATCCTTCCTCCCCGCACAGGCCTGGCTGTCGCCTCCCCCAAGCCTGGCCACGAGCGCGCGTGGACCGCTCCCTCTCGCCAGCGTCCTGCACCGCCTCCACCGTGGCCCTCCTCGTCGCCCTCTGGCCCGGCCGCCTCTGCCCCCGGCAACCGCCGGTCTCGCCGACGCCCTTCTCCTGGTCCTCCGCCGCCCTGCTGCCAGGGACCCCTCCTCCGTCGAGCTCCCTCCGGCCGGCCTCCTCCCACATCTCCGCCGCTGCAGGCCTGTGCCACCTCGCCTTCCCTGCATCATCGGCGCCCTTCGCAGCACCAATCATCGCCGCCTCTGCCACGAGCTCCGCCACCCACGCCTCCCCGCTGAGCCCCTCTACCTCGCTGTCTCTTCGGCACCGCGTCCCGCGCCTCTGACCTGCGGCGCTTCCTCCACCTGTGACCGGGCCATGCCTGTCGGCGTCGGTTCCCTCCTCAACGCGAACCGTCGACCCCTGCCCCTGCGCTTCCTCTCTGTCCCACGAGCCTAGGCGCCGTCGTCCTCCAGCTTCCTGTGTGTAGCCACCCACCTGTGTTGCCCGGTGTGTTTTGTTGATGTGGTTGGCGTATGTTCGATAGAGAGTGTGGTATTGGGCTGGCCAAGTCCAACTAAAGGCCGCTCGTTCCCCAAGTTCGCCAACGACCATCGGCGCCGAACCCGATGACCGCCAAGCTCGCCACAAAAACGACAAGCACTTCACCGCGGGACACCGAGAATGCCGACATGGAACCTGGGACCGACAAGTTCTCCTTCACAGATCCGAGGGCTGAGACCCTGAAGAACGATCCGAAGCGCCAGGGCCCGAGCCTGAAGAACGCCAAGATCGCCACGAGGACGACAAGTTCTTCTTCCCGAACGCCAAGACCGACCCGATACGAGGACCCGACAAGATCTTCGCAACGACAAGACCGACACCGACCAGGACGAATCCGATGCGCCCGACGCCGAACCAAGTCCTTCTTCACGGAACGACAAGATCTACTTCCGTTGTCCGAGACCGATCCCATCGAACCTCGCCCCCGTCGAACCCTGTCAAACCCCGGAACCCCTCCGAACCCCCAAGACCTTCGACCCCAGATGTGTGACCCTAAGCCCTATTTTTATAAATGATATATCTTGTAGCATATTAAATTGTTCATGCATGCATTTTTGTCTGTGGTTTGGGGGCCTTATGCCGATTCACTTCATAATTAAATATGGAGCCCATAGGCGGGCAAATCTAGTCTTATATTGGCCTCATTTAAATTTGTGTAGCGAACCGGTAACTTATCTTGCCCTGTTATTACAATATTTAATTTGCGGGGTAGATAAACAACTCGAACCTATTAATTAATTGTCGGGACCCCGGTTCCGCTTAATCTTGCCTAATCGCATCGCACCTTTGCCATGCCATACATCATACATGCATCATGCCCGATCTTTTGCCGTAGTATTAAATAGTGCATCCGGTGTTTCTTCTAGTGCTTTGCTTCTTCGCGGATTAGGCCGATGAGTTGATGCGAGTATCGACCCGATCTTCGGTTGAACCTTCGGCAATGTTTTCAGGCGAGCATCTCCCCCTTTCTACCTATCTTACTTTTATAGTATTTATTCCCTCCTGTTGATCTATTGCTATCTGTGTTGCGATGCTCTAGTTTTCGTACCCGTGATATCCCTTGCAGCCTTATATTGCCTTGGACACATCCTATTACCTGTTGTTTGGTAGATAGTTGGACTTGCGCGTCATAGTCGCTTGCTCAAGTGCTGTTGCGTGTCGTCAAGTACCACAGTTGTTGGAGTATTGCCGTATGTTTAAGGTTGGAGATGATCATGGCTTTAATTATCGTTTACTTTAATTACTGTTTAATAACTAAAATTGAAGTAGGTAAATGCAGAGGCACCGGTGGGTGATAGATAATATTTGGTTTCCGACCGCTCACTGGTGTCCCGTAGGACCCCGAGTTCTTGACACCTGTTCCGAGATCGAGCGCGCTAACCACATGTGGGGTGTATGGGCACCCCCATCGATTTAGTACCTGATTCCAAGTATTGTACTAGGGGCCACAAAGTAGTTTGGGGCTTTATTACTATTCTGTACTTATGCCATGCTTTACTGCTTTATTTACGATTGTGCGAGGAGCACCTGTACTGTTTAGGTAAGCGGAGTGTTTTCGCGGTATCGACAAGCCCGAGAGTTTCGGGTTCCTGCGTTCTGACCACTGGCGCAAACCCCGAGTCCGTCTCGAGCCCGGCCGACTTCTATGGTGTACTTAGTGGGGTGGCCCCGTTTGCTTTGGGTCTGGGAAACGTCGTGTTCGAAACCCCGTCGACATACCGTTGGGTGTATGTTTTGTGATCTTGTACCTACCTGATCTGACAACAAGGGTGTAGGTGCGTGTGGAAACTTTGGTGCACCCCTGCAGGGTTAAATCTTTTCGAGAAGCCGTGTCCGCGGTTATGGACGACTTGGAGCACAGGTCTCGATCATAGACAACTATAACTAAAGTTTACTATTATAAATTGACTTGTATCCGATATGACTAGTAATCAGCTTCACTACAACAGAATGGATAAATAAAAGTACCAACAACTGCTGGGTTTGGGGTTATCTCATGCTAATTGTATCTGACTAGTAAGTGTTGCAACTACAACGGAATGGTTAACTAAAAGTGCCCACTGCTTATTCTATCAGGATGACTATCTATACCTGACTAGTAATTGCTACAACGATAACCGAATAAATAAAACTGCCAACGGTGTGAGTTCCTCGGTTGACTTCCTCGTTTGGTCTCGAGGGGGAAACACCAGGATGGGTATGTTTGGTGGTAGTTTCAGGTTGGATCCGAATAGGTCTTTCTTATCCCTATCTGATAGCCGCCAGTTGAATCGAGTCTCTATAGGTTGTTTAGTGCATGCTGCGCTGCCGCTTCAGTCCACCATACCTATGTAGGCGAGGACCGCCGAATTCTAGCCTCGCCGTGTACTGGCCTCAGTACTGACCGCTCTCTCTTTTTCCTTTGCCCTTTGTCGGCACCCCTTTTGTTTAAGCAGGTTTTGAGATCGACGTCGTTAGCAGGGTTACCCTTCCGGCTTGGCCTGGGCAGGGTTATGGACGCCATTGGTTATTCTTCAGGGCTCTTAGCCCCCTTTGCATCTTGTCCGTAGTCGGACGCTCTATCGTTTTCAAGGTGATTTGGATCTTTGTTCTGTATATCTGTATTCTTGACTCATGGAGTCGTGTTGTATATATATCTGTTCTGTGGGTCCCATCGAGGACTGTTGTGTAATGTTATTACTTCGTTTTCCACCCGCACGCAAGTGCCTGGTGGGCACCTTTGAATCGTTTCTATGCGGGTTTGGCGGGAATCGCTGAAACTTGCATAGGGCCGATTCTGAGGGTGTTACACTTCGCGACCATGGGGGTCGGATCCCTGATCAGCACCCGAGAGTCCCGCATGGGCATGCCCAAGTAGGTAATAGGGAAATCCTCCAACCGGCAATTAAGACGGTCGGAGATCATCTGCCGCCCCTCCTCGGGGAAGCCCAGGACCATGACCTCGCTCTTGTCAAAGTTGATCTTGAGTCCGGACATGGACTCAAAGCACGTCAGCAGGAACTTGAGGTTAATAATGTCCGACTCCGAGCCCTGAACCATGATCATCGTATCATCCGCATACTGGAGGTGGGTGATACCACCTCCAGGGATAAGATGCCCTACCACCCCCGAGAGATGGCCAGCGACCTTGGCTTTGTCCAAGATTTTTGCCTCTTCTTTAAGTCGATGTGAAACAAGCAATCCCGATGTCTCGCATGCACACATAGTTCCTTTTGAACCATAGAGATCACCGGTGGAAGATTTTTGGACTCATTGATCAACCAAAAAATCAACACAAATTAACGCCTCCACATGATGCATGGCTAGTTTTGGATGAGCATAGGAAGATATATATCATGGCTGTCTTATATGCGCCTATGAAGCCAGTTTCAGTCCACACACATGATAAAGATCACGGTAAAAAGGAGGGAAGATGGGGGTTGTTGAAGTCCCAAATCCTCCATATAAAACTCTATTAATCGTATCGTCTACCAATGTTGGATATCTTAATGAAGGTCATCTCCAGTGTTGTGTATGTTCAAAACAAAATGTGAGAGTCTGAGATTGGTTGACTTCATTGCAATGGTGGAATTGGTAGTGGGACTTATGCAGAGTAATAAAACATCCTTCCATGTTAAAAGTGCCTCGTTGTTCTGGGTACCAATGTACCATCTGCTATACCGTCCTATCAAAGGTCACGCTCACTTGGCAATTCGGAAAGTAGAGGACTTCTTGCAAATTACAAGTGCTAAATTCTGTATTTCCATTGTTCAATATTCTAGAGAGGGAGGACTAGAAGCTAACAGATGGACGTACTTAGACCGATGAGGACCGATATATAAACATGTTACTATTGCCACACAACCACCATAAAAATCTACGCTGCCAAGCTCTGTTTAAGAGCCTCGATGTTCTAGACACATGAATGACACTCTGTTTTCCTCCAGTAAATCTGCTTGAGTTTTCAGCACAAGCACTTGTTGCAGTTAGCAAAACATTTTCGCCTAGCCATAATAAAGTGTTGTTTTACGGTGATTGTGATGGAACTTTTCGTTCCATGAGTTTCCGTCAAGTTCCGTTCGCTCTGATTTTTTCTAACTGTTGAAACTATTGATTACATTCTATCAACCTTTGACATAGAATCAATTGGCCTCTAGTAAATATATAAGAGGCTATTCTGAAAAAAATTGGAAGTCAATCATACATCGCTCTCATCTGATATCATACAGCGCTCGTCTCGTCGCTGGAGCTCTCATCTGATCTCATACATAGCTCGTCTCGTCGCGGGCGCCACCCAACGACCGTCTATAAATAAGATTGTATCGTCAGTATATTGAAAAATAGAGAGTCCACCGTCAATAAATGTGGAACTAAACCTTCAATCTAGTCATCAGTCTTTGCTCTCTCGATTAGGATTGCCAGCATGTACGCCACTATATTAAATAGTATAGACGATAGTGGATCTCCCGGTCTCAATCCTTTCTTGGTCTGAAAATAATTGTCAGTGTCATTATTGACTTTTATAGCAATACTACCTCTAGACACAAAGGATTGTATGGGAGCACGCCACTTATCTGAAAATACTTTTATACGGAGCGTTTGCTGAAGAAAAGACCAATTAACTTTATCGTACGCCTTCTCAAAGTTAATTTTGAATAATACTCCATTTAAATTCTTGGACTGTAGTTCATGAATTGTTTCATACAGAATTATTATACCATTAAGATTTCTTCCTTACATGAATATAGTTTGAGAAGGGCGGATAACATGGTCGACCACATAATTCAGTTTAATCGTAACAATATACATACGCGCACATCTGCGCACATACACATCTGAATCGGTTAGAAACGGCATCGAATTCAAGTTAGTCCAAATGCGAGTTAGGACAATGACCCTCGAGTTCGTGTACCTTTTCGGTAGTTTTTTCCATGCAGACTTGAGTTTGTATAGAGATTATCCAAATTCAGGTTATCCAGAATAAACGTGTAAATGGTGCTTCATGTATGATTGCACATATCAAACAAATATCTGATTTTTCCTTTTAAGAAGTATGAGTACAAGTTTTATGGTGATCTCAGACTAATTGAGAAATTATAAGTACAATTTATCCCGCTCTTGCTGCAACACAGGTTGTGAACGAGTACAAGTGAAACTAGAGATGTGGTTCTATAGTTAGCGGTCCTTGAGGCGTCAGTAATACTTGTGGACTCTCGTGAGGAAGGTGTGTGGCCTCACAGCCTGGATGGATCCGTATGGTTTAACATCAGACATCTTCCTCAACCCCGAGCTGGGTGTCATGAACAAACCTCATTAGGAGGACCATGCATGGAGCTGCATAAAAATGTCATACATCCCTAATTGGTTTCTTAGGCCCTGCTTCTTCTTTGAGTCGATCTGAAATAAGGAATCCCGATGTCTCGCATGCACAATTAGTTCCTTTTGAACCATATGGATCACCGGTGGAGTTTTTCGGACTCATTGCTGAACCAAAAAATCAACACAAATTAATGCTTCCACATGATGCATGACTAGTTTTGGATGAGCAAAGGAAGATACCATGGCTGTTTTATATGTGCCTATTAAGCCACTTTCAGTCCACACAAATGATATCCATGGTAAAAAGGAGGGGAGATCGGGGTTGTTGAAGTCCCAAGTCCTTCATATAAAACTCCATTAATCGTCATTTATACCAATGTTGGATATCTTAAGGAAGGCCATCTCCAGTGTTGTGTCGGTTCAATACAAAATACGAGAGTCTGAGATTGGTTGACTTCACTTAGTAGTGAGACTTATGTAGAGTAATAAAACATCATTCCATGTTAGAAGTACCTCGTTGAAGTGTTCAGTCTCTCCTAGCCCTAGACAACGAGCAAACACTAAACTAAATTCCTACATCAACCATGTCGAAAAAATGTGTTACAAAATGGATCAACGATATATCACAAACATGCTTCAGCTGAAAAGGCACCAATCCAGCTCACATCTATAACATGCATGAGCAGTGAAATGGATCATCAATGAAATCATGTATATGATGCTTGTTATAACTTGTAACAGAAATTGGTACCCTCCCTTATGAACTCAAATTCAACGTCTCAGAGAAGCTCTATCTTCCACTTGAAGTAGTATGCATTGATCAGCAAACCACTCAATGTTGTTGCTCTTAGGGCCTGCAATTTTGATCTCCTTTTGCACTTCTCCATTCAAAATTTAAAATTTGGTGAACTCAACATCATTGTCATGGCCTATGTAATTCCCAAACTCAACTCTTTTTAGACAGGTCTCGGGGCATTTGATTGGACCTAGTGGCCGGTCAAACCTAAGCACATTTTGCATATCCATATTTGAGTTTTTTTGCGAAAATTCCACCAATCTCATTAATAATCATCAACGGTAGTACAAAGAGACCCTAAAAGTAATAAAAATTGCAAATAGGTCAAAAGACCACCTAGTGACGACTACAAACACTAGCACGAGCCGAAGGCACGCCGCCATACTCGACCCTTCAGATCAACTCTATTTGGATACGAGCTTGTACAACTTTAGGGAGTTAGGGGGTCTTACTGTTCAGCTCCTGGGCTGACGCAATGGGTCACACGCCGGCAAATTCTACCGACCTGATTCCTATATGAAGCAAACCCAATTGACTCAATGGGCAATTGCTGCTCTGAGAATGCACGCACCCACACCCACAACCCCCACCCACACACACACAAACATGTGTGTGGGCCTCCGCGCAAATACACATCTGAATCCGTTAGAAACCACATCAATGCTGGCCCTGGTGCTCGTTCTTGTTCTATGATGGTTAGTTGAGTTGAAACAATGGATCCCAATAAAGTCATAGCCAGATGCGAGTTAGGACAACGGCCCTCGAGTTCGTGTACCTTTTTTTGAGATTTTTTGTGTACTTCTTCGATAGTGTTTTCCATGCAGAATTGGGTTTATATAGAAATTATCCAAATTTGGGGGTTATCTAGAATATACATGTAAATGGTGCTTCCTGTATGATTGTACACATCAGACAAATTTCTGATTTTTCGTTTTCAGAAAGTATGAGTACGAGTTTTTTGGTGATCTCAAACTAAATGAGAAATCTTATGTCACTTTGTATTGCAATTTGTTTCGCTCTTGCTGCAACATAGGTTGTGAACGAGTACAAGGAAAACTAGCGATGTGGTTACAGGTAGCGGTCCTTGAGGCGTCAGTAATACTTGTTGGATCCCATGAGGCAGTGTGGTCTCACGGTCTGAGATGGCTCTCTAAGGTTTCACACATGACATCTTCTTCCATGTCGAGCTGGGTGGCATGAACAAACCTGATGAGAAGGACCATGGCGACGCATGAAGATGACATACATTCCTCATTGGTTGCTTAGGCCCTGCCTCTTCTTTCAGTCGATGTCAAACAAGCAATCATGATGTCTCGCATGCACACATAGTTCCTTTTGAACCATAGAGATCACCAGTGGAAGTTTTCCGGACTCATTGCTCAACCAAAAAATCAACACAAATTAACGCTTCCACTTGATGCATGGCTAGTTTTGGATGAGCATAGGAAGATATCATGGCTGTTTTATATGCGCCTATGAAGCCAGTTTAAGTCCACACACATGATAAAGATCCATGGTAAAAAGGAGGGAAGATGGGGTTGTTGAAGTCCCAACTCCTTCGTATAAAACTCCATTAATCGTCTCGTCTACCAATGTTGGATATCTTAAGAAAGGTGTGTTGTGTCGATTCAACACAAAATGTGAGAGTCCGAGATTGGTTGATTCTATTTTGGAATATTTTTAATTGATCCAAATTGCTGGGCATTTTGGAATATTAGGAATTTGATAACTTTTGAAAATAAAGTGGTGAGATTTCCTGTAGTGGCTATCTTTTTTATGTTTGATTTTCTATGATATTGGCTAGGTCTGTATGTAGTTGGTCATGAAGCCAAGATCAAAGGATGTGCTGACCAGGTGATGAACAAAGTTGTGGAGTTGGCAAGTCATCTGTCAAGATCGGCGAATGATACTACGACACTTCCACCTGTGGTTGTTGGGAGGCTGTCAATTACTAATTATTGATTCTGGAGGCATATATGATAGACTAGAAGACACCCCCCTTGTCAAAGTTATTTAACTATAACTAGCAGCGTAGCCCTTGCAAATGCGAGGGTATCATCTTTACTATGTTTAAAGTTGTTGGTGGATATAGATAGTTCACAATATGAGGTATGAGTAATACAAATCCCTTCTCACCCTAAAATGTTATGCTTAATTAATTAAAATGTTTAGACGTGCGAGGAACATTTGAATCACCATGCCATATGGGTATCCCTATTTCTAGTAGCATAATAAACTAAGAATATCTTTGTTAACAATTAACAGCTAGTCTGACAAAATAGTAAGATTCTTCTTTTTCAAATTTCGAAATAAGGAAAAGAATCTTTGTTGTATTTCTTCTTGCATTTCTACTTATCATTGCTTCTTTTGTTCTTAATAAATAACGATTTTCATATGAATATACTAAAATTTAAATTATAATAACAGAAAATATATTGAACTTTGATTTAAGATTTCTATTCATGTAGCTTATTTTAATACATTATGTATATATTACACATATATAATCAAAGCTACAAAAAATTACTACAAATTTTGTGGGACATAATTTATATTAGGGTATTCGTAACAGTTTTCTATGAATCACTATTTGTTATCCATATTCCACAACTTAGTCATTTTATATCATCCTCACATGTACTTGTAGTGCCATGTAAGATGACTACCCACCGGCATGAACGGTGTAGTTTCAACATCTTAATTAGATGTTATTTTACATCATAATATTAATGACATGTCATCTTAATTTTTAAACAATTGAAACTTTGAGAAGCTGCACAAGGTATGTTAAAATTACATTATTGCAAAGATATAAGAACCCATGGCCACATATCTATTTTTTAAAAATCTTTTACTCAAATAAACAAATTCAACTTGAATGTGATCTATAGAATTTATTTATCTAGAATACTTATCATAGGTATCAAACTTTCTCCATAAACATTCTGAAGAACTATAATGATATAATAGTTCTAAATCTTGTCAATGAAGGGTGCATATCTATCTTATGGATGTTGAACATAAAATATAATCGTCTATTTCTCATGTCGACAACCTTATGTATTGGTAGTGATATTTATATAGTGGTCACATTGCTAACCTCTTGTGTGACCACATACCGAATTACCACCGGCCAGGCCTCCAACTCCATGTGCATGGTTTGACACCGGTTATTCCGACATGTTATGGATGACTGTGCCATCAACCTAACATCCAACGACATAACTTCAGATGATTTCACATTCTAACACTAACTTGTAAGATTATAGAGACACTTATTTTTTCCATCATATTCTCATGTTCATAAGGATGGATTGCACTGACACGTTTTTCATGTATATACACTATAAAGAACAACAGCCAAAGTTGAATTAGTCAACCCCTTGGTTAGCTTGAAGCCTTCAAGTTTTGGAAGTATAGATCCTCGCATACCCATTTCCTATGCTAACCTGGGTGCCTCTCCAATCATGTACATAGCATATGATTAGATTTATGTGATATATGGCAGAATTGTGCACCCGTTGACTGCAACATGTATGGATTATTATTTTCCAACATCAGAGTCGACATGTTTATATCTGACAATGCATATCTATTATGCCTATGATAAAATCTAATTTACTATTTCTTCTGGCAACAACCTTATTTAATGGAAGTAATATTTATATAGTGGTGACATTGTTATCTCTTGTGAATTGTTGAAGACCTGGTCTTGGAGATGGCGGGGAACATATGCTCCTAGTGTGAGCGCTTATACGATGGTCCTTAGTAGGCCACTAATCCATGCCGCTGGGCGAAATCTGTTTACGCCTGCGAGGCGTCTATTCAACCTCCGTTTGGGGAGGCACTTCATCGATGGTTTAGCGACTCCACATCTCCCTCATCCCAAGTGGTGTTGTCACCGGTGATGAGGATGGTGGCTAATGGCTGAAATCCATCTTGTGAGTGCGGTGTTGCAGCCGAATAACCTGATTGCTTTTCAAGTATTAGTCTTAGGGTCCTATGTGCAAATTTTCAGGGCTAGGTTGTAATTTCTTTGCCTCCTGGGTCTCTGATTAATTTGTAGTCCCACCTCTTGGAATTAATGGTAGCGACTTCTCGGTCCTTCGGGATTATTCCCTTATTTCAAAAATTCTATTTCTCTCCCATGTCACTTTAGAATAGTCTGCCGTTCGTAATATAGGTCAGCTACAATTAGGATAAATGGTTCTTTTTGAAATGGGGTGTACCCAGCCACTGCATCAATCGATGCACACAGCCCTTAATTATCATAATGATATCGGTTTGAGTTCTCTTATGAACATGTGGAGATTGTGATCTATCTACTAATAAAACTATGGAACTTTACATTACAAGACGCATGCTTTACTTTCTCATGTGTCATCTTTTCGATCATATTGTGGCTTCAACATTAAGTAGATGTAAAATTTCTAAAAAAAACCTGTCAAATATTTTCACTACAAATTCAACCTATTGGATTGTAATAGGTCAAAATCCCAATTTTCCCATACGAATATATGAAAATTCGCTAAATATGCTTGTGGAATTTGCACTTCATGTTCTCATGTAGCTCGTTCAATTTTCAATTGACGTGCACATGTAGCTAGCTTTCTGCTTAATTGATCCAGCTCTTGACCGCGTGGACATGCTCCTGGAGTATGTGTTAATTAATAATCAATCAATTTATACACTATATAGGCAGCACGTGAGGCTGCCAATTTGTACACTACGTCCAAGCGTAGTGCTCTTGGACATGCATTTACGTAGAGTTCAATATATACACCCTAACGATTAGGTTGTTTCTTAGTCATAGAATTTGAACCCTTTAGCTCTAGGCTGGGCACGCACGTGCACACCGATCAGTCTTTTTTTCTTTTTGGAGTTTTTTTTTCGAATCGGAGCGAGGTTCATTTCCACGTGAGACAACCTGACCTAACATGATGCAATTTCCACATGAGACGACCTGGTAGAGGCGGTCATGTAACATGATGCAGTCATGTACTTTTCCGTTACGTACCTGTGTTTTCTAATTAAATCACGGCCATAGATTTTAAATCCAACTGTTAAAATAATTTTGATGATGTGGATCGACGTGGTGGCTCGAAAAACACCCTTATATTGGTTTTAGTATATAATAATAATAATAACTAGCAAGGTGTCCCTCGCAAATGCGAGGGCAATGTCTGAATATGTCAAAAACATTTTACCTTTTATTAGAAACTTATATCACGCGACAATAATTAACATAATTTTATAGTCATAGTAAATACAATTTCACTTGTATGGGAGATAGTTAATTTTCCAATAGAAAATAACATATAAATGACTATATTTTTTTCTCACGTGTTCTTATTAGATAATGATGTATAATAAAATTTATATTGCAAGGCAAGATGCAGTTTTTATTTGATGTTACCTTACTGTAAAAGGTTAAACTTCAGATTATGCCCACCTATTTTGATCTATTTTATATGTGTAAAGAATAATTTCTCGCTCAATGATGTTTATTTATAGTTACAAAGATCAATTACTGATCGTGTACTCTTATAAAGATATATCACCAATTGGTTTCATGCTATCGGTTGTGTTAGCTAGCTAAATATTTTGGTCTACCATGAGACTGTCTAGAAGAATTCTCTATTTTTATGCATTCATCATATGTGGTATCACAGGACATTATAATAATTTAATCTGGTGCTTGTGTTAATATTTAAGATTTAGATAAAACTTAAATTGGATAGACAAAATATTATTTGTTTGTATAACCGTAGGGAAACAATAAGTGAGGATTTCTATCATATTTTGTGTAAAACAAATGATTTCTTCATTAGTCCCTCAACTATAAAATAAAGGGAAAATTTCAATAGGAAACCATTGATTTCTTCATTAGTCCCTCAACTACAAATGCTGAAACACACAGTATAATTATGTATTTTCCAAGAACCATTACAATTTTGCCAGAACACAACACACATTCAGAAATAGAAAGTTTTGTCACTTTTGCCCGGGTGACCGAGTTTGAAGAAAATGTGACAAACTTTTCGTTTTTAGCTATGTGGTGTGTTCTGACAAATGTATCGCAAAATTGTAATGATATCTAGCAAAGACAGAATTGTACGGTGTGTTTTAGCAAACGCTAGAAAATAACGATGTCCTATAGCAAATTTTCTCTAAAATAACCAAGGAAAAAAATAGCGCGCTATAGCGCACGTTATAGCACGCTATAGCAAATTTGGAGCGTCGACGCTACGATTAAGCTATTTTAGACGCTATGTCGCTAATTTAAAAATAGCACGCTAAATCATGCTATTTATCAAAACGTTGTAGTGTTGTTATATTTTTTAGCGCTGAAAAATCCAAAAACTACACTCTATAACCCATCGGCCTAAAAGTCCAAAACCATTCCCGAATCATAGGCAAACCTAATCCCAACCCTCCCACCAGATTGTTCCTGCAGTCACCAAATTGGCTCGCGAGCGGCGGTGGTGCTTCTCCAATTTGCGAGTGGTGGAGGTGGTGCTTCTCCAGTTCACGAGGGATGAAAAATAGGGACCCACTTGAAGACAACACATTTGCTAATGTAATAGAAGATGAAGATAATGAGTGGATCACATGTGTTGTGCAAGGTGAAGTTATAGCTCAAGCTGAACAAGTAGCTACATCAAAAAGAAAGAGAGTTTGCCACCCTAGGAAGAAGAAGGTCCTTCATGTTTAGAAGAAATGGAGAATCATCTAAAATCTTACTTTCAGCACTACAAAATCATCAGCCACCACTGTTGAAAGAACATTTCTTAATCCCTAGTGTTTTATGTGTTAGATAACAATATCAAAGATTATTTAACGTGTGTTGAAGTGTTGCAGCTCTCTCTAAGAAAAAGGGAAAAGTATCTGCCTTTGGGCGGATAATCCGCTTCACTGCGGATAATCCGCCCCTCCCTCTTCCCAGGAGTGCGCGACCCCCAGAGAGGAGGCGGAGTTTGTGGCCGGATTTTCCGGCCATGCCGGATAGTCCGCCCCTTGGGGGAGGACAGTCCGCCCCCTCGAGGATTTCCTTCAAGCCAAGGTCTGCGTCGCTCTCTGTATGGGGGGCGGAGTTTCCCTCGGACTTTCCGGTCCTTGGGCGGACTTTCTCCCAAGGGCGGATAGTCCGTCCCCGGCAGGGGCGGATAATCCGCCCCCTCGGGAATTTTCTCCAAGTCAAGGCTGCGTCGCTCTCTGTATGGGGGGCGGAGTTTTCCCCGGAGTTTCTGTCCTGGGGGCGGATTTTCTCCCAGGGCGGATAATCCGCCCCCAAATTTCTCCAACGGCTTGTTCTGGGAAGGGGGTATTTAAGCCTGTCTTCCCCCTCTGTCCAGAACTCTTGATTGATCCAAAAAAGAAAAGACCTGACCTGCAACCTTCATCCAAGAGAACTCCACCTAGATCCACTCAAAGGCTCCATCCATTGGGGAATCAAAGGAGGAGTACTCAATCATCATCAACTACAATCAAGCGCTTCATCTCGTCTCCATTCATTTGGAGAACCACCGATCTAGTATTTCTTGCAAATACCTAGATCCTTGTTTTTGTTTATATTGATAAACCTTGTTCTTGTGGCAGCTTGTTGTCATCTCGGGAGCCCCCAATTCGGTTGTGGGTGTGTGCCCCGATAGTGTTGTAAAAGGCACTGGTTCCCGCCTCGAAGGGATCCAATAGTGGAGAAGGTGGATCAGGCCTCTCGTGGCGAGATCCATCGGAAAATAGGGTGAGGCCTATTGTGGCGTGGTGGTCTTAGAACCGCCCACCCCTCCAACGCAGATGTACTTCCCTTAACAAGGAAGGAACTACGGTAAAACAAATCCTTGTGTCTCCGCGTGCTCCACTACGGTTCCTTTGCTCCTCTCTTTACGTGCTTAGTAGTTAGGGTTGCATATAGGGAGATTCTCGTAGTTACATATCTAAAGAATTTACTTTGTGTCAAGCCTAAAATTGAAAAAGTATTAAAAATTGGTTAGCACCTATTCCCCCCCCCCCCCCCTCTCTAGGTGCCCATACGATCCATTTCAATTGGTATCAGAGCCCTGGCTCTTATTTCGGGCTTAACCGCCTAGGAGAAGTATGGGTTCCAAGGTAGATGGGAGTGATGCTCCGGAGGTAGTCACCATGAACGATCTCAAGACGTTGTAAACAACCTTGGTGAGTTCAATGGAGGCTAATATGGAAGAGATGCGTCAATTGATAATGCGTCTCTCCACATCCATGACATCACCTCCATCTAACTCGAGGATACCACTCCAATCCAAGGAAGCGGGTAAAACTGTTTCCAAAGATAACGAAGTGGTTGGTGATGACACTAGCAAGAGCTCCTCCTCGAAAAAGGATAGCGGTAAGGATGGATACAATGAGGTTTCTCATGTGTATTCCCCTGATCCACCTATCCCTCACCCGCATATACATAATAGGGGTGATCCACCCAAACTTTCAGCATCTACTTTTACTCAATGGCAATTTTTGATGAAATCTCATATGTGCAGTTCCTCCATAGAGTTGTGGAAGATCATTGAAAATGGTCTTCATGTTGGAAACCCCAACAATCTTACAAGAAGAGAAGTTGTCGATAGCCAACTCAACGCTACAGCTCTACACATGATACAGCTTGGTGTGGGTGACAAAGATATGCCACACATTCAGCATCTTAGTACAACTAAGGAAGCTTGGGATGCTCTCACCGAGCTCTTCATCGGAAATGAAAGTATGAAAAGGAATAGATATGATGCATTGAGCAACGAAGCTGAAGTATTCTATATGTTGGATGGAGAAGACCATGAAGACATGTATAGGAGTCTTAAGGCAATAGCCACAAATTTCAGAAATCATGGTGCCGCTCATGTTGATGATGCATGGATCAAGCGCAAGTATGTCAGTGCTCTTATGCCATTTGAGCCCACGGATTTTAAAAGTCTCCAAGGTAGGCATAACTATCACCTCATGACATCCAATGAGGTAATGCAAGAAATGGCCGCTTTCAAAGTGGCTGCCAAGAATGCCGAAGATGCTCGTGCTCGAGCTATGGGGATGCAAAAGGGGGTCAACGTGGCTTTGAAGACTAGTGTGATTGATCATGATGAATATGCCATAGAAGGTCTGGACTATCCCGAGGATATAAAAAGGATCCACGGACAATACTTGGCTCTTTATGCTAGAAACTTTTGGAAAGATCCAGCCAAGGCTAAAGCTGAACTAGAACGCAAGAGTGGAGCCTATGGAAGAAAAGAAAATGGTCCCAAGATGAGAACATGTTTCAACTGTGGTGATCGGCTGCACTTTGTAGCTGAGTGTCCATATCAAAGTAGGGAAGATAATGGAGGAAGACTTATTTTCAAGGACAAGTCAAAGGCTCCACGCAAGAAACAGTTTGTAAAGAAGAATGCTCCCTTCAAGAAGAAACCAAAGATTGTTCTTGTTGCTCAAGAAGAATAGTCATCGGGAAGTGAAGATGAGGATGAAGACGATAGCTCTCAAGAGGTGGCTGCTATAGCCACCACGTCTCCTTCAACATCTCTCTTCGACTCTTCGACTGAAAACATCATCAACAAGAATTCTACTTGTCTCATGGCAAGAAGCTCCGAGGTAACGACTTCTAACTCTTCTTTTTCTAAGGCTATGATTGACATGGATGATCCTACTAGTCTTAAGGTTAAAGAAGAGATTATTGCCTTGGATTACTTCTACACTAACTTGCAAGGTGAGCACAAAGTTCGTTTGAAGCTCTTATGGATCAGCTGGCCCAAAACGAAGCTCTTCTCAAAGAAAAGGGCGGAATTGAAAGGGAGGATGCAATGAAAATTGCATCCTTAAAAAATGCCCTTGAGGAAGAATAAGAAGCTCTGGTATCTCTTGAAGAGAGGCTTGAGTCCATTGAAGAGTCACATGAAGAAATTGTGGCTAAACTTGTTAAGGAACGTGACAATGCAGTCACCAAAGCAAAGAAGTTAAAGAAGGAAAAGATTGACTTCGGGGCTGCTCATGATAGACTCTCCGAGGAATTGGAGAAACTTGACAATGCTCACAAGGCATTGAAAAACGATTTCTCCATTCTCAATGAGTCACATGATCAGCTTCAAAGTCGATTGGCCAAATATGATGTTCCTAGCTCATCCAACACAACATATAGTCACAAGGAAAATGCTAGTGTGGAAAAAGAAGTGGTCAAGGACATCACTCCCAAGGATAAGGGTGTGCTTGATGAAGTTCTTGGCAAGCAAAGGTCAAATCATGGTAAAGAGGGACTTGGGTATGTCACCAAGTCCAAGAAAAAGAAAAACAAGAAGAACAAGACCAAGAATGTGCAATCAAAGACAAGCACTGTTGAGAAGAATGTCACAAAAGACAAGATTAACAATATTGGTTTTGCAGGGCCTCACAATCCAAACTATGAACTCTTTTGTGATGATTATGGCGGTGTTTATGCTTATTATATCGGTCCCTTTGATGAATATATTGCTTGGTCTATTTGGGTCCCAAAGACCCTTGTTACTAACATGAAAGGACCCATTGAAAAATGGGTACCTAAAACCAAGAAGTAATTCCCTTGCAGGGCTATGCTTCCGGTGGGTCGAAATGGGTGTTGGATAGTGGATGCACCAGTCATATGACCGGAAGCAAGGAGATCATCACGGAGATGCGTCCAAATCATGATAATATCACAGTCTCCTATGGTGATAAGTCTAAATCTCAGGTATTGGGTCTTGGCAAGGTTGTGGTTGCCCACGATATCTATCTCGTGGACGTCATGCTTGTTGAGACCCTCGGTTACAACCTTCTTTATGTTCGTGCCCTTGGCAAGATGGGCTTTGCTGTTTTTATCGATGATGATTTGGTGGTACTCTTGTGGAGCAAGTCTCTAAAGGTCGCTTTCATTGGATACGTCGAAAATGACCTGTATGTGGTGGACTTTTCGGGGAAAATTACTTCGGGTCCGATGTGTCTATTCAAAAAGGCCGACATGGGCTGGCTATGGCATCGCCGTTTAGCCCATGTCAACATGAGAACTTTGCAAAGTCTCCACAAGGGTGGCCACATCCCTGGACTAAAAGACAATGTCTCCTTTTCCAAAGATCGTGTTTGCAGGGCTTGTGTTGAAGGCAAAATGCACGAATCTCCCCACAAGAGGAAGACTATTGTGTCTTCAAATAGGATCTTGGAATTACTTCATGTGGATTTATTTGGTCCTCCTTCTCATGCAAGTCTTGGTGGGAAGAAATATTGCTTGGTCATTGTTGATGATTACTCAAGATATACATGGGTCTATTTCTTCAAACTAAAGAGTGAGACTCAACAAACAGTCATTGACTTTGCCAATGAAGTTCAACGTCAACACAATGTTCCTATCTTGGCAATAAGGAGTGACAACGGCTCTGAATTCAAAAACTACACCTTGAATGAGTTTCTAAGCGAAGAGGGAATTAGACATCAATATTCCGCTGCATGCACCCCTCAACAAAATGGTGTAGCTGAGAGGAAGAACCGGACTTTGATGGATATGGCAAGATCAATGTTGGCTGAATTCAAGTCTCCTTACAAATTTTGGGCTGAAGCCATATCCACTGCTTGTCACTCATCAAACCGGCTCTATCTCCGCAAGATTTTGAACAAGACTCCTTATGAAATACTTACCGGTAACAAGCCCAACATCTCATACTTCAGGGTATTCGGGTGTAAGTGTTTCTTTCTTATCAAAGGTGTCCGCTTGTCTAAATTTGAGTCCAAGGCTTTAGAAGGTATTTTTGTTGGTTACGGTGCCGAATCCCACACTTATAGAGTCTACAACAAGCTCACTGGGATTGTTGTAGAATATTGTAGTGTGGAGTTCGATGAAAATAACGGCTCCTTTGTAGGGCAAGTTGATGTTTGTGATGTAGATGTTGAAATACCCCAAGATGCCATAAGAATAATGGGCGTGGGATTTTTCCGCCCCATTGAGCAACCCCTTGTGGCGGGTCGGGAAGGACAATGCTCCACTCAAGTGGAGCCCTCATCTACACAAGATCAACAAGCTCCTACTATTGGAGAAAACTCTGCACCAACACCGCAACCTGCTGAAGATCATCTGTCTCCTGGACAAGTTGGTAGTCCCAGGCCGGACTATCCGCCCCCTCCAAGGGGCGGACAATCCGCCCCTGGCACTCCAACTCGTTCCAGGGGATCCGAAGGAGAAAACAACAACCAAGAAACTCCCAGGCCGGATTCTCTGGCCCCCGAGGGCGGATTATCCGGCTCTGTTTCTCCAAGTCCTGTCAGGCATGCTCACGAAGAAGTCACTGGTGTTTCATCTCCCAGGCCGGATAGTCCGGCCCCTCCAAGGGGCGGATTATCCGCCCCTGAAGAACAAGCTCTGCAGCAACCTCCTGGTGTTATCTCAGACCAAGATCAAGGGCAAGGCAGTGGTCAAGACAAGGATACAAATACTAAATCAACTCCTTCTAGAAACAATAAGGACATTGAGGCTCGTCGCAAGGCTCGTGCTGATCGGAACCTTGAACTAAGGGGTCACACTCTTGACAAGGTTGTTGGTGATCCACGACGAAGGGTATCTACTAGAAGGGAACTTGCAAGCTTCTGTGATCATCAAGCTCAAATTTCCATGGTTGAACCGAAGAAGGTCTTTGATGCTCTTGAAGACCCCGATTGGGTTGTTGCAATGCATGAAGAATTAAATAACTTCGAACGCAACAAAGTTTGGAAGCTCGTAGAGAAACCAAAGGATTGCCGCAATGTTATCGGCACCAAGTGGATCTTCAAGAACAAAAAAGATGAAAATGGCATTGTTGTGAGGAATAAAGCAAGACTCGTGTCTCAAGGATTCTCTCAAGTGGAAGGAATTGATTTTGGCGAGACTTATGCTCCTGTGGCTCGTCTTGAGTCCATTTGTATCCTTCTTGCCTATGCACCCCATCATAATTTTAAATTACAGCAAATGGATGTTAAGAGTGCATTTCTTAATGGTCCTCTACATGAGTTACTATACGTCAAGCAGCCCCCGGGTTTTGAGGACCCTAAATTTCCGAGCCATGTCTACAAACTCGATAAGGCGTTCTATGGCCTTAAACAAGCCCCACGTGCGTGGTATGAGCACCTTAAAGAGCTTTTGCTAGACCGTGGATTCGAAGTTGGGCAAATCGATCCCACTCTTTTTACTAAGAAGGTTAATGGGGAGCTTTTTGTATGCCAAATTTATGTAGATGACATTATTTTTGGCTCTACTAACCAAGCTTTTAACGATGAATTTTCAAAGCTTATGACTGGCAGGTTTGAGATGTCCATGATGGGTGAGCTGAGGTTCTTTCTTGGATTTGAGATCAAACAACTTAGAGAGGTAACCTTTATTAATCAAGCTAAGTACATCCAAGACATGCTCAAAAGGCTCAAGATGACAGATCTCAATGGTGTGGCTACTCCAATGGAAACAAAGTGTCATCTTGAGCTCAATCCCAAGGGTAAAGACGTGGACCAAAAGGTATACCGATCCATGATCGGCTCTCTCCTTTACCTTTGCGCATCTAGGCCCGATATCGTGTTAAGTGTAGGAGTGTGTGCAGGGTACCAAGCCGCTCCTAAAAAAAGCCACTTAGTGGCGGTCAAACGAATCTTCAGATATTTGGTTCATTCCCCAAATTTTTGGTTATGGTATCCCAAGGGTTCAAGTTTCTCTCTATGTGGTTACACTGATTCAGATTGGGCTGGTGACAAAGATGATAGGAAATCAACCTCTGGTGCGTGTCAATTCTTGGGCAGGTCTCTAGTGTGTTGGTCTTCAAAGAAACAGAATTGTATTTCACTCTCAACAGCCGAAGCTGAATATGTTGCTGCTACAAGTTCTTGTACACAATTGTTATGGATGAGGCAAACTTTAAAGGAATATGGTGTCAATTGTGACAAAGTGCCTCTATTATGTGACAATGAAAGTAATATCAAAATTGCCTATAATCCCGTGCAGCATACAAGAACAAAACATATAGAGATTCGCAACCACTTCATTCGGGATCATGTTGCTCGTGGTGATATTGCCCTATCCTTTGTGAGAACGAAGAACTAACTTGCTGATATTTTCACGAAGCCCCTTGACGAAGCAAGATTTTGTTATTTGAGGAATGAGCTAAATATCATAGATTCAAGGAGCTTGGCTTGACTATCCTTACACACTCACTTGCTCTTATTCATGTATTTGGTTTAGATGCGGGCATAGACATAGGGGGAGTGTGGTCCTAATTGATTGGGCCAACCCTCCCCCCACAATGCCGAAAGCAAGAAAAAGCATTTCCCTTAATATAATTTTTGTTGGAGATATGCCCAAGAGGCAATAATAAAGTGGTTATTATCATATCTTCATACTTATGGTAAATGTTTACATACCATGCTATAATTGTATTAACAGGAAACATTAATACTTGTGTGATTTGTAAACATAAAAGAGTCCCTAGTAAAGCCTCTTGTTAAACTAGCTTGTTGGTTAATATATGATCATGGTTTCCTGATCATGAACATAGAGATGTTATTGACAACAGGGTCATATCATTAGGAGAATGATGTGATGGACATACTCTTATAGATAAGCGTAGCATAAAGATCAAGTCATTTTAATAGTTCAATTTCTATATGCTTTTTGATACATAGTAACCTAATTCCTTCGACCATGAGATCATGCATATCACCTTCACCGGAAGGATGCTTTGATAACATCAAACACCACACCGTAACTGGGTGGCTATAAAGGTGGCATTGAGTGTTCGGAAAGTGTCGGTTGAGACACATGGATCAAGAGTGGGATTTGTCCATCCATATGACGGATAGATATACTCTGGGCCCTCTCGGTGGAATGTCATCCAATTAGCTTGCAAGCATGTGGTGGCTCACAAGGGATCACATATCAGGAGCGAGAAAGAGTACTTATCGATGTGAGGTTGAACTAGGTATGCGGAGATCCGACGATCAAAACCTCGGATAAGTAAACTATCGTGAGACAAAGGGAAATTGGTATCGTATGTAAGTGGTTCATTCGATCGCAAAGTAATCGTAGAAATATGTGGGAGCCATATGAATTTCCAGATTCCTCTATTGGTTATTGATCGGAGAAGTGTCTCGATCATGTTCGCATAATTCACGAACCGTAGGGAGACACACTTAAGGATTCGATGTTGTTGAGTAGTTATGGAATGATGAGTAAGAGACCGAATGTTGTTCGGAGTCTCGGATGGGATCCGGGATATCACGAGGAGATCCGGAATGGTCCGGAGAATAAGATTCATATAAGGAAAGTCCTATTTCGGGGTTGGAGAATGGTTTCGGTGTTTTCATCGGGAATGTTCTAGAAGGTTCCGGAATGTCCGGCACTCCGGAGGGGAAGGGTACATGAATGTGTTATATCAAGTTGGTATGATTGCATTATGTACTTGGTGTCATTGCTGTACCAAATAGAGGGTTTATTCAAATCCTAGTTTCAAAAGTCAAACGGCTAGTTTGAAAGTCAAACGGCTAGTTTCGGGAAAGAGGAGAAGGAGGTTTGAAACCGACTTGGGGGAGGAGTTCCTCCTCCCACCGCCCACCTTGTCCGAGTTGGGAGGGACTCCTCCCTTGACGCGCCTCCCTCCACCTATATAAGGAGGGGCAGGGCTCCCCTCCTAGACACACAAGTTGCCTCCCTCTAAACCTAAACCCTAGCCACAGCCTAGGGATTTCTCCCAAGCCGCCAAGTTAGAGCTTCTAATTTCACTAGCCGCTGGTTTAGCCCCTTCTAATTGGTGTGTCTAAACCCTAGATCACCAAGGCTCTCTCATAGTCCACCATACTCGCTCCGGCTTAAAGCGAAGCCCTGCGAGATTTCCTCTCTACTTCCGGTACCACGCCGTCGTGCTGCCGGAATCGCGAGGAGAGTGCTACAACCTCTGCTGCCTGCTGGAACAAGGGAGAGGAAGGTCTTCGTCGAGTACCGAACGTGTGACCGAGCTGAGCCGAGCTAGCGCATGGGAAGGATCATCTACGCGATCTTGAGATCGGCAAGTGTACGACTACATCACCCACGAGAATCTGCTCTCGTTAACCGCTTTGGAATCTTCGAGGGTGAGTTCCTCTATCGACTCGTTGCTACAATCTAGTAGATAGATCTTGTCTTGTTTGTTTGTATGCAGTAGAAATTTTTTGTTTTCCATGGTACGAACCCCTACAGTGGTATTAGAGCCGTGTCTATATGTAGATCTGTTGCACGAGTAGAACACAATGGTCATTGTGGGCGTTGATGCTTTTGTTGTCGATTGCTTCTTGTGTACTTTGCATCTTGCGGGATGGTGGGATGAAGCGGACCGGGCTAACCTTACATGACATCGTTCATGAGACTTGCTCCACGCTTGACATGTAACTTGTATTGCATAAGTGGCTGCTTTTGTTTCTCCCAACATAGTTAAGATTCAATTTACGGGTGATTGACAATACTAGTATCAATGTTGTGGTTCTTGTTAGTAAGTTAGAACGACACTTATTGAAAGCCCCAAACCACGTAAAACATGCAAAGAAAATTAGAGGCGTCTAACTTTGTTTTGCAGGGGTGTGCTGTGATGTGATATGGCCATAATTGTGATTATATATGATGTATGCAATGTTCCTTATTGTAAGTTGGCAACCGCGAGAATATATGGTTGTCTTTAATTTACATTAAGACGCGTGTCTATTCAAAGTAGTTGTAATAGTTGAAGCTGGTGGACGACAACCATGGAGCAGCGTCATTGACCTTGATGCAATGTCGGTGATGATGGAGATCATGTTCGTGCTTGAAGATGGAGATCGGAAGCACAAGAAGAAAGGCCATATCATATCACATATTATGAATTGCATGTGATGTTAATCCTTTTATGCATCTTGTATTGCTTAGTTCACAACGGTAGCATTATAAGATGATCCCTCAAGCACACAATTTCAAGTTTTAAAGTGTTCATCCTTAGTAAGCATTGTTGCTAAAGCTCGTTGTTTCGAAGCACCACGTGATGATCGGGTGTGTTAGATTCTGCGAGTGTATACAACGTGAGCAAGCCAGATTTGCTCATGCGGAAGCTAAGGATTGATCTTGACGAGCCTAGCATGTACAGACATGGTCTCGAACACGGATCACCGAAAGGTAAAGCATGAGTCATATAGTAGATATGATGAACATGTTGATTGTTCGCCATTGAAGCTACATCAACTCTCGTGATGATCGGTTTTGATGTGGTGGATTTGGTTCGTGTGATCACTAAAACAATGTGAGGGATATTGTTTTGAGTGGGAGTTCAACGGCAATATGATTAAAAGTTGAACACTATTTATCATAAATTAAATCAAAGTGAATTTGCATAATTGTTGTAGTCATTGGCATCCATTTACCACCTTGCGCTTAGTTATAATTGAGATGATAGAACTATAGAATTCTGGTTAGTTACTTTACGAACTGGTATCGTATTGTTTTGAAGTGTTAATCTAAAGTTTAAAAGTCCCATTGCAAACTTTCAGTAAGTTTTGATTACTCCATGAAGTTTAATAGTTGGTATTAAAATAAAGAGTAACAATTCCAATGTTAGTATATAAGTATCATGTTTGTATCCATGATTCTTGATATTCAAAGGATTGTCTTAATATCAAGGTTATCTAGGATCTGAAAGAGTTGTTTCAGAAACCATGATGTGTGGAAGATATTGTGATATCTGAAACGAAGTTTTGGTTACAACATGATAGAGTATAATATGGCAAAGTCATGTTTTCATATTTGATGAGAATTTGCAAAAGGTTGGAGACACTAGTTGTACTAATCCACCAAAAGGTTTTGGAGAGCAACATTATACTCGCGATTCATCTTTATAAGCTAAAAGTAGCTTGATCATGAATAATTCCATGATAAGGGTGAATATTTGATGTAGGTAAATTATTTACCAAACCAAGAGATTACTAAAGAATGGAATTTGAAAGCACACCAAACATTTGATGATGGTGATCTACTTCAAAGTGCAAGTCCAAAGATATTGGTATTTAATTATACATGCTTTGGACTATGTGTCATATGTATGACTCCACTATTGATGTTGATAGATTCTTTCAAACAGAAAGGAAATACTGAAAGAGAATCTCATAAATATATGGCAGAAAAGAAAAGACTAGAATTGTTCAGTTTAAGTATATAGATGATATACATGTTATGGCTATATTCTTCGCTTATTAAACAATGTGGTTCTTAAGTATTTGATACTGAATTTGTTGGTGTGAATCGTCATACGAAACAACACAATTCATGAACTACAATGGCCTAAGTAACTAGCAAAAGAATATGTGATGATGTTCATCGAGAACAAATAAAGGGTTATTGTGTTGCTCGTTAAACATCAAAGCTTGCCTTCAAGATTTGTTTTATCAGGTATTATGAGAACAAAAGGGTTGTTCAAATAATTGTCGTAATCCATAAAAGATGGATGATTCACAAATCTCGTTGGAGAAATCACATCCATAAAACTAGTGCTAAAAATGTCGAAAGACAAATTTATTGAAAGATCACTTAGGAAGTGACATCGCAGTTTAAATTATATTGGAAAGAAAACATGAAGAAACTCCATATGGATGGAATTTTGGAGTCTATTTGATTTTGATCAAATGACGCTTGTGAAACTTTCCTAGAGATAATTAAAACTTCGTTCATAGGACAAAAGGGAACGAATGACTAGCTTATTGGAAATTGTACATATTGTTGTACAAAGTCCATCATGTGTAGTCAAAAGCGATGGATTTCAACTTCATATGCTTTCTCCGAGAATTTGAGTGAATATATGAATATTTACTTAATAAGGATGAAGTATGAAACATTTGAAAAGTTCAAAGACTTTCAAGATGAAGTGCAAGATCATTGTAACAAGAATATAAATAGTTTATGATAAGATCATAAAGGAAGATATTTTGAGTTACAAGTTTAGCATAATACCTAAGATTTAAGGAATCGTTCCATAGATTTACATGTCCCGAAATACCATAAGAGTATAGAGCGTTCGAGATATGTAATTAAACCTTGTTTGACATGGTAAGATCGAAGGTGTAATTCATAAAACTGCCATTATATTTTAAAGATTAAAAGCTTTAGTGACTACCGTTTTTCCACTGAAAAGAGCTCCATCATAATCCATTGAAATGGCACCATATGTTATGGTTTGGGATAAAACCCAAGTTGTCCTTTCTTAAAACATTGGTATGCTTTGCATAAGAAAGATGTTTGCAACCAAAGTCGGATGAATCTGTCTTTGTATGTTATTTCGAATAACTGTTGAGTATTCCTCCATAACACCAGAGACAAAAGTGTTTGTCGCTTAGAACGTCAAGTTTCTTTGGGAAGGAATTTTTCGTGAAAAGAAAAGTGGGAGGACAATAGAACTTTGATAAGGTTAAAAGAACCTTAGCTATATGTGCAGAGTTGCGCAGAAAAGTGTTAGGAGGCAACAATGCTCATGGCTCACGTGCCTCAAAGGTTGTGGTCACAGAGATCTAAGTTCCTATTGAAACAAGTACGTCGGGTAAACAATCAAATACCAAGATTTGAGGGTTGAATCATTATTTGAGAATAATGAACTGACTACATGCAAAGAAGCAATGATGGGCCCTGGCTCCGTAAAATGGCTTGAAGCCATAAAATCCGTGATAGTTCCATACACGAGAAATCAAGTTCTTAACTTGAGAGACCCTCGAGAAAGGTGTAAGACCTTACAGTTGTGTTTGGATCTATAAAGAAATAGACATGGATGTTTCGCATCTATGAAATGGTCGACATGTTGGGAAAGAGTTCACAACAATGTTCAAGGGTTGACTATGACAAGATTTGATCTTTCATAGCGATATTTAGTCTAGACGGATTAATGTAGCAACCACTACATATAATTTTGTTATATGGTAGTTGAATAAACAAAACAAGTTCTTCTAATAGAATTGTTACCTAGGACGTGTGCATGACACGGTCCATAGGGTTTTGTTAATTCAAAGGATGCTAAATGCATATGCAAACTTCAATGGTTGAAGTAAGCATCGCGGAGTTGGAATCTTCACAATGATGAAATTGTTAAAAGAGTTTAAATTCATCAGAGACAATGAAGATGCTTGCGTTTGCAAGAAATTAAGTGGGAGCGCTAAGACATATTTCTAATACATTATGTGGAAGACATATTGTTGATTGGAAATGATGTATCTTTTATTAACACATATTAAGAATTTCATCTCGATGAAAGGCTTAGGAAAAACCCAAATATTTGGCATCAATAGACGCTAATTTGGTTGTGCCAAAAGTACATATATGATATATTGAATGAGTTCACTATAGAAACTACAAGAAAGGTTCTTGTTGCACAGAAAGGATTGAATGAGTTCAATATTGATGATATATTCAAGTGTATTGACATAGGGTAAGTGAAACAAAGATTCAAGTATAGATTGATACTTGATGTATGAAATCACAAAGAGTATTTATATCAATCATACTGTGATATGTACAAATCCAGATATGTCTTGTACTCTAAATGTTATGAGAAAATACCAGAATGATTCATCAGTTGATCATTGGACAATAGTAAGGATATTCTTATGATCTTTTGGAAGAACTAAGAGTATATTATTTGTAGAAGTGACAAATAGATGGTTAGTTCATTGTAAAAGTACTACATTGATACTAGTTTTGTCGCAAAGTACAAATTAAGTTTATCTCAATCTAAACTAAGGGTGGCACAATATAATGGAAAGTAAGTTCCATAATGGATTTGGATGAGTTCCAAAATTAAGACATTGTGACAGATACTACAACAAAAGGCTAAGTATATGACTGCTATAATAGCAGGTAAAGAGGGCATTTGTGTCAAGTAGTTTGTTATCAAACTAGGTGTAGTTCACAGCGGGATAATACTATGAAGATATATTGTACGACAATATTATCAACATGTTTTAACCCCAAAGAACTAAAGGTCTCACCAAAGGACCAAAATTATACAAAGCCATATCATTAGAGAATGAGTGATGCGTAGAGACGCAAAGACATGCAATTACACACGGACACAAGTGTCGATCCGGAATCGATTGACCACTAGCAATCGTGTACATACAACACCGTAAAGCCATAGGTGTTGAATACACAAAGGTTTGAAACTAGATTATTGACTCTAGTGCAAGTGGGAGACTGTTGGAGATATGCCCAAGAGGCAATAATAAAGTGGTTATTATCATATCTTCATACTTATGATAAATGTTTACATACCATGCTATAATTGTATTAACAGGAAACATTAATACTTGTGTGATTTGTAAACATAAAAGAGTCCCTAGTAAAGCCTCTTGTTAAACTATCTTGTTGGTTAATATATGATCATGGTTTCCTGATCATGAACATAGAGATGTTATTGACAACAGGGTCATATCATTAGGAGAATGATGTGATGGACATACTCCTATAGATAAGCGTAGCATAAAGATCAAGTCATTTTAACAGTTCAATTGCTATATGCTTTATGATACATAGTAACCTAATTCCTTCGACCATGAGATCATGCATATCACCTTCACCGGAAGGATGCTTTGATAACATCAAACACCACACCGTAACTGGGTGGCTATAAAGGTGGCATTGAGTGTTCGGAAAGTGTCGGTTGAGACACATGGATCAAGAGTGGGATTTGTCTATCCATATGACGGATAGATATACTCTGGGCCCTCTCGGTGGAATGTCATCCAATTAGCTTGCAAGCATGTGACTCACAAGGGATCACATATCACGGAACGAGAAAAGAGTACTTATCGATGCGAGGTTGAACTAGGTATGTAGAGATACCGACGATCAAAACCTCGGATAAGTAAACTATCGTGAGACAAAGGGAAATTGGTATCGTATGTAAGTGGTTCATTCGATCGCAAAGTAATCGTAGAAATATGTGGGAGCCATATGAATTTCCAGATTCCTCTATTGGTTATTGATCGGAGAAGTGTCTCGATCATGTTCGCATAATTCACGAACCGTAGGGAGACACACTTAAGGATTCGATGTTGTTGAGTAGTTATGGAATGATGAGTAAGATACTGAATGTTGTTCGGAGTCTCGGATGGGATCCGGGATATCACGAGGAGATTCGGAATGGTCCGGAGAATAAGATTCATATAAGGAAAGTCCTGTTTCGGGGTTGGAGAATGGTTCCGGTGTTTTCATCGGAAATGTTCTAGAAGGTTCCGGAATGTCCGGCAATCCGGAGGGGAAGGGTACATGAATGTGTTATATCAAGTTGGTATGATTGCATTATGTACTTGGTGTCATCGCTGTACCAAATAGAGGGTTTATTCAAATCCTAGTTTGAAAAGTCAAACGGCTAGTTTGAAAGTCAAACGGCTAGTTTTGGGAAAGAGGAGAAGGAGGTTTGAAACCGACTTGGGG
Organism: Avena longiglumis; assembly: GCA_030063025.1. Lineage (NCBI taxonomy): Eukaryota > Viridiplantae > Streptophyta > Magnoliopsida > Poales > Poaceae > Avena > Avena longiglumis. The sequence goes on along the minus strand of CP125978.1, from coordinate 66,684,546 downwards.
GAGGAGTTCCTCCTCCCACCGCTGGCCCACCTTGGGTCCGAGTTGGGGAGGGACTCCCTCCCCTTGGCCGGCGCCTCCCTCCACCTATATAAGGAGGGGCAGGGCTCCCCTCCTAGACAAACAAGTTGCCTCCCTCTAAACCTAAACCCTAGCCACAGCCTAGGGATTTCTCCCAAGCCGAAGTTAGAGCTTCTAATTGCCCTAGCCTGGTTTAGCCCCTTCTAATTGGTGTGTCTAAACCCTAGATCACCAAGGCTCTCATAGTCCACCACCATCGCTTAAAGCGAAGCCTGCGAGATTTCCCTCTACTTGGTACCACGCCTCGTCTTTGCCGGAATCGCGAGAGAGTGCTACAACCTCATTCTCTGGAACAAGGGAGAGGAAGGTCTTCGTGAAATCAGATGTGTGACCGATCATGAAGGCCGCTTTAGCATGGCCGGAAGGATCGTCTACGCGATCTTGAGATCGGCAAGTGTACGACTACATCACCCACGAGAATCTGCTCTCGTTAACCGCTTTGGAATCTTTGAGGGTGAGTTCCTCTATCGACTCATTGCTACAATATAGTAGATAGATCTTGGCTTGTTTGTTTGTATGCGGTAGAAATTTTTTGTTTTCCATGCTACGAACCCCTACAATTTTGTGATATGTGGGTCATCGATGAGCATTGGTTTTGAACTCAAGATACATCTTCGTGGTGTCATGACATGCGCTCCAACATGGTGGCCTCGGCCACCGCCATCTTCCTTGTGAAGAGTTGGTTTCTAATGGTTCTCTTTGGATTTTCTTGCATATCATCTTCAAGGGCATTAGCATCGCTCTTCTTCCTTTTTGGCGTTTCGATGCCAAAGGGGGAGAAGTAGTTCTATTAGGTCTCGTGGATTTGCAAGGGTCAGGCGCAAGCAACTGTCTTTTCATTGTTTTTTTTGCTTGCTTGTGCTCCTTTTAGCGTGAACTTATTTGCTATCTGTGCTTGGATTATGTAAGACTATGTCGTGCTCCACTATGTTCGGTACTATGTTTGGTACTATGTTTGATATTCATGGAAGTTTGGATTTATCTATTGTGGATCTCATGGTCTGGATTTATCTATGGAGCATATTTGATGGCATATGGAATCATGGGATTATCTAATGTATGCATCAATATTGTTGGGATGTGCTTAGAGGCTATCAAGCTAATTATTTTCTTTGGCTATAATCACATCCCGGTGGTATGACCTTGTTTCCCAACCCACATTGTTTCAATTATCTTTGCTATGAAAGGTGTGTTCTCTCTAGTGTGTGTATTTGTATTCAAATGCAAATTTTAAATATGCACACATCTAGGGGGAGCGTCTTTCATTTTTAAGGTGGCGTTAGCCGGTTTCATTGCAAATCCTAGTATTATCATCTAACACCAAAAAGGGGGAGATTGAAAGAACATTTCTTAATCCCTAGTGTTTTGTGTGTTAGATAATAATATCAAGGATTATTTAACGTGTGTTGAAGTGTTGCAGCTCTCTCTAAGAAAAAGGGAAAAGTATCTGCCTTTGGGGGGCAGATAATCCGCCCCCACCAGGGTCAGATAATCCGCCCCTCCCTCTTCCCAAGAGTGCGTGACCCCTAGAGAGGAGGCGGAGTTTGTGGCCGGATTTTCCGGCCATGCCGGATAGTCCGCCCCATGGGGGCGGACAGTCCGCCCCCTCGAGGATTTCCTTCAAGCCAAGGCCTGCGTCACTCTCTATATGGGGGGCGGAGTTTCCCTCGGACTTTCTGGTCCTTGGGCGGACTTTCTCCCAAGGGCGGATAGTCCGCCCCCGGCAGGGGCGGATAATCCGCCCCCTCGGGAATTTTCTCCAAGTCAAGGTTGCGTCGCTCTCCGTATGGGGGCGGAGTTTTCCCCGGAGTTTCTGTCCTAGGGGCGGATTTTCTCCCAGGGCGGATAGTCCGCCCCAAAGGGGGGCGGATAATCCGCCCCCAAATTTCTCCAACGGCTTGTTCTGGGCAGGGGGTATTTAAGCATGTCTTCCCCCTCTATCCAGAACTCTTGATTGATCCGAAAAAGAAAAGACCTGACCTGCAACCTTCATCCAAGAGAACTCCACCTAGATCCACTCAAAGGCTCCGTCCATTGGGGAATCAAAGGAGGAGGACTCGATCATCATCAACTACAATCAAGCGCTTCATCTCCTCTCCATTCATTTGGAGAACCACCGATGTAGTATTTCTTGAAAATACCTAGATCCTTGTTTTTGTTTATATTGATAAACCTTATTCTTGTGGCAGCTTGTTGTCATCTCGGGAGCCCCCAATTAGATTGTGGGTGTGTTTCCCGATAGTGTTGTAAAAGGCACCGGTTCCCGCCTCGAAGGGATCCAATAGTGGAGAAGGTGAATCAGGCCTCGCGTGGCGAGATCCATCGGAGAATAGGGTGAGGCCTATTGTGGTGTGGTGGTCTTAGAACCTGCCACCCCTCCAACGCAGATGTACTTCCCTTAACAAGAAAGGAACTGCGGTAAAACAAATCCCTGTGTCTCCGCGTGCTCCACTACGGTTCCTTCGCTCCTCTCTTTACGTTCTTAGTAGTTAGGGTTGCATATAGGGAAATTCTCGTAGTTGCATATCTAGAGAATTTACTTTGTGTCAAGCCTAAAATTGAAAAAGTATTAAAAATTGGTTAGCACCTATTCACCCCCCCCCCCTCTAGGTGCCCATACGATCCATTTCAACTGTTCTAAAGACATTTAGGAGACTGATATACTATCAAAAATTAATTTATAACTATATATATGCATATGATTTGATGCTTCCACGTTACATATTAATTTTAGTATACTTAAGGAAACATTTTTTTGCCAAACACAAGCTCTAAATCAAAACAAATCTTCCAGACATTGTCCGGATTCGAGAGTTATATACCGGTCATAATTGTAAGTCGTGGTACATAGACCATTGAGCCAAAACTAAGATGGACCCAATAATAGGTTATGAGAAATAGAAATTATAGTCATTTTCGGTGGACAGACTTGGCTAGACAATTTTTCTGTTAACAGACTTGTTAAAAAAAGAAGACTCGGCTTGCTTCTCTTTTATTTTAAAAACGGACTTGTATGTTCCTGGAATTTTTTTGTTTTGCACATTTCGTTCCACACGTTTTCCAAAGAAAGATAGTAAATATTATAAAAAAGATTGGACAAGCCATGTACGTTTTCTTTTGTGAACGGACTCCTAGCTAGCCGGCCAACTCTATTATAAAAAAGGGACACAGTGCGGTGACCCCAGCATATCACTGCATGATGTAGTACACTATAGTCCTTGGCATAACACCAATGAAACATCGTTCACTAGTATTACATCTGTTAGAGTGGTACAACAAAAACACAGCAGGTCCAAGACATGACTATAGGTTACAACTCAACTCTTTATACAAGATCTAGAGAACACTCTAGGTTAAAGAGAGAGAAAGGAACTTCTTGCAATGAAGAATCAGAAATTAATAACTCAAAAACTATCATACTATTAGGTCTAGCATTGCTGTTATTGCAATACACTATAGAAATAGGTTCTATGGCTAGAGATTATATTCCGATCTAATCAGTAACTTCGTCTTCACTTGAGTTGATGTATATGTTGACTTTCTTGACTTCATTGAAGAGCTTTAGCCTTTGATGATGGTTCCTGGAGCATAACTTGATGTAGAACTCGTCTAATTGGCTTCAGAATCTAGCAAGGTTTAAGAAGATACTTTGAGTACGAGCGTACTCAGCAAGTTCACTAGAAAAGGAGTGTTGATGCACTATATCTACAGCCACAAACCATAGGTCGTAGGCAATGCAGGTTTTCGTAAACATTTCTTCAAGGGTTTCTTTTATTCTGAAAAGCTATGTCCGTCAGCCTTAACGGGTTTACCAGAACTTTTATGGAGTTCCTTTTCCGCCGTGTTCGTAGATCCTTCCCGGAATAGGGAGTAACAAGTTACAGTTTTTACACTCTGCAGAGGTGCGTTACTTTACCCATGAGAGATCTTAGCTTTGTTGCACATCCGGGCCGCGGACCCTTTCACACTTCCTTGGTGTGAGGACTAGACTAAGACCCAAGCCAATCACTGCCTTCTCTGCGACCCTGCCTCCTTGGTGTCATGACCCACCTATTGAATTACGCATTGGCGATGCAGAGGCTCAGATGATGCGAAACTATCGTGGGACGTTGAGGGCTCCCACCCATATGTTGCATATCCTCTATGAATTACCATATAATATGCACGCTATGAGTGATAACAGCCATGACCCGCACATCCGGCTCCATGCGAGAGGGAAAAGATACAGCTGACTTCTTCGTCCTATTCCAAATCTCATGGTCAACGTGTAATATATGGCGCAAGAATCACTGGCGACATTGGTTGTTAAGTCCTAGATAATATGTTCCTTTACCACCGGAACTCTTATAGTAGGTTATTACCTCATGGTAAATAACCTATAATCATATTATTATGAAAATAGTGTTTTCTGAACCTTTTGAAATGCAGGTGATGACAACATTGGATTTGCAAAATATTTTACAGAAAATAATCGAAGGACATGAGCAAGTGTGAACTTGCCTTTTGTGATTGCAAGATTATGCACTCACGGTCTTCGAGACAATATAAAAGATCCAATATCTGAAATCAGCATCATTGGTCCGGTAAGGACTAATGTTTAAAGAAGCAAAATGCTATTATGCATAAGTAATGTAATGCAATTTCGTCAACTCGAATCCCGGGAATAACGTTGTTCTAGGGTTTGGAAACTAGAAATGGTTGCTTTAGAATGTGTTGTCCTTTTAGATAAGTTTCACACTTGTGCTTCTTATTAAGGCTTGTGAGTGTGTGTGAAACAACATGTAATTACAATATCATAAAACAATGAGAAACACACAACTGTGAAATGCTACTCAAGATTGCTTATACTATAATTGTTTGTTTTCGAATTTTTACTTCATAAGTAAGGTCACTTATTAAGAATTTAAGTGTTTTAAAATCTAAGTATATAAGTGTAGTATAAAGTAAGGTGATTACAATTAATTGCCATATGTTGACTGAAGTGGCAAAACGAATAACTTTTGAAGAAAAGATTTATTTATTAAGGTTTAAACAATCATTGTGGTTAGTTATATGTGTTCAAGGTGGTTGACATTGTTTGTGCTTGCTGGAACAGTTTGGATTTAAGATGCTTTATAACTTAATTATATCAGACCAAAGTTAACTATAAAGTATATAATAAAGTTTTTAGCATTATACTTAAAGTCTTGTAGATTAAAGTTAACTTTAAAACATAGGTGGACTTTATAGTATATTGTTTATGTTATTTGTACCTTGTGTACTTTATAATGTTTCCTTAAAGTCACTTAAGAATAGTTGTACTTTTATTTGATGTAGGGGTTTCTTGATTTTATAGTGGAATAAAATAATTTACTTTTTTTGTAAATGAATGGTTATAATTGGTAATTAGGGAAATGACATTACTTAACTACTTATGGTGAACTATAAAGTTTTGATTTGTTTATAAACTTGTGGTTAAAGTAAAGGAATAGATTTTATTTCACTACAAATTATCCTTGGAGATTTTATATTGGATAATGATCCTTTAATAAAATAATCTACACTTATGGTTGAATGATAATTCAATAAAATTGCATTTTTAAAATGTGTTGAACCATTTTGACTTCATAATATTAGTATTTAATTCTAATACTATTTATTAGACTTAATTGGCTAATTTTATAATAATAGCAAATTTTATTTACCTTTATATGAATTATTAACTAAATAAATAGGTTTAAATTCAAGTTATTAAAGTGTTTAACTTTTTATTTAATTTAAAAGTGGAATATTATATTTTTAGCATATTGGTATTATTTTTGTGAACATTTTGGTATATTACACTTATTTTTGTGATTTAAAAATAATAAGATATGATTTTTATAATACTTATTACTTTATAAAGACTTAATAAATAACAAATATTCAATTAAGTAGAATAATAATGCATGATTATAGTTTTAAATTATAATTCTCATTTTTCTAAAAAAATTGGTATTTTATTTATATTTTTAACATTTACCATTATTAAAATATGAATTATCAAAGTTTTATTACTTATAAAACTTTTATTAAATAATATTTATTTAATAATCATCATAATAATATTTGATAATAGTTTTAAGTTGTAGATTTTATTTTTCTGAAAATTTTCATATATTAAACATATTTTTCTAAATTACAAAACAAAAGTTATTGATTTTATAAGATTGAATCATTTTATGAGTTTTTAATTAAATAACTAAATGTGTTTATTAGGTAATGCTGATGTCAGCATGAAGTGAAGGGTTTTTCTCACCAGAGCCAATCCTACCCCAGTCATTGACTGGTGGGACCTTTGCCATGTCATATCTCAGGTTTTTATTTATTACAGAAATGAATAACTTAATTTATGAAATGATAAAATGATATATGACATCAGCGTAATGTCATGCTGACATCATCCAAGGAATGATCCTCAGATCATGGTTTGATCCTTGGATTGGGAGCATGCGGGCACGCGGGGGTGGTCTTGTTCGAATCAGTGGGATGCGAGAAGCCGAATAGTGGCGGCGCCGCCCTTGTTTGGTCGCCGGAACTTGCTCCACGGCGAGCAAACACGACAGTGGTCAGAGGTTCACGGCGGAATGGCAAACGACGGCAAGATAGAAGGATTTAAGGGGTGCAGGAGTACGGAGAGCTCATCCTGATGGTGTAGGGATGGTTAGCAAGCTCGGGGAAGCTTGGAGACGGCGACATGGTCGACGGCGAACAGCTTCCAGAGTGGAGAGGAAACGGACGGCGTCGTCGGTAGGACCAGCACGACGAGGCGAATCTCCTAGGGTGCTTATCTGGGCAAGAGGAGGTCCAGAACGCCGAGGCTCGCCGGTGACAGAGACGCTAGGGTTTGCAGAAACGATGAACTTGCGATAAATTGACAGGGGGAATGATGTGTTCGGCCTTATCCATAGCGGCTTCGAGACTTTGTAGGCGTCGGGGCGACGATACGGATCTTAGCGCTCGCCGGCGACGAGGGTGCAGCCACCGAGCTTCTTGCAGCATCGGAAGGTCGACGACAGTGCGGGGAAGACGACGAACCGGTATGGGCTTGTCTTGGGCTGCAACTGGGCTAGGTGGGCCATAGCAGAAGGAAAGAGGAAGCTGACTGCTGCTCCTTGTGGGCGACGGATAAGGAGGATGAAGATGGGCCACGGGCCAGAAGCCAATCCCTTTGTTTTTTCCTTGTTCCATTTCTTTTTCTATATTCTGTTTTGTATTTTCACCTTTGTTTTAAGATTTGTATTTTTACTTATTTATTTGAAACTTTCTATAGAATTTTATCTGCTAGATAATTGCAGCAAATCCTAAAATGTATTCGAAGTCATATTGTGAGTTTTATTGTATAATGATTATTTCTTTATTTTCTTTATATATATACCTTTTCATTTAGTATTTGTATAGGCTTTAAATATGAATTTTAATTTATCTAATATCCATAAACTTATTAAATATTGCATTATTATTAATCCATGAGTTTTGATTCTTATTGATTTATAGTAGTAAAGAATCTTTCATATATAGTGATCCTTCATTATTACTTAATACATAAAGTTTTGAGTAATTAATATGGTTAATGTTATTCTCATAAATTTAGGAAATAGCAACTTATATATTTTATTACAACTTAACATATGAGTTAAGGTCTGAATTGAAAATGCTTACCTTAATTTCTTTAGAATTTAATATTCTCATATTTCCTTTATTGATGTGAATAAAGGTTAATGGCTAAACATATTGTCTTTATCTTTATGATCTTTATTAATATCACCCTTTAAAATAAAAGGTTATTATTTGAAATGAATTATGAGAGAGAATTGATAACTATAGTTTCTTGGCATATATGATTGAAATAAAAGTTAGGGTTTTAAATTGTAATTGTTTACCATGGTTTTTAGGATTTTTAATATTCTTGTTCATCCTTTTATTTATATAAATAAAGATTATTGGTTAAGACAGATTGTCCTTATGTTAGTGTTCAAGAATGACTTCACCTTTTAGAAAAGAAATTTATTTCCTGGAATGTCTTATGAAAAGGATTTGATAAGATAACTCCTAAGCATATTTAATGATGATAATTAGGAATGACAAAGATGTGCTTAAGTGATTTGTTATAGGAAATATTCCTATAAAGCTTTGTGCAAATAAGATGATTTATCCAACAAATGGGATGGATGTTGAGCTTGAATATAGATTTAGGGTTTAATGTTTACCCAGAATTTCTATCTTCCATAATTCACCATTCTTGACTTCTACTTCAAGAATTCCTTTCCTAGATATACTACTTCATATCCATCATCAGGTGTTAACATGATGAGCTTTACCTCACAAGAATACTCTTATCAATAATTGCTCCTCCTAAATCCTTTTGTAAATGCAATGAGTTTGACACTAAAGCTTTCATAATCTTTTTATATCTATACTTGGTTATATCAACTACTCTACTGCTGATAACCTCCAATCCAACAAATAGTTACTTCTAACTACATTCATACTCTTCCTTAATCATCCACCATTAATATTACTCCAGTAGTTGTATACATCAAACTACTTCACCTCAAGTGCTTACTATTCTTTAAGAGGAATATTATTACTTCAATAACCTCATGCTAATCTAGCTTCATCTTAGTCATACTACCTTATATCTACTAAATTCCAATATCTTATATTCAAACCTCATATTATATTAATGTGACTTGTAATGACTAATCTAGGATAATATATCTAGACAAGGGTTTAATCATGTTCTATCCACCAATGCCACTGATACAGGATATAAGCATTCAATATTGGTGGCTAAAGCATCATCATTATAATCATTTAATTATTTATGGCTTAGGTTAAGAATTGATGAATCAATAGTTGATTACTCAACATTGATGAACAACAGATATTAGAATAAGATTCAATAGAGATGATAAGGATTGATATGGAAAGAAAGATATATGGTGAATGATCTTGACTTGGTTTATTTCCTACTCAATACAACTAAGAGTTAGGGTTGTATTACCATGATACTTATGGTATAAGTAGATGAGATTAAGATAGATCCAGATTTAGTTGTTGCATTCCTATTACTTAAGTTATGTTTATAACTTGGTATTCATGAGTGTGTAATGAATACTGGGATATGATTACTTAAGGATCAAATATTAACTATTAAGTAATGTATTAGGGTTTAACTTTTATTACTTAGATCAAATCATGTTTACCCAAAATAAGGTTTTAGCAAAGGTCATATTGAAACTTATCGCAGTCAACTTGATGATCTACTTCAATTCCATCAAGTTGAGAGAGGCTTTAATCACTTTGACAAGTTTTGTTCAAAAACGCGAAAATTATTCAGATTTTCCATGCATGAATGCAATGAACACATCTGTGTTCAGCTTATTTCTAAGCTAACCCCCGAAACGTTTTTCTAGGGTTTCGAGTGGGACTGGCGGCGCATGGAGATTTTCCAATCTCCACGGCGCGATCGGTGGCCCACCGTGTGAACTTCCACGATGGCTCCCATGTCTTCGGAGATGGCGGGCAGAGGGAGGGAGAATAGCTCGGGGGAGGCGAGGACCGAGGGAAGGTCCATGGCAGATGGCATTTTGTGGAGAAGTTTAAGAAGATGGTGCTGACGGAGAAGGAGAAGAAGGTGCTAGTGATGGAGGACATGGAGGATGAGGGCGAAGAGCAGATTGTGCTGGTTGGGAAATTGCTTGCCCCGTCGAAATTCCATATCGACACCATCATTAGTGCGCTCAGGCCTCAATGGGGGAACCCTAAGGGCTTGGATTTCAGAGCTATGGGGGACAATGTGTTTGTGGCGACAATGGAGATAGAACAAGATCGCAAACGGATCTGGGAGGGTGCGCCATGGATGGTTGGGAACCATGCGGTGATTCTGAATGATTTTGTAAACAACATGCAACCGTCGAAGGTCCGTTTTGACAAGATTCCGATTTGGATACAGTGTCATGATCTGCCTTTCAACTGGCTTAATGTGTAGAGAGGAGAGAGTATTGCTGGGCAGATCGGTGAGTTCATCAAGCTGGACACATCTGGGAGTAGGAGAGGCTGGGGCCAGAGCTTGCGGGCGAGGATCTGGCTTGACGTTAACGAACCAATTCAGCGCTTCATCCAGATTGAGTCAAAAAGGAGGAAGGAGCTTGTTCCATACCCAATTGTGTATGAGAAATTGCCCTATTTTTGTTTCTCATGTGGATTACTGGGCACTCAGCGGGGTTTTGTCCTACCCCGGCTGAACGAGATGATAATGGTGACTGGCCGTATGATGCTTACGTGCGAGTTGTGCAGCCGTGGAAGGTGAAGAAAGAACCGGTGGGGCAGATGGATGATTTTGGTGTTTTGAAAGAGAGGCATGCCTCTCCCTCTCGGCATGGCCCGTTCAATCCTCAGTCAGCTGACCTGGCGGGTAAGGATTTGTTTACTGCTAATCCTCAGACGAACTTCACTAGTTTCGAACGAAACCCTATGCAATTCTCTGCTCGGGGAAGGGGTAGAGGTGGCGGCAGGAACAGTGTGAATCGACGCTTGGATATGGGAGGGCGGCAGATGTATGCGCCAAAAAGGACTGAGCCGCCGAAATCTGACCTGATGGATGATGGTAAAGGTACCAAACGGAATGCACTTCTCAATTCACCTAGTAAGGTTGAATCGAAGACTGCAGATTTAAAGAAGAAAAGAGCTACAGAGGAGTGTGGGATGGATGATACAGATCTGGTTGAGACTATGGAGACTGTTTCAAATTCGGCGGAGGCTGTTGAGCAGCCCCGCCCGTCCCAATGAGGTGCATAGTATGGAACTGTCGAGGGCTTGGGAACCTTGAGACAGTTCGTGATCTTCACGATCTTGTGAGGCTGGAAGCGCCCTCCGTTATTTTTCTGATAGAAACGAAAATAATGGGTGAGAGAGCATGTGGTGTGGCACAACTGCTGGGTTTTGCCGGCTGTTTGGCAGTCAATAGTGATGGGCTAAGTGGGGGTTTAGCCCTATTCTGGACAAGTGAGGTAGATATTACACTGCAATCTCAATCAGAGTCACATATGGATGTTCATGTTCATAATCTTGAAGGAGATAGATTGTTGTGGAGATTTACGGGCTTTTATGGGAAGCTGCGTAGGGAGGATAGGAAGGATAGCTGGTACCTTCTCAATTGGCTGCATAGGCAGAGTGATCTACCGTGGCTTTGTGGAGGTGCTATAATGAAATACTAGAAAACTCAGAATACTATGGTCACAATGAGAGAGCAGAATGGCAAATGATGGGCTTTAGAGAAGCGATGGACAATTGTGACCTTCAGGATCTGGGGTACATTGGCGTACCATACACGTGGGATAATAAGCAACAAGGGGAGGCAAATGTAAAGGTCAGGTTGGACCGATTTCTATGCTCTCCTAGTTGGCTTGGGAGGTACCCGGAATCGAGAGTAAGACATGTTTCATCTCCAAAATATGACCACTGTCTGCTGGTCGTCGATATCAGGGGTATAGCTGTGTCGAGGGAACGACGACCCTATACCTTTCGCTATGAAAATGCATGGTATCGGGAAGAATCATATGAGAGCACTATAGTGGCCGGTTGGGCTGATTCTTGGAGGCAGACAGCAACAGGACTGGTGAGTGTGGCAGAACGGCTGGGCCGTATGCATCTTACACTCAAGGATTGGAGTGCAAAGAAGTTCGGCAATATACGCAAGAAACTGAGGAAGGCCCATGTTGCGTTTGAGAAGGAAAGGCAGAATGCACTCTACCGTGGCCCATCTAATCGAGAGAGGCAGCTAGCGGCTCACATTGCAGAATTGCTTAGAACAGAAGAAGTGATGGCAAAACAACGATCCCGCGTGGATTGGTTGAGAGAAGGAGATCGTAACACATCGTTTTTTCATGCAAAAGCTACTTCTTGGAAGAGGAGAAATAAAATTCAATCGCTAAAGGATGACATGGGGAGAGTGTGCATGGAAAAAGAGGAGGTGGCCGGTATTGTACAGTCTTTCTATACTGAATTATTTAAGGCGTAGGAGGTGATAGATGTACAAGCTGTGACAAATTTTGTTCAGACCAAAGTGACGGATGATATGAACTGTGACTTGTGTCGACCGTATGAGGAGATGGAGGTGGAGAAGGCTTTGTTCTCCATGAGTCCATCAAAGGCTCCAGGTGTAGATGGGTTCAATGCAAATTTTTACCAGAGACATTGGTCTCTCATCAAAAAAGAAATTACAGAGGCGGTGTTGGGATTTCTAAATGGAGGTCATTTGCCGGAGATTATAAACAGAACAATAATTGTATTAATTCCAAAGGTAAAGAATCCACAAGATATTATCCAATATCGGTCGATTGCTTTATGTAATGTCATATACAAGATCTGTTCGAAGGTTCTAGCTAAAAGATTGCGAGTTATGCTAGAGGATATTATCTCGAAGGAGCAAAGTGCTTTTGTTCCATGGAGGCTTATTACAGACAATGTTATCACTGCATATGAGTCTGTCCATTCCATGAGAAGGAAGCGGGGGAAAGCTGCTTTTTGTGCGGCGAAGCTCGACATGATGAAAGCATATGACCGGGTGGAGTGGCCTTATTTGCAGGGGATGTTGAGGAAGTTGGGTTTTGCTGATGGGGTGATATCACTGATATGAGGTGTGTTACGACAGTAAGCCTTGAGGTGAAAGTGAACGGTGAATTGCCTCCCTCTTTCAAACCCACTCAGGGTCTTCGGCAGGGGGATCCGTTTTCACCATACCTGTTCTTGATTTGTGGGGAGGGTCTCTCGGCCCTACTGAAGAATTATGATGCGGGCTGGATAGACAGGGGAGTCAGAGTAAGTTTCCAGGCACCATGGATTTCACATTTACTATTTGCTGATGACTGCCTAGTCTTTATGAAAGCTGATGTCAGGAGTGGCCATCGTCTTAATGAGATACTTGAGATCTACAGTAAGGGATTGGGCCAGAAGGTTAATAAGCAGAAGAGTTCTACCTACTTCAGTCCGAACTGTCTTGCTCTAGTTTGGGACTCGGTGAGGAACGCCCTCGATATTGAGAGGGAGGCTTTGTCGGAAAAATATTTGGGGCTTCCCACTGCCTCTGGTAGGCTCACGGACAAACATTTTGATCACCTAGTGGAGGGATCCAGGTCCAGAGTTCAGGGGTATAGTTAAAAGCTTATGTCGTTTGCTGCAAAGGAAGTGTTAATAAAGTTGGTGATCCAGTCTCTGTCAACCTATTCTATGAGTTGTTTTAAACTCACAAAAGGTTTATGCTCCAAATTAATGGCGATTTCGTCCAAATACTGGTGGAGTGGGTCTCTAGACAAACGGGGTATGCATTGGCAGGCTTGGGATAAGATGTCAATTGCTAAGAGTAAAGGAGGTCTAGGCTTCCGAGATCTCGAGAATTTCAATGATGCTATGCTAGGTAAGCAAGCATGGCGGTTACTTGTGAATCCAACAAGCCTATGTGATCGTGTCTTGAAGGGACGTTACTACCCTAATGGGTACTTTCTAGCTGTAAGGTGCCCGAAGAGTGCCTCCAAAGTCTGGAAGGCTATCTGTTGTGGAAGAGAGGTTCTTAAGAAGGGACTTGTTCGCAGGATTGGCAGCGGCCAAGATACTCTTATATGGGATGATTAGTGGCTTACGGGTGTTCCGGTCTTAAAGTCGTTGGTTCGTGATGAAGAAAAACATACTGCAGGTACGAAATTGAAGGTCGTTTCTGAACTACTAGATGAAACAACTGGAAAGTGGGATGAGGTGATCGTTAATGACACTTTCTGCCCGTTAGATGCTCGTGTTGTTTTGTGTCTCCCACGACCAAGGGCTGGTGGTGAGGACTTTTGGGCATGGAGTGAATAAAAAACTGGAGTCTATACGGTTTGGTCTGCTTACCGAATGCTAGTCCAGCATATCGCTGATAATCGGGGAGCATCTGATTCGGGGCAGCACTGGAAGAAACTCTGGCAGCTTAAGGTTATTCCAAAGGTGAGGGTCTTTTGGTGGCGGGCGATGAAAGGCTTCCTCCCTTGTTATGTCGAGCTGGCCAGGCGGTATGTGATGAATACCGGTATTTGCAAACTGTGCAGACATGAAGATGAAACGTTATTGCATGCATTGGTGAACTGTGTCCATGCAAAACAATTCTGGACAGCAACCTATGATCACTTTGGCTTTTTGTTGCCAAAACTGCACCCAGCAACATGGATGCAAGATGTGTTGTTGGGTCCATATCTGACTGCGGATCATCTGCCTATAGCTATCACAGCACTCTGGTGCATTTGGTCAAGTCGAAATAAATATGTGCATGGAGAGGGGCAATACAAGTCCTTGGGCTCTATGCAGCTGATTGAAGAGCAGCTGGCTCTGTTGGAGTTACCACCGAAGCAACATGAAGCACCAAAAAAAGCCATTCGGTGGTCTAGGCCGCCAATGGGATGGTGCAAGGTGAACACAGACGGCTCACTCAATACCCAGGTGGGGGATGCTGGCTCAGGCTATATTATACGAGACCACAATGTGGGGTTTGTGGAAGCGGGATGTCAGAGGCATCACCATGTGATTGATCCGTTCATCAATGAAGTTCTGGCGTGCAGGGAGGACGTCGAGGCTGCAGCTAGGCTGGGAATTGAAAGGGTGATCGTTCAGACCGACTGCAGTACCTTGGAGAGAGCTTGGAATGATACTCAGCAAGCTTGGTTTGAGGGTGGTCACATTGTTAAGGAGATGAAGTACTTATGTTCTAGTTTCCAGAAAGTCAAGCTTCTTTTTGAGGGTCGGGACGCAAATAAAGCGGCACATTTGTGTCCAAAGAAGCTCTTAGCATAGATGATTTTGTTTGCTTTGATGTAATGCCTGATTTTTTGACTGACGTGATTCAGTCGGATTGTAACCCGTATCCCGTTTAATATAGAAGTGGACTACGTTTCAAAAAAAAAAGCTTATTTCTAAACTCTAATGCTTGGGATGTTACACACGGCTTGCTTGTTGTATTTAAAAGAATTTGTAAATTTTTACTCTTTTTGTCTAAAAATAACTGACTTAGGTTTTGTTTAGACTTAAATATATCTAGACATATTTTAATATATAAATACATTCGAATTTAGACAAACTCAATTCAGAGAAAGGGAGTACTATTTATGAACAGACACGATCACCTATTCCTACGCGTATAGGATGTATTTCTGGAAAAAAAAAGGAATAGGTTCATACGTTTATATGGATCACCCAGTTACATTTTTTTAGGGGTTTCACCCAGTTACATCTAAGACGTGACATACGGAACAGCCGGTTACACAATTAAAGATCTTTCATTAAATCCATCGTACATTGGAGCTAACTCAATGGATAAAAGCCCAGGCTAATCAAAGGTTTTAGAGCCCAAGCAATCAACAAAAGAAAAAGGGCCAAGTTCACGCATGCGGTTTGGAGCACGAGTGTACCGATCCATATCGTTGTCAATTTGCGTGTTTTATTAACTCCTCGTACGTGCTTGTCAAAAAAAAAACTCGTACGTGACATCCTTGACAGGTGGTTGTATCAACGACTTTTTATGTAACCTTTTTCATCTTTAAATTATAACCATAAATTGTAGATCTAATGGTTGATATAATTTGGATGATGTGGATCAACCAGGTGCCTCGAAAAACACCCTTTTATTACTTTTCTATCTATCTATCTATCTATCTATCTATCTATCTACTAATTTTCCTTAAGGTAGGTTAGTCAAATACGTTTTCGTTCACCAAAAAATAGGTTTTCGTAAATCCCCATGTGCTCGTAGCCGCGCGTGCGCCACCAAGGGACGCGCCTCCCCTCCGCCGGCTACCCGCGCTCCACCGTGGGAATCCTCGCAATCACCGCTGCCTCCGATGTGCCTCCTCGCCCTAGAACCTCCGGTGTAGCTGTGTGGGTGGAGACACTTCCCAGAATCGAGGTGCAGAAGGAGTGGAGGGCGCGTCCTCGATGTCGCGGTGGCGGAGGCCGGCGTGACGATCCCAGGCCCTACTGGCGCCTGCCAGACTCTGGTTTGGAGGAGTACGGGCTGCAGGAGCTGAAGAGGAGCTTGGTGGACACGGTGTACGGGGCCTCGGCCCGCGGGTGTTCTTGGGACTTCATCGTTCTCTCCTTGGGTCTGATTTCCTCGTCCTATGCTTCCTCCATAGAGTTTATTTGTTAGTGCACACAAAGCGTTTGATACTTGTTCCCCCTGTGATTAGATCAGTATTGAGATGCACGGTGAATTTCGGGGACTGCTTCACATCTGATTTTTCTTCTGCTGCTCTTTATCAATTGGCCTCTTGAAGATGTTTTTAGTAGTGCCCACAGTTTGATACTTCCTCCGGTGGTATTCGTAGATTTAGTTGATTACAAGGTTATACATGGGCAGGCTTCTGCTTCATCATTGCTTGGGTTGGTTCAATTTCTTATTGATTTCTATTCCATAGAAAATTTGATAGTTATCTCGGTCTATTTCAGTATTTTTCTCATTCTAAACTGTAATTCATCTGTGTGGGCACTATAGTAGTTTGATTGATATGCATACTAGGGGCAGAGCAACCAGCAAGAGAAGAGATTGTTCATCCATTCTGTTTGATTTTCTTCAGCTAAGGGAGGGGATCGAGCTTGTATTTTATTGCCTTTGCATTTAGGAAGGAATCGGAATTGATCTTGTTCATTTAGGAAGATATCAAAATCGTCTTCTTTGAATTAAATATTTCAGAGTTGAGTGAGAGCATCTCGAAACTCACCTGTATTAATATTACCACCGACTATTTTCAGAAGCTATATTCTCTTTACATGACACTATGCCGGCTACACCACCCCTTTATCTACTTGCAGGTTAACCTCCGAAGGAAGCTATATAAACTCCTTGCCCAGCCATAAGACTCTACACTTCCACCGTCCAACTGAAGCACAAATACAACTGCCACATTGCCGTTATCTGAGTTGTTCTGTGCAGTTCCTAGAGCTACAGTGTAAAAAGACATCCTCAATTGGAGAATGAATGGCAAGAAGGGTAGTATAAGGATTGATATACGCCTGCCAGCAAAAATTGTGGAGCAAGAAACTGTAAAGAAGCAGATCAATGAAGAAGGCGTGTCCCCAAGTCCGGATGGTACGCAGCGCCGACGGCGGACTGGTGTAACACTGCTCGTCAGTTGAGGCGTTGCAGCTTGCGTTTATCCCGCGATGTAGTGAGATCCTAGCTCTGCCTCTGGCTGCAAGTTGCAGTATAAGTCCGGCCGCTGCCTTCTATGCTCTATCTGATTCTGAAGATTTTCTTCTCGCTTCCGCTCTGCAGTTCAGGTGCTAGCCTTTTTCTCTTTCTTTTATGAATAGCCTTTTGAATTATATATTGCAGCGTTGGTTCATTAGAAGATCAGAAAACATAGAACTTTATTCAGTGTAAGCGAAGATTTCCTTATCGCTTCCTCTCTGCAGTTCAGGTGCTAGCCTTTTGCCTCTTTCTGTTATGAATAGCTTTTTGAATTATATAATTGCAGCGTTGGTTCATTAGAAGATCAGAAAATATAGAACTTCATTTAGTGTAAGCGAAGATTTTTTTTAGCTGATATGTAATTGGAGAATCAATGAACTGATTTGTAATCGGCATGTTATATTTATGGTGTGGAAAAAAGTTATTTAAGTTGCCTCACCCTAGCATAAAGTTCTGCATCCGCCTCTACTGGAAACATCATATGAGTTTCCATTTAACTAAAACCATAGTTCGGTTTGGTGGCCCAATTCAGGAATAGTTAAGACATCATAGTTGTAGACCTGCAGCTTCGTCTGGCACGCCAATTTGTATGAGTCACGACTGTAGTCAGGTGGCTAAGAGTGATCATGCCATGGCGTTGTCGCTCTGGAGATGGCATACTACCTAGAGGTGAAACACTCCTAAGAAGATGGTATACTATCATCTCGTTTGAGGAAGGTAAAACACAAACGAGAGAGATAGTAGTTGGCACGTGTCGGTAAGTTGCTATCTATCATACTTGACTCCTAATCTTTATCCCTTCGTCGATGGATATCATAAGTTACAGGAAGGCATTAACATATAGTGCTCACAATCACAAGGCAAGTGATTCAGTTAATCTGGCGAGGTTGTTGGTAAAAACTCGAATAATGAGTTGCATGCATTAGACTTCTGCTTAATTACACTAGTGATCAAAAATTACCAAGGAGATTCTCGTTAGCCAAAAATTTACATTCTCAATGCATTTTTACAGCTTATAAATAAGTGCAACTTTAGCAAAAAAAAGCCTCAAATCAATTAAATAAAACGTATCTACTTTGTCCATCCCAAAAAGGATATTGCGGATTTGTCTAATATGCATGCATCTGCGACATTATTTTCATACGGAGGAAGTATACAAGTTCATTGTAGGCTACTATTTCATTATCGTGGCCGAACCCTAAAAATCATAGTTGTCAATCTCATGCGTTGACGGCCACTCCATCCTATGGACGATGCTCAACACGAGACATGCGACACACAAGGTGTTGTTCTTGAATCTTAGTACTTTGATCCGTAGCAACACACGGGTATTAAAACTTGTTTTAGTTTACATCCGGTCGAGGAGTACCAGTTGGCTCGTCCACGCTCACCCATCATCACCGAGGGTCGCCCGCACCCACCAAGCCATCATAGTAGGTGCACATGCTCATTTGTGGTCGTGAAAGACACGGAGCAGGTTTGTTGATCAAAAGTGTAAGAAACCATGCACAACTCATGTTTAGTTGATTTACCCGCGGCAACACGCAAGTACAATATGACATGGGTGTTTAGCAAATATGTTTGTGTATGTGGCGGGAAGAAACTCGACGACCCGTAGCAACACACGGACATTCAACTAGTAGTATATAATAGATAGATTCAAAAATACAAAGTAAAGAGAGGTGTATAAACAATAAGCTAAATTGTGTCATATGATCATATTTCCGTGTATCTGGTTTATTCCGTGAATTTATTTTTGTGTGTGTATCGGACGCTCATTTCCTTATTATTTTCACAAGACTGTATTATCAAACAATTCCGGGCACCTTCGCAGTTGATATCCCCTCTTCACTGTCCTACTTCCGCAAGTTCCATCAGATTCAGAATTCCTGAATGGCCAGCGCTGGCCATTCTCATAGCCAGCGCTTAAGAATCAACATTCGTACCTAAGCAATTTTTGTTCTTGTGTAGGGTGCATTACGTTCTTCAAAGAGGATGTGTGAGTGGCCACTTCTTGCCCGCTTTCCTGGTCTGCTTCCATTGGTTCCATCTGATCCTGACTTTCTGAACGTCCCGCGCCACCCCTTGTCATGGCGGCATTCTGATGAGGTACAGGGCCTGGTCTGTTAGCGTAGTGGGTAGCGCCATGTTTCCTATTGAACCATTGCAATGGTGCATCCAACAAAACTGGTACCGAAACTCACAATGATAGTGGGCCTGGTATGTCGGCAGAGTGGCTGGCCATCGAAGTTTTTTTTAAATCCATTATTTACTTCGTTCATATTGTTGCGAAATAATAGATGAAATGTTGAATCAGCTGATTGGCATGATTAACCGCTTAGATCCAGTGTACCACATTTTTCAATGTAATCTTAGATCAAGATGACACAAGTACAACAACAGGGTCGCTCGATAGTGTGTTCCCAAACCAATCCCCGCGAGGTCCTCCTTGAGTTTGTGCAGGAGTTTCTTACTATGTGTAATTGAGTAAACAAGTGGGATGATTTCATCTTGACGATCTTTTTTCCATGATGGTCTAGGTTATATGAACAAGCCTTGAAGGGTGGTTAATGAATGCACATGGAAAAGGTCTTAGATCCCTCATTTCTTCACGTCGGCCTTGCCTCTTAATTGGATAGAAATCAAACAAGATCCTGATGTCTCTCATGATCATATTTTATTTGAACCATAATGGATTGCGAGTTGAAGTTTCTTGGACACACTGCTCAAGATAAAACGAACAAGGCGGACGCAACATAAAGTCACCCTCATATGTAATGTGAGGCCTACTGACCTGATCTTGAATGAGCGAAGAAAGATATAATGGATATTTTATATATGCTGGATAGGATGTCAATGCCAGACATATCAAGATCCATGATAAATGGAGGGGCGTTTTGGGTTGTTGAAGTTGCCAAAGTTCCATATAAACTCTGATGTGGAATTGAACTAGTTATTTCATTATTTCATCAAACTGTTGATGTCATAAGGGGCACCAACACTCTCTTTGGGTATCATGTTTGTACCTTTTCTAATAAATAATCAATCCACCTTCAACTTCAACCTATTTTTTTGGAAAAAAGTATATATTAATATTATGGAGATACCAATGACACCCAGCCTCTGCAACAACGCATGTCCTAGTGGCCTTACGGATGCTCACAGCCCAAAAAAAGAAAAAAGAATTTCAGAGAAAAGAGAAGTCCCGCTACATAAAATTGTTCCTCAAAGCAACAACACTGACACCACCAGAACAACACCAGTAGTCCTCCACTCCAATAACAACATCTTCAAGAAGGAAACAATGTATAAGCGCCGCCGTTGCCCCATCAAAGATCATAGGTTTTCACCATGAAGAAAGTCCTCGCTTGCAAAACAATGCCTTAAACAAGGCCATTGCCAGGCATAACCAGTTAAAGTCAGACATTGGATCTTCATCCTGCAAGATAAGATAGGGAACTCCTCCTGTGTTGTCTCCCCCCCCACAAATAGTCACTGCCGCGAGTCACAGATCACGTAGCCATTTCGTCGTCGCCGCAAAGACTCAAATCACCATCAATGCCCTCATGTTTCCGCTTTCCAGACATTCTCCGTATTTGACTTCACCATGGCTTGTTGAATGGCACTTGGTGAGAACAAAAAGAGTAGCTTCGCAACGCTTCCGTTAAACCAAATGGCCAGAAAAACATGGGCATGCACGACCGAATATCTTCTGATCCAACAATCTTTAGGCTTGATGCGCCAATATGGGAATTCGCCGGTGGAGCCTTCTGGAACTCGACACTCCAGCCAGATCAACAAGGACAAGCATCAAGCAGATATTCTTCTTCGCGCGAAAGGAACCCTAGGACCGTCTCCATTATTCGGGCCGAACTAGCAGTCACTATACCTCCGGCGGCTACCGGCTATCGGAATGAGTGGGTCAGCCATTAACCCTTTCGAGTACATGGCCGAACCCATAGATTGAGCCGACGCCGGGAGCAGCATCGCCGCAGGGTAGCCGCCGCCTCCAGGTCCACACCAGATCCCCTTCTACTCTTCTGCCCCTCCCATCCGAGCCGCCAGCCTGCGTCGCCACCTGTAGCCCGGATCCACCGGCGCAACCCCAAGGTGCCTATCCCCATGCGAAGGAGATCGATGGAGGCCGCGCAAACCTCCCGTCACCTTCGGTGACCAAGGCATAGCCGACACCACCGACCAGGAAGAGGGTGCGACAGCAGTGGCCCGAGGGAGAGGGCCCGGCGGTAGCCTGCTAGGTTTTGGGGGTGGGCGCCCCGGATTCGCCTCACCTTCAACCTAGTTAAATAATGTAATACCAGATCATGCAAAAAAGAAGATATCCAGCATCGCCCACAAGACGAAGATTATAACGACACGGTCCTGCACCCTGATTGCCTCAAAGGTACCAAAGTGATGCCATTGTTCGATCTGTAGAGGTAATGATGGTGCTACCAGATCTGCATCTGCCAGATGCGTTATCAGGGTGACACTGGCGGTCGCGTTTGTTTGATGATAATTCACTGAGTTGCACAGTGGAACCCAATAGGCGATCAGGTTGTAGCTATATGAGAGTAATTTCCCTTCAAATTTCCACTACTAAGCCCATTGCAGACCAAAGAGGGGAATATGAGTGAATAACTACTTCCCATTACCAACCCCACCACAAACTCCCTCTTTAATCTCTCTCCCCATAGCCCTTTGTCTAACCAAACACATTGATGTCATATATACTACTAGATGGTGTTAGGTATTGCCTTCGATGATTTGCATCCCGGGCAACTTCTTCCCTTCATGTTGAGCTTTGGGTTGCAATCCAACTTCATGAGGAGGACAATGGCATGCACGGAATGGTCCTAGATCTTTCATTGGTTGCTTAGGCGTTGCCTCTTATGCGACTAGAAATGGAACAAGCAATCTTGATGTCTCACATGCGCAAATAGTGTTTGAACCGTGTGGATCACAAGTGTAAGTTTTTGTGGACTCACTGCTCAAAAGAAATTAAACAAGATGGATGAAATGCAAATAACTTACATTGTAATGCATGGTTACTACACGTCCTATTTTGGAAGGGTAGAGGAAATATCATGGCCATTTTATATGCATGTATATAAAGTCGATGTCAGTCCGCAGACATGATAAAGATCCATGGTAAAATGAGTAGACATGGGGTTGTTTCAATAAAAGCTCCATAAAAAATCCAACTAATTCATTCATCATTTCATCTAACTTGTTGCATATATTAAGGACATCTCCAGTCTTGTGTCGGTTCAAAAATAAGACAGCGTGAGCTTTGTTTATTTTATTGGAGTGCCTTAAATTGTAATAGGAGTTATTTATATTAAATGAGAAATAAAGCATCCTTTTTGGTGGAAAACCCTTGTTGTTCTGGGTCGCATCTGCTATAGGCCTATCAAAGGTCACGCTCACTTTGATTCGGAACATTAGTAGATGAATTCCGAGAAGTCTCTTTCGCTCTCGAGCTCCACTGCTTCCTTATTAAAAACGAAAACCACATTTAGAAGTTTCAAAGAACTCTATTAAAAATCATGGATATAGTGAATGACCTGCCCTACAAGCCTGCAGAAATGCAACACTGAATTGTTTGAATTCTGAGCTACAAAAAATTGAAAAAAATAGAGTTTTGAAAATATGAACCATTACCTATACTCAGATGTTCTACCCATATGACTAGCACTTTGTTCTTCTCGACTAAATTATTAACTACCATGTGCAGTGACCCAGCATACCACTGCATCGTAGTACACTATAGTCGTTGACATGAAACCCACAGAACACCGTTTCATAAATATCACATCCCTCGGAGTGGTACAACAGAAACATTTCGGGTCCATATTACAAACATTCACACATTATTATTATTACAATACCAGAAGTTCAGGACTTCAAAAGGTTTCAACTTACAAACCAAAATATAAAATGTTTCAGAGGAATTTAAAAGTAGCAACTCCGACTAGGAGTTGAGCTCAGCAGCTTATTCTATAGAGTTCATGTTGCTCGGCTTCATTGGCTACTACTAACTAGGATACTTAGTTGGATTCGTTATCGTCGACACCATAGCGGATTTTGTAATCCACTCCTTAAACACCTCCTGACAGGTCAGGCTCCTCGTAGAACACTTCTTCTTGACATTCAGCTGCATACATTGGCACGTCTTCGGGATCCTCGGAGTCTAAGCAAGAGATCAAAGGAAAGGATGAATAACAGTGTTACCCAACAAGTTCATTATATGCAAGGTGGGAAGTTTGATGCTCTAACTACCACCTCGGATTATAAATCCTTGACACTATGCATTTTTTGTAAATCTTTCTTCAAAGATTGATTTTATTATGAAAATCTATGACCATCAACCTTCACAGGTTGACCAGAACTTTCATGGAGTTCCTTTTCTGCCGCGTTCGTAGCTCCTTCCAGGAACAGGGAGTAACAAGTTACAATTCTTACACTCTGCAGAGGTGCGTTACTTTACCCATGAGAGATCAACTCCTTATTGCACAACCGGGCGTACTTTCCCGTCCACAATTCCATGATGTGGGGCCTAGTAGTTGGTCCAAACTAATCACTGACCCCTTCGCGACCTCGCATGCCTCCTTGGTGTACACCATGCCCACATAATGAATTGTGGCAATGGTTTCTACAAACCGTTAGATGCCAGAACTATCATGGGACGATGAGGGTTCCCACCCATATGCTGCATATCCTCTACGAATTACCAATTAATATGCATGCTACGAGGATAACAGCCACGACCTGCACATCCAGCTTCATGCGAGAGGAAGAACATACAGCTGACTTCTCTGTCCCATTCCAAATCTCATGGCTAACGCGTAATTGAAGGGAATATGCCCTGAGAGGCAATAATAAAGTGTTTATTATGTGTATTCCAAGTATATGATAGATGTTTATTTTGTGTAACACCCTCAGAATCGGACCTATGCAAGTTTTGGCAAAACTCGCCAAACCCGCATAGAAACGGTTCAAAGGTGCCCACCAGGCACTTTCGTGCGGGTGGAAAACAAAGTAATAACATTACACAACAGTCCTCGATGGGACCCACAGAACAGATATATATATAACAGCGACTCCATGAGTCAAGAATACAGATATAATATTCAGAGATCCAAATCACCTTGAAAATGGTACAGCGTCCGACTACGGACAAGATGAAAATGGGGCTAAGAGCCCTGAAGAATAACCAATGGCGTCCATAACTCTGCCCAGGCCAAGCCGGAAGGGTAACCCTGCTAACGACGTCGATCTCAAAACCTGCTTAAACAAAAGGGGTGCCGACAAGGGGCAAAGGAAAAAGAAGGGCGTCGATCTTGAGGCCAAGCACGGCGAGGCTAGAATTCGCGGTCCTCGCCTACATAGGTATGGTGGTGAAGCGGCGGTGGCATGCACTAAACAACCTCTGAGACTCGATACAATGGCGGTTATCGAGAGGTAAGAAAGACCTATCCGGATCCAACACGAGGCTAACACCAAACAAACCCATCCTGGTGTTTCCCCTCGAGACCAAACGAGGAAGTCAAGGAACTCACACGATTGGCGGTTTATTTATTCAGTTATTGTTGCAGCAATTACTAGTCAGGTTTAGATAATCATCCTGATAAAGTAAGCAGTGGGCACTTTTAGTTAACCATACCGTTATAGTGCAACACTTACTAATCAGATACAATTGGCATGAGATAACCCGTAAACCCAAAGGTTGTTGGTACTTTTATTCAGCCATTCGTTGTAGTTGCATTACTTACTAGTCAGGTACAATTGTCGCAAGCGACAAACCAAGCAAGCAATTGTGGGCAGTATTATTTAGCCATTCCATTATAGTGAAGCTGATTACTAGTCATTATAAAGTCAAATTTATAGCAATAAACTTTAGTTATGCTTGTCTATGGTCGAGAATCTTGTGCTCCAAGTCGTCCATATCCATGGACACGGATTTCGAAAGTTTTACCGGCGGGTGCACCAATAGCAACACGCTCGATCAACCTCGGAAAAACCAACTCAAAACCCAACGAGGCTTTCACGGTGAACAATCACGGATTCAGGAAATATTTGAGGCCACCCTTAAGTAGATCCATAGCAAGCTAGCCGACTCGAGACGGACTCAAGGTTTGGGTGGCGGTAAGCAATGGGAACCCGAAAGTGTGGCTGGGCTTGTCGATGCAGCGTAACGTGTCCCGATCCTAAGCGATGCAGTGTGCTCCTCGCAATTTAAATACATAAGTAGCATGGCATAAGTAGGATCGTAAATAAAACCTCAAACTAGTTTGTGGCCCCAAGAAATAAGACGAATCAAGCTCGCTCGGGGGTCCCATATACCTCCCGGATGTGGATAGCGTGATAAATCAAGGAACAGGTATCAAGTACTCGGGGTCCTACGGGACACAAGTGGGCGTTCGGAAACCAACTATTTTCTATCACCCACCGATGCCTCTGCTTACTTCAATTTTAGTTGTTAAACAGGAATTAAAATGAACGATAAGTAAAACTATGATCAACTCTAGCAACACACATGCGGCAATACATCAACAACTGTGGCATTTGACGACACGCAACAGCACTTGAGCAAGCGACTACGACGCGCAAGTCCAACTATCTACCAAACAACAGGTAATAGGATGTGTCCAAGGCAATATACGGCTACAAGGGATATCACGGGTACGGAAACTAGAGCATCGCAACACAGATAGCAATAGATCAACAGGAGGGAATAAAGACTATAAAAGTAAGATAGGTAGAAAGAGGGAGATGCTTTGAAAACATTGTCGAAGGTTCAACGAAGATCGGGTCGACACTCGCATCAACTCATCGGCCTTATCCGTGAAGAAGCAAAACACTAGAAGGAACACGGATGCAATATTTAATACTACGGCAAAAGATCGGGCATGATGCATGTGGGGTATGGCATGGCAAGTGCTATGCAATTGGGTCATATTAAGCGGAACCGGGTCCACAATTAATTAAGCAGTTCAAGTTATTTAGAAGCCCATAATTTAAATGTTGTATTACATGGCAAAAGATGATACGGTTCGCTACAAGTTTAAATGAGGCCAATATAAGGCTAGATTTGCCCGCATATGGGCCCCATATTTAATTATATGGTGAATCGGCATAAGGCCCCCAAACCACAAATATGCATGCAGTATGACAATTTAATATGCAGGTTTTAAGTTTAGCATTTATAAAAAATAAGGGTTCGGATAAGGGTCACACATTAGGGTTCGCAGATCTTGGGGTTCGGTTCGGGTCCGAGGTCCGAGTTCGGAAGCGTTCTCGGATTCGGGTAGATCTTGTCGCATTCGCGTCTCGGGTCATGTTGTCGGTCATGGCGTTGGGACGGGTACTTATCGGTGGCGGTCTTGGCATTCCGGGATCTCCGAGTCGGGGATCTTGGATCTTGTCGGCCTTCTCGGATCATGCATCGCTCCGTGTGGAAGGCCGAGGGTCCGTGTGGAGATCTTGACGGCAGGAGGAGAACTTGGTGCCCGCTCAAAGGTTGAGGAGGATCTTGTCGGTGATTCTTCTAGTGATCTCCGGGTTCGGTTCGCGGTTCCTCGTAGACGGTTCGGGGTCATGGTACCCGGAAGGAGATCTTGTCGATGAGACGACCTTGGCACTCGGGTTCAGTCTTCGGTTCCACTAAGAAGATCTTGTCGGTTCCCAACAGTCTTGTCACTCGCGAGAGTCTCCAACAACCGAGCCAACACCACTGCATCTTATTGCAGCAAGAGCAGCGTCACATCTTAACAACCAAGCCGCAGCGCGACCGGGACACGGATGAGCAGGAACGGCGACAGACGAAGACAACGTACTCGCAGAGCTTGGTGGGCCCGGGGCAGGGGCTAGGAGTTGGCCGGCCGGAGGTCGAGGCTCTGGGTGACGTTGGCTATGGCCGGCAGACGGGCTCGGGCGCGAGCGAGCAGGGCAGCCCCAAGCCGAGGAAGGGACCATGGGTGGCGGCTGGCGGAGGGGGTCGTGGCGTCGCCGGAGGAGGCTGCGGTGGCGGAGGCCGACGGTGGGGCCGAGACCGGCGACGCGAGGAGGACCGGAGGCGGACGACCGGCGCCGAGAGAGAAGGACAGAGGCGGGGCGAGCGGTCACAGCGAGGCAGGTCGAGGCGAGGAGAGGGTGCGGCGGGGCGCACGGCGGCTGCTGGCGACGAGGCAGAGAGGAGGGCCGGCGAGGAGGAGGCCGCGGAGGCGAGGCTCATGATCGCGGGCGGCGGAGCGCGACGGGAAGGCGGAGGCGAGAGCGGCGCTGGCGTGGGAGGCGCAGCGGCGCGGCGCGTCCGGGCGCGGGGTCGAGCGAACGGCACCGAGGAAGGAGAAAAGCGGCCAGTGGCGGAGGGAGAACGGGGACGCAGCGGTCAAGGGAGGGTGGGCGGAGCGGCGGCGGTGGGGAAGCCGGCGTGGGACGCTGATTGGGAAGAGGGTTGGGCTGCAGGCTGCGAGGCGGGGAGGAGCCTGGGAGCGGCAGGCGCGGCTGGGAGAGAGAGAGGGCGCGGGGAGAGAGAGGAGGGAGGAGGCGTGTCAGTGGTGGGGGTGGGACCGAGCGGCAGGTGGGTCCAGGGGGTGGTTCGGTTCCAGCGGGGTGGGGTGGGAGCGTGCGTGGGGCCCAGGGGCGGGGCTGGCGCGTGGAAGGCGCGTGGGGTGCGCGTGTGTGGGTTGTGTGCGGTGAGCTGAGTGGGCAGGGAGGTGTGGGCCGGCTGGTTGAGGGGTGGAGAGGGTTAGGTGACGTGGCAGAGTGGGATTGGGTGGGGGAGAGAGGAGAGGTGAGGTGGAGAGAGGGCATTGGTTGGGGTGAGGTGGAGGGGGTGTGTGGGTAGGTTAGTTGGTAGCTTTAGGAATTTAGGAGTGGGCCGATTTATTTTCTGGGGTGGTCGGGTCAAAGCAGCCCGTTCGACCGCCCGCTAAAAATAATTGTAACTTTTATTTGTTTTAAAGATGGCTCTAGCAATTCGATAGCCGACAAACAAAATATTCCGGAGACCCGGTTTTGGTTTTGAATAAAGATGGGGCGTTTTAGAAAACAAAACGGGCTTTGCGAAAATAGTTTTAGACAAACAACACATGATGATGACGATGCAATGCACAAATTCAACGCGATTTTCTAGTAGTGGTTTTGCGGAATGCCACAATTCGACACCACTAACAATGGATCTCGCCCTCGAGATCCGCCTCATGGTACCGGAAGGAAGGTCGGCGATCTGCGTCTTCTCGCTTCATGTATATCCTCGCGACACCACTAACAAGGGGTCGTTGTCCGTGATCGTCGAGAGAACACTCCGGAAACAAAAGGTCGAAGGTAGAGGTATCCACAAATAAAGCCACCCCTAACTTCCGTGGACGGAGTAAAACTGCTGGATCCACTGATTCGATGTACAAGAGCGAATGATAAGAGTAGTGGTATGGTAGCTACTCCATCCCTCACTCGAACCATTACTCTGCACACAAATAGGCGGATTATGCAACCAACTCTCGGAATTAGACTGAAGATCTCGACAAACGAGGTTCGGAAACAAAGGAGTGATGCAGACTCTGCATCGGATCTGGCGTAGATGATGTCGTCGCGTTGGAAAACACCGGAAGGCACAAACAAAGAACAAAGAATGGTAGCACCGTAGACGGATTCCTCAAGCAGCATGAACACCGGATGGTAGAACACCGTTTCCAAGGGAGGAAGCGAAACCCTGAAGGTACGACGGAAACCCAACCACGAGAATTCCTGGACTCGAAGAGAAAGAAGAGAGCGGATTCAAAACACGTCGAGATAAGAGGAGAATAGCAGAGGGGTAAGGAGTAAAATCAGACCTAATCAGAACTATCCAACCGATTTTCAAAAATAGTTTTGACACTCTACTTCGGCCGTTAGCTAGGTTATCCTACAATTTGGACTTGTGGGTATCGCAACGCTTGAGCTCGATACCACTCTGTAACACACTCAGAATCGGACCTATGCAAGTTTTGGCAAAACTCGCCAAACCCGCATAGAAAGCGATTCAAAGGTGCCACCAGCACTTTTCGTGCGGGTGGAAAAGCGATAATAACATTACACAGGTCCTCGATGGGACCCAGAGCAGATATATATATACTTGGCGACTCCATGAGTCAAGAATACGAATATAATATTCAGAGATCCAAATCACCTTGAAAATGGTACAGCGTCCGACTACGGACAAGATGCAAATGGGGCTAAGAGCCACGAAGAATA
Source organism: Avena longiglumis (assembly GCA_030063025.1). Classification (NCBI taxonomy): domain Eukaryota; kingdom Viridiplantae; phylum Streptophyta; class Magnoliopsida; order Poales; family Poaceae; genus Avena; species Avena longiglumis. The sequence continues at coordinate 66,655,001 of CP125978.1, read as the reverse complement.
ACCAATGGCGTCCATAACCACCTGCCGAGCCAAGGAAGGTAACCACCTAACGACGTCGATCTCAAAACCTGCTTAAACAAAGGGGTGCCGACAAGGGCAAAGGAAAAGAAGGAGCGTCGATCGAGGCGATTACAGCGAGGCTAGAATTGGCGGTCCTCGCCTACATAGGTATGGTGGATCAAGCGGCAGCGAGATGCACTAAACAACCTAGAGACTCGATACAATGGCGGTTATCGAGAGAGGTAAGAAAGACCTATCGGATCCAACACAGGCTAACACCAAACAAACCCATCCTGGTGTTTCCCCCTCGAGACCAAACGAGGAAGTCAACCGAGGAACTCACACAGTTGGCAGTTTTATTTATTCAGTTATTGTTGCAGCAATTACTAGTCAGGTTTAGATAATCATCCTGATAAAGTAAGCAGTGGGCACTTTTAGTTAACCATACCGTTATAGTGCAACACTTACTAATCAGATACAATTGGCATGAGATAACCCGTAAACCCAGCAGTTGTTGGTACTTTTATTCAGCCATTCCGTTGTAGTTGCATTACTTACTAGTCAGGTACAATTGTCGCAAGCGACAAACCAAGCAAGCAATTGTGGGCAGTATTATTTAGCCATTCCATTATAGTGAAGCTGATTACTAGTCATTATAAAGTCAAATTTATAGCAATAAACTTTAGTTATGCTTGTCTATGGTCGAGAATCGTGCTCCAAGTCGTCCATATCCATGGACACGGCTTTCGAGAAAGTTTTACCGGGGTGCACCAATAGCAACACACGCTCGATCAATCTCGGAAAAACCAACTCAAAACCCAACGAGGCTTTCACGACTGAACAATCACAGGATTCAGAAATATTTCAGGGGGCCACCCCTTAAGTAGATCATAGCGAAGCTAGCGACTCGAGACGGACTCAAGGTTTGGGTGGATGGCAGTAACGGGAACCCGAGTGTGGCTGGGCTTGTCGATACCGCGTAAGCGTGTCCCGATCCTAAGCGATGCAGTGTGCTCCTCATTGTTGCCGATCAAAACTCACCGGGGCGGTGATGAGCAACACGGCCGGAGGCTCCCAGAGGCTGGTGGGCCCTGGTCCCTCGGTCGACGTCCGCAAATCTTCCAAACGCACGCGTCTGTCTTGGTTCGAGGCGTGCCACCTGACCTATACAGTCGAAGGTGATGGATTGTTCCGATTGGTTTCCTGCGGTAAACAAGTATCGTAAAATTCGAGCCGTGATCGGCTCCCAGTTTCCACAATAAATCGGCTTTCGAGCCGATTGTCCCATGGCTTTGCATTGGATCTATGATAACATGGGGTTTTGCTTAATTACTACAAGTTAAATCGATCTACGATAGTTTAACGTTTTCACCACGCAATCGAACGTCCCACGTAGTTGAGCCTAATAGATACGAAAAATAGTAGAAAACCGATCCTAGAAGGCCTAAAACCAACATAACGTCAATTCCGGAAACATCCCTCTAAGATCAATAAACCATACCTTCGTATTACGGATCGTTCAACCCGTTTGTGAGGCCTAACCACGTAGATATCAAACTAAACCTTGATGAACAAGGCACAACTATAACAGATCAAATCGACTTAGCGAAATCAAGCAAGATGCCACCTTTACACCGGAGCGGTGCAAAGGCAATGAGATAGCTAGAGATAGCATAAATAAGCAATCATAGTAAAAGCATCGATGCTAGCTCTAACAAATCTGTGGTAAAGGTGTTACTCGCCATCAACAAGGCTTAGTACGAGTAACACGGATAACGCATAAGTAAATCGCCTAGATCGCAAGATGCGATCTAGGCGACATCTTACCGAGAAAAACCCTAGAACAAGGGGTGGCGTCTTGCGAGATTGTGTTTGTTGTGAGCGTGATTGTCCTCCTTTTCTCAATAACCCTAAGTACATATTTATAGTCAGGAGACTCTCGTTTGGAATAACTCTACAACTCTATCTTTATCTAAACATAAGCGAAACCTAAACAAATACGAATCCTACTAAGATACAAGATACACGGGCAATTCAGCCCAAATCTACGTACTAGGCCGATCCAACAACACGTTGAATATATGTATCTTCTAAGCCCATCTTGATCACGGCCCATCCCCATCTTAGGCCAAAATATGGCGATAACACATGCCCCCCTGGTTTTGGCAATGATAATTCCAAAACCACTGTGTGTTTTCCTTCTCCAGGTTTTTTTTATCGGGCTCGCGCGTCGTCGAGCAGCGTGGCGAACAGATAAATCACGCCACCCCTTCATCATGATGCCTGTCTTCTCAACTCCTCGCGATTGCATGATTTGTGATTTTGGCGGTATCACGGAAACTGCTATGGCATTGAACCGTTTCTTCACTATTCCTCTTTATTTAAATCCGCTGAGCAGTTCGATCCCCATCTTCCTCCGTAGCGAAAACCCTCTTTCTCCATGGAAAAAACCCTCTTTCTTGCCATGGCCTCCTGCTTCCTCGATCTCTCCTCCACGCCTCCAATAGCCTCGGTGACCATGAGCAGACTCGGAGCACCCGGCAGCGGCGTACAACACTCTCGCCCACAATGGTGGGGCGAGAGGTTAGACTTCTTGCGTCAGTCGAGGGCAGCGTCCTGACAGAGGCGAAGAACCTCCAGTTCCTCGGCGGGGAGCTGAGGCGGACAACGGCAACGCCATGTCACAGGATGGCGTTGACTCCTCAAGAAGAGGAAGAAGAAGAGGAGGAGGAGGACCCCTCCTCAGGAGTACCGCCGGTGAGGTACTTCGGGCGGGTCGAAGGCAGCAGCGGCAGCGAAGACGAGGGGCGAGGCCCTACCGCTTCCTCGATGGCGGCGAAGGCAGCGGCGGCGCCAAGAAAGCGAGGAAGGCGGCGGCGGCCAGCAGCGACCTCGGCCGATTAGGACTTAGTAGCAATGGCCGTAGCATTAGCGAGCCCCTTTATGTCGAATCTTGTAAGCAATGGCCTTAGAATGAATGAAAACTTTGTTTCCCAAATGCTGCTCCTTTTGCTTTAATTCGCCAATAACCGAAACAGTCGATGTTCCATAAGCCGATGACACGGTATCGGCTCTTTCTAAACAGTCAATTTGCACAAAGCCGATGACCACCCATCGGCTCCTTCTAAAAAAGCGTTTGACAGGTCCACCTCAATTGAATCACAGCTAGTTCTTGGTGCGAAGCGGTAACCAAACCTCCATCGCCCATCGAAAAGCGTGCCTGAGCGAACAACTATCGACCGGCAAGGATGATGGCGAAGTTGAGATAAGCGAGTTCGTCTTGGACGCTCTCCATGCCCTCAAAGCATTTTTTTTTATTCGGCCGATTTTCAACATCGGCCCCATATTTTCTTGCCAATCGACTTAGCCGATCTCTACGACCCCTTAAGTTTATTGTCCCATATCCCACATGCTTGGAAAATACTTCTTGAGATCTTGCCATTGGCCCTTTGGGAACTTTACTCCATCCAACTGCTCAAGCATGTATGTGTTCCTTTAGAACTTGGTCGACCTTATACGGCCCATGCCAGTTGGAGACCATTTACCATATCTTTGCGTCCTTAGTACCCAAGGGCAACACGACTTCCCACACCGATCTCAACGTGGAACTCCTTTGGCTTCACCTTCTTGTTGTAGGCACGAGCTACTTTAGCCTTGTTCTCTTTTATTTTCTCAGCGACCACAGCTAAGCTCGGTCACATCTTCCACGTCACTCATCAAAGTTGCATATTCTTGATCGTTAGCTCATTACGAAAAGTAACACGTCTCGATCCAGTAATTTCCCAAGGCAATACGACTCTTGCCCATAGACCGGATGGTACGAGAGGTTTTTATCGCCCCATGACACGACATGCGATAAGCCCATAAAGCCGATAAAACCTCATGCCAACGCCTCGGGTGTTCATCGATTTTCCTCTTGATCAGCTTGATAAGACTCGGTTGGGCGCCTCGGCTTGCCCATTTGCTTGGCGTAGTAATGCGGAGCGACCGTAGCGATTTAATCCCTGTGTCTTCACGAACTTTCGAATTCGTGAGAAACAAAAACCGAACCTCCATCGGTTGTGATAGTCTGGGAATCCCAAACCTATGAATGACGTGCTCTTTCACGAAATTTATGACATCTTTCGAACTTCTTGACTTCATAGGGACGGCTTCCACCCACTTGGTAAAATAATCGATGGCCAAGATCCACATATGGCCTTTGCTTGATGGAGGATTGATCTTGCCGATCATGTCCATGCCCCAACCTCGGAATGGCCAAGGTTTGATGATGGGATTCATTGATCTTGGTACCATCTGGATTTTCCAAATTTCGACATGCTTGACACCCTTTGTAGTAGTTGAAACAGTCCTCAAGCATAGTGGGCCAATAAAACCACGATCGCTGATCAACCACTTCATCTTATGAGCCGATTGGTGAGTTCCACGGGCTCCTTCGTGTACCTGTAGGAGCTGATTGGCCTCGGCTCCCGGCATTTGAGCAATAGCCCTTCGAGTCCTGTAAAACATGTCATCCCCAATAAGCACGTACTTCATGGTTTTGTACCTTATCCGTTTAGGTGCCCCCAGCGAATCTTTCAAGTAATTGAAGATATCGGCTCTCCGATCGTCTGCTTCTAGGCGTACACGGACATGGCTCCTCTACCACATCCTTGTATCCGAAGCTATCTGCAAGATCATTTGCCTCGGTATTCTGCGACGTGGGATCAAGTGAAGTTGATGTCTGGAATTGCGTCATCATTTCATGGCGGTGCAGCCATAATGGGAAAAGGGACTCGCTCCGCACTTGTAGTCCTCGTGAGTGGGAAATCACCAACTTGGAGTCTCCAAAAATTTCCACTTACGCTCCGGCATCGAGGAGTAACTCCATCCTTGCGTATTGCCTCGTGTACTCGGCTACATTGTTAGTGGGAGGTAGACAATCGATGGAGAAGGAAAATGTTGCCCCGGGCGACACGAGAAAATGCCGATGCAGCCATCGTCACAAACGATCCGTCGAAAAACATAGCCCATGCTTTTATGGGCGGTCTTTGCTATGTTAGTATTGATCCTCTCGGCAATAAGATCAGCCACCTTTGTCCCTTAACTTTCGCGGTGATACGGATGTCAAACTCCGATAATGCAAACATCCATTTTCCCAATCGGCCTTTTAACATAGGAGCCGATAGCATGTGCTTTATGACGTCGACTTGCATATGATGATGACCTGCGGATAGCAAAATGTGGCGTAACTTGGTGCATGTAAAAAACAAACATAGGCATAACTTGTCGATGTCGATACCGTGTCTCGCGTCCAGCATCCTCCACCTTATGTAGAATACGACTCGCTCTAGCCCATCATGCACTTGTACTACCATCGAGGCGATGGGCGTGTCGACGACAAGTAAATGTAGAAACGGTTTGTCGGCTGGGGTGGAACTAACAACGCGGCTTTGTCGGATATTCCTTGATCTCGTCGAAGGCCGTTGTTGTTACGCCCAATGAATTCCTCATCGACTTTAATTTTTACGAGCCCCATGAATGGCTCTATCCTTCTGACAGGTTAGAGATGAATAAATCGCGAAGTTGATCTTGCCAATGAGAGGCGTAGCTCTTTCTTTGTAGTGGGTGGCTTCATTGTTACGCCTTGCCTCGACTTTTCAGCCGATCTCAATTCGCGTTCATGGACCAAGAAACCCAAGAACCGACGCCGTCACTCAAGGCGCACTTCTTTGGATTCATCCTCGGCCAAACTTTCTTGTTCGGTCCGGGGCCAGCGTTGCGGATCGCCCAAGTGCCCTTGCGTTGAAGCAGACTTGACCACCACGTCATCGATGTAGATTTCCACCAGTTTGCCGATCAGATCATGGAAGATATAATTCATGGCCCTTTGATATGTTGCGCCGGCATTTTTCAGCCCAAACGTCATTACTACATATTCAAACAACCCCACGGACCACAGGACTCGAATGCGATCTTGTGTATGTCTTACGGAGCCATGAAGATCTGGTTGTACCCGGCATTGCCGTCCATGAAGCTCAAAATTTTATGACCAACTTTGCATTGATCAATGTCTGCCCGGCATAGGATATTCATCCTTTGGGGTAGCTCTGTTGAGATCTCGAAAATCTATAGCAACACGCCATTGGCGCCCTTCTTCTCTGAGCACGATGCTAGAAATCCATTGACATACCGCATGGTCCGATCAACTTGGCGTCGGCATTCTCTCGACCTCTTTCTTGACTTCTTCCAAAATTTCGGCCTTCATTTGTCGTGCTCATTGTTGAAATGGCGAAATCCTTTTTTTGAGCCGATGCTCGATGATGCTCTGTCCAACCCGAGCATCTCTGTAGTCCCATGCAAAGCAATCTGGATATTGTTTCAACAGGGCTATCATTGGTTCTCGCAGACTTGGTTCTAATTTTCTGCTGATAAATGTTGGTCGTGGCTTATCCCCAGGACCAATGTCGATCTCTTCTAGCTCATCAGCCGATGTAAACCCATACCCTAGCTTTCCATCACCTGTCAAATCGATGCTAAACACAGGGCAAACGATGGATAAGGACAACAAAAATAATTTGGGCCGATCGCCTGAATCGGCCCCCTTCTTGCTTGCATCTGTCAAGGACGGTTTACACCTTATTGTTTCTGATGGCGAGTATCTCTACTACGACTACATGAAGCTTGTCGTATGATCGCTGCTTTTTATTTTTGTGGCGATCGCGAGGATCGGCGTACCACGGATGATCGTGGGCTTTTCTACTCTGTAAGGCGATGGATAAGACCAGCCTCACCCGTTTTTGTAGCTTCAATACGCTCGCCGTCTAGATTGATTCGAGATCGGCTCTTGGTCTTCCGCTTCCCAGATGTTCATGCCAGCAGTGGAAACCTCGATGGAATCGTCTGCATGGACGACCTCCACTTCATCCCGTCCCTTTGTATCGAGCCTTTGGTGCATCGTGGATGGGATGCGCGATTAGCGTGGATCCAATCCCTTCCTAGCAAGACGGGCGTAGGTACTTTTGCTGTTCACGACGAAGAAAGACGTGGGTATGGTTTTCTTGCCCACGGTCGGATCCACGTTTAGAAACGCCTTGAGTTTCCGACGGTGGTTGAAGTCACTTAGCGTGGCGTTGGTTTTGATCGGTCTGCGGTGGGCGTCCCAAGCGTCGTAGCATGGAGTATGGCATGATATTAGCGCGCTCGGTGTCCACCAACATCTTCCGACGGGTTGTCCATTGATGTAGCCCGCGGTCTGCGCTTTCGGATGTTTGTAACCCTTCTCACGTGGCTTCTGAAGATAACGGCCGTGGGCGCGATCAAGTTGTGCCACTGGTAGCATGTTGGTTTGTGGCGCGAGAACTGCCGAGCACGAACACCATGTTGATGCCAGCCGATGCAATGCATCGGCTTTTATTAACAGGTCGCCACTCTTTCCTTGTCGCTGACCCTCCGTCTCTGTAGACTGCCTTATTTTGGCGGCGGATCAGGCCGTGCTTTCTTTAGCGTGGAATCTGCGCTTGACCTCTTCTAAGTTACGCAGCCGTTGCACTCTACGCTTCGGGTGTGTGCGAGTCCATCGGGCACCACCTTGGGCGGTGAAACTGTCTTCTTCTTTATCATCCTGGCCTATCAAGGCCCTTCGCTCAGCGGACTCCTTAGGGCGGCTCACGAGGTTGGAGAGGTCCTAAGCGTTCGAACAACGACACGGCCTCGTGCCCTTCTTTGTTGTCCACATTACGGGCGGTTGTCGGCTGTGGGCAATCGGCTCATTCACGTCCGGCAATGCTTGAAAAGGGCAATCCCAATGTTTGCCTGCGCCTTCCTTCTCTTTCGGCCCCCTAGCGGTGCTCATATCGTCGTTGTCTACGTCGTGGCGGCGTTGGTCATCTTGGCGCTCATACTTATTAAGGAGATGCGTGGAATGTGGCTTCGATATCGCACTCTCCTCACTTGTTCCTATGTTAAGTGTCGCCCGTTATCGTGGCGGGCGGTCGCGTGGACCAGCCTTCTCTCTTTCTTGGCCCGAGGGTGATCGCCTCCTTCACCGTGACGTGTCATGGTGGTGCCAGACCCAGCCATGTTGACCGAAGGAAAAGTCCGATTGACGTCTCGCGGAGCCTCGGCTATCATGTTGACACGGGAGCGGGTTCGTGTCCACTTTCATGGCGGTGGCGAGGATCGACGGCCTTGTTCTATAGCCATCTGGATTTGGCGTGACTCCTTGCACTCGTTGGTGGGGTGAGTGAGCGAATGATGCCACTTGCGGTATGGTCTCCCATTCATCTCACGGGCCGTAGGGATTTTGTGACCTTGGGCAACCTCGGTACTTCTCCTTCAAGATGGATCGAATATCTGCTCGACTTTGCTCACATCAGTCGAACCCTCTCGCAGGCCCCTGTTGTTTCACCCATTTGAGGCCACGGGATCGCCCCGAGCCCATTCAGCTCGGCCACCTCCTGGTCTGCGTAGGATCTTCCTCTTACGCATCGACCGGGCTTATCGGACGTCTGAATTTGTCTTGGTACAGCTCGGTGGCGCTGCTCATACATCGTCGGTTTACGGGCCATGTCGCCAATGAGTTGTATTCTACGGAATGCCACGTCCTTGATGGGTCTGAGAGGCTGACATCGCCAGCTCGATTGCTTCCTTCTCGATTAAGCGAGCCGAGTAACATCTGTTCTTGATGGTCCTGAAGCGCTGGATGTATTCGGCTACAGTTTCTCCCCGCTTATGTCGTACTTGCGCCAGGTCTGCAATGCCAGCCTCGGTAGCTTCCGGATGGTATTGGATGTGGAACTGTTTTTCTAGTTGTTTCAGTGCGAATTGAATCGGTGGCGTGGTGTACCACCCAAAGGCTGGTCTGTTAGAGATTGTGCAAAGAATCTTACGCGCATTTGATCCGATGTCAAATCATGCCTAGCTGTGCGGTATCGGCTTGTGCTCGATCGAGCTTGACCCCTCGATCCGCTGAATCTTGAGAACTCGGGGAGCTTATATTTGGGTGGTAGTGGAATCAGGTCAAACTTCGTTGAAGTGCGGCTTTGAGTAGCCGATGGTGCGTCTTTTCGCAGCCGGCCGATCTCTCGGGATGGTAGTGATTTGATCCACGTTTGAGCTGGGGGCTAGACTCTCATGGCTTGTTCGATGGCATACTTGGCTAGCGCTTTGTTTGTCGGCGTCCATCCCGGACATCGTTGCTCGAGGCGCTGCTCAAGACCCTGCGGTAGGAATCCTGCGGACACTCCTGCGATTCGCGATCGGCAGTGCGCGCCAAGTTGTTGCGATCCGACGCGTGGCACATACGTACCCATCGGGATCTCTTTGGGTGGCTCGAGCAGGAATTGGCAATCCACGGATCGCCTCCGCCTGTAGACAATATATGCCGCTGATCTGGCGGCTCTGGAGCCGCAGTGTGAATGGCGATTGCGGCTGGTGTGGGCGGTCTTTCTCCTTGGTGGGTTCCTAAAGTGGGCCCGACGGAGAATCTTGATGTTTCATGATCTCTGGACCACGCGAACCGCGACCGCTCGAGCGTTCACGGGCTCTCGAGTGGCGGTGTAGAGAATGAGCCACCATGTAGTTGACCTCATCGTAGAGCCTGGGCGTTCCTCTGAAGGAGCAGACAGATCCACTTCATCGAGGGCACCCTCGGGGAGAATCCTTCCACGATGCCACCTTGACGGGTCCTCTCGAAAGAGCCGATGAGGTCGGCTTGAAGAGCCTGATCTCGTCATACTTCGCTTTGTGCTCCAGCAGAAGTCGTCGTGACCGCCTGTTCTCCATCGGCGTCGGACATTTGATGTAGATGTTGTTGAATGTCCCAGGGGGCGTGCGAGAATGTGTTGCCGATCAAAACTCACCGTGATGAGCAACCACGAGGCGAAGAGCTCAGGCGCTGGTGGCCCCTGGTCCCTCGGTCGGCGTCCATAAATCTTCCGGACGCACGCGTCTGTCTTGGTTCGGGCGTGCCACCTATACCGGTCGGAAGGTGATGGATTGTTCGATTGGTTTCTGCGGTAAACAAGTATCGTAAAATTCGAGCCGTGATCGGCTCCCAGTTTCCACAGTAAATCGGCTTTCGAGCCGATTGTCCCCATGGCTTTGCATTGGATCTATGATAACATGGGGTTTTTAATTACTACAAGTTAAATCGATCTCGATAGTTTAACGTTTTCACCACGCAATCGGGCGTCCCACGCGTAGTTGAGCCTAATAGATCGAAAAATAGTAGAAAACCGATCCTAGAAGGCCTAAAACCAACATAACGTCAATTCCGGAAACATCCCTCTAAGATCAATAAACCATACCTTACATTATTGGATCGTTCAACCCGTTTGTGAGGCCTAACCGTAGATATCAAACTAAACCTTGATGAACAAGGCACAACTATAACAGATCAAATCGACTTAGCGAAATCAAGCAAGATGCCACCTTTACACGGGAGGTGCAAAGGCGGCGAGATAGCTAGAGATAGCATAAATAAGCAATCATAGTAAAAGCATCGATGCTAGCTCTAACAAATCTGTGGTAAAGGTGTTACTCGCCATCAACAAGGCTTAGTACGAGTAACACCGGATAACGCATAAGTAAATACTGCCTAGATCGCAAGATGCGATCTAGGCAGCATGGCACTACCGAGAAAAACCCTAGAACAAGGGGTGGCGATCTTGAGATTGTGTTTGTTGTGAACGTGATTGTCCTCCTTTTCTCAATAACCCTAAGTACATATTTATAGTCCGGAGACTCTCTACGTTTGGAATAACTCTACAACTCTATCTTTATCTAAACATAAACGAAACCTAAACAAATACGAATCCTACTAAGATACAAGATACACGGGCAATTCAGCCCAAATCTACGTACTAGGCCGATCCAACAACACGTTGAATATATGTATCTTCTAAGCCCATCTTGATCACGGCCCATCCCCATCTTAGGCCAAAATATGGCGATAACACTCGCACAATTTAAATACATAAGTAGCATGGCATAAGTACAGGATCGTAAATAAAACCTCAAACTAGTTTGTGGCCCCAAGAAATAAGACTGAATCAAGCTCTGGCTCAGGGGGTCCCATATACCTCCCGGATGTGGATAGCGCGATAAATCAAGGAACAGGTATCAAGTACTCGGGGTCCTACGGGACACAAGTGGGCGTTCGGAAACCAACTATTTTCTATCACCAACCGATGCCTCTGCTTACTTCAATTTTAGTTGTTAAACAGGAATTAAAATGAACGATAAGTAAAACTATGATCAACTCCAGCAACACACATGCGGCAATACATCAACAACTGTGGCATTTGACGACACACAACAGCACCTGAGCAAGCGACTACGACGCGCAAGTCCAACTATCTACCAAACAACAGGTAATAGGATGTGTCCAAGGCAATATACGGCTACAAGGGATATCACGGGTACGGAAACTAGAGCATCGCAACACGTATAGCAATAGATCAACGGAGGAATAAAGACTATAAAAGTAAGATAGGTAGAAAGGGAGATGCTGCTTTGAAAACATTGTCGAAGGTTCAACGAAGATCGGGTCGACACTCATCAACTCATCGGCATTATCCATGAAGAAGCAAAACACTAGAAGGAACACGGATGCAATATTTAATACTATGGCAAAATATCGGGCATGATGCATGTGTGGGTATGGCATGGTAAGGTGCTATGCAATTGGGTCATATTAAGCGGGCAACCGGTCCGACAATTAATTAAACAGTTCAAGTTATTTAGAAACCCCATAATTTAAATGTTGTATTACATGGCAAAAGATGATACGGGTTCGCTACACAAGTTTAAATGAGGCCAATATAAGGCTAGATTTGCCCGCATATGGGCCCCATATTTAATTATATGGTGAATCGGCATAAGGCCCCCAAACCACACAAATATGCATGCGAGTATGACAATTTAATATGCAGCAGGTTTTAAGTTTAGCATTTATAAAAAATAAGGGTTCGGATAAGGGTCACACATTAGGGTTCGGCAGATCTTGGGGTTCCGGGGTTCGGGGTCCGACAGGGTCCAGGGTTCGACGGAAGCGTTCTCGGATTACTGGGGTAGATCTTGTCGCATTCGCGGTCTCCGGGTCATGTTGTCGGTCATGGCGTTCGGGACGGGGTACTTGTCGTATCGGTGGCGGTCTTGGCGTTCCGGGGATCTCCGAGTCGGGGATCTTGGATCTTGTCGGCCTTCTCCAGATCATGCATCGCCGCTCCGTGTGGAAGGCCCCGAGGGTCCGGTGACGGAGATCTTGACGGCCCGAGAGGAGAACTTGGTGCCCGCTCAAAGGTTGAGGAGGATCTTGTCGGTGATTCTTCTAGCGATCTCCGGGTTCGGTTCGCGGTTCCTCGTAGACGGTTCGGGGCCATGGTACCCGGAAGGAGATCTTGTCGATGAGACGACCTTGGCACTCGGGTTCAGTCTTCGGTTCCACTAAGAAGATCTTGTCGGTTCCCAACAATCTTGTCACTCGCGAGAGTCTCCAACAACCGAGCCAACACCACTGCATCTTATTGCAGCAAGAGCATCGTCACATCTTAACAACCGAAGCTGCAGAGGTGCGCGCGCGACCGGGACACGGATGAGCAGGAACGGCGATAGATGAAGACAACGTACTAGCAGAGCTTGGTGAGCCCGGGGCAGGGGCTAGGAGTTGGCCGGCCGGAGGTCGAGGCTCTGGGTGACGTTGGCTATGGCCGGGCAGGCTCGGTAGCGAGCAGAGGCAGCCCAAGCCGAGGAAGGACCATGGGTGGCGGTGGCGGAGGGTCGTGGCATCGCCGGAGGAGGCTGCGGTGGGGGCGAAGGTGGGGCGAGACCCGGCGGCGAGGAGGCCGGAGGCGGCCGGCGAGAGAAGAAGCAGGCGGGCGAGGTCACAGCGAGGCAGGTCGGCGAGAGTGCGGCGGCGCCTGGCGGCTGCCGGCGACGAGGCGGAGCGGAGGGCAGCGGGAGGAGGCCGCGAGGCAGGCTCACGGCCATGGGCGGGCTTGAGCGGGAAGGCGGAGGCGGAGGCGGTGTGCGAGCGGAGCGGCCGTCGGCGGTGGCGTCCGGGCGGCGGTCAGCGGAACAGCGCGGAGGAAGGAAAGCGGCGGCAGTGGCGGCGGGAGGGAGAACAGGGGCAGCGGTCAAGGGAGGTGGGCGTGGCGGGGTGGGAAGCCGGCAGCGCGGGGGACGATTGGGAAGAGGGTTGGGCAGTGGCTGGCGTGTGCGTCGGGAGCACAGGAGGCGGCGTGGAGAGAGAGGCGTGGGAGAGAGAGAGAGGAGGAGGCGTGTCGGTGGTGGGGGTGGGACCGAGCGGCAGGTGGGTCCAGGGGGTGGTTCGGTTCCAGCGGGGTGGGGTGGGAGCGTGCGTGGGGCCCAGGGGCGGGGCTGGCGCGTGGAAGGCGCGTGGAGGCGCGTGGGGTGCGCGTGCGTGCGCGTGGCGTGCGTGTGTGTGGGTTATGTGCGGTGAGCTGAGTGGGCAGGGAGGTGTGGGCCGGCTGGTTGAGGGGTGGAGAGGGTTAGGTGACGTGGCAGAGTGGGATTGGGTGGGGGAGAGAGGAGAGGTGAGGTGGAGAGAGGGCATTGGTTAGGGTGAGGTGGAGGGTTGTGTGGGTAGGTTAGTTGGTAGCTTTAGGAATTTAGGAGTGGCCCGATTTATTTTCTGGGGTGGTCGTTCGGGTCAAAACGGCCCGTTCGACTGCCCCGCTAAAAATAATTGTAACTTTTATTTGTTTTAAAGATGGCTCTAGCAATTCGATAGCCGACAAACAAAATATTCCGAAGACCCGGTTTTGGTTTTGAATAAAGATGGGGCGTTTTAGAAAACAAAACGGGCTTTGCGAAAATAGTTTTAGACAAACAACACATGATGATGACGATGCAATGCACAAATTCAACGCGATTTTCTAGTAGTGGTTTTGCGGGATGCCACATTTTGCATGCTATAACTGTATTAATACGGAAACGTTAATACATGTGTGTTTAATAAACAAACAGAAAGTTCCTAGTTATGCCTCTCTCATAAACTAGCTCGTTGATTAACAAGATGATCAAGGTTTCCTGATCATGGACATTGGATGTTGTTAATAACGGGATCACAACATTAGTGTAATGGTGTGATGAACATTCATCCGAACTATAGCATTACAATCAAAGTCATTGAGTTTATATTGCTATAACAACTTACGAAGTGATCCTAATCCTTAGACCATGAGATCATGTCAATCACTAACACCGGAAGAGTTTCTTGATAACATCAAACGTCACACCGTAACAGGGTGATTATAAAGATGGATTCAGAACTAATAAAGTGTTATGTTGAGGCTCATGGATCGAGTGGAATTTGTTCATCCCGATGGCGGATAGATATACTGGGCCTCTCGGTGATATCACATTGATTAGCTTGCAAGCAAGTGATTTGATCACTAGAATGTTATATCACGAGGAGCGAGAAAAGAGTGCATGTCGATGCGAGATCAAACTAGGTATGGATACCGATGATCGAATCTCGGACATGTAATATATCGTGAAACAAAGGGATTAAGATACTAGCATAAAAGGTTACGATCACAAGAAAGTCATCGTTGAATGTGTGGGAGTCGGTATGGGTCTCCAGATCCGCTTCGATTATTGATCGAGAGGGTCTCGATCATGTCCACATTATTCACGAACCGTAGGGTGACACATAAGAGACACCGACATCCAATTGGAGCAAATGTTTCATGCGAAAAGAATGAACAAGCGCGAATTTATTTCACTAGATACCAAAAGCAGTTTTGGGTGAAATTGCATAAAGTGGTTATGCATGTGAAATAGAATTCTAGCAAGGGGTTATTTGTGAATGTTTGTCATTAAAGTAATTGACAAAATTCTGAATAAAATAAAAGAGTTTTATTTAATGAGAGTTTGCATTAAATTTGGTGGAAATTTAATGGGAATTTGAGTGGACTTTTGAGTGGAGGGAATTTAAAGGAGATTTGTGAGTGGAGTGTCCACCCACATGAAGAGGGGAGGACAAGGGGGCAGCCCCCATGCGCCGGCCACCCCCTTGGGGTCCCCCCCCCCTCCTCCTCCTATAAAAGGATCCCCCCTCCTCACTTGTCTCTCACACCTCCTCATGAAGGATCTCTCTCCCCCTCTAGAATTTATCCCCCATGGTCTCGGACTAGCGAGATACATGTTCCCGGTGGCTATTCGGCAAGAAAGAGTTGTGCTTCCGCTGCATC
This sequence comes from Avena longiglumis, assembly GCA_030063025.1. NCBI lineage: Eukaryota > Viridiplantae > Streptophyta > Magnoliopsida > Poales > Poaceae > Avena > Avena longiglumis. The sequence goes on along the minus strand of CP125978.1, from coordinate 66,639,801 downwards.
GCTGGAGCGAGGAGGCGGAGGTTGCTCGGTGCCTCGAACGTGTGTGCGAGCACGGATGCGCTGCTGATTTGCGGCGCTAGGACTTCCTCTCGATCCACGACCATATTTCGGGTGTAAAACAGTTACACACGCGAATACTAAGGTTCTAACTTGGCGAGCCTAGCATGTACAGACATGGCCTCGGAACACGGACCAAAAGGTTAAGCATGAGTCATATAGTTGATATGATGCCCATTTGATGCTCGCCTTTGAAGCTATACCGACTCACGTGATGATCGGACTTGGTGTAGTGGATTTGGTTCATGTAATCACCAAAAAGGCACGAGGGATGTCGTTTTTGAGTGGGAGTTCATTCGATTAGTTGAACTCAATCTATCATACACTTAGTCTAAACTTTACAAATTCTGTTGTAGATGGCACCACACCTTTTAATTTCAATGTGTTCATGGAGAAGAGAAACTAGCAAACGGTAGCAACTTTACGAATGGGCCATGAATTTGAGGATTCTCCTCTGCTGCACAAAAGCAATATGTGCTAGAAGCGCGTTAGGCCCCACCTTTGATGATGCCCACGATGAGAAGAATGTCTATCGAATTGTCGGAGGACCACAACTTAGTTCATTGCGGCATATTGTATGGGCTAGAGCGAACTTGAAAGCGTTTGACGGCAATGCATTTGATACAATGGGTGAGTTGAAAATGATTTTGACACATCTTTGTCTGAAGAGAGCTACAACGCCTTGAAAAGTTCTTTAGTCTGCATGATGGAAGAGCACTCCGTTAGTGAGCATGTACTCAAGATGTCGGGTTACGCCGATAAGCTTGTGTCCTTGGGAATGTCGATTCCCATTGACTTAGGCATCCATCGTGTTCTCGGGTCTCATCACCTAGCTATAAGAGCTTCGTGATGAACTATAATATGCAAGGCATGAAGAAGTCTCTCCCGAGCTTACATCAATGCTTAAAAGCTGCAGTGGAGATCAAAAGGAACATCAAGTGTTGATGATCAATAGGAACACTGGTTTCAAGAAAGACAAGAAGGAAAAGCGGAAGGAAGTAAGGGCGGGCTGTTGCCGCTGAAAAGAAACCCGAGTTGGACCTAAGTCGATTCCGAAGTGCTACTATTGTAAGGGGTATCCCTTTGGGCAAGCTGCCCCAAGTATCTGGCGGACAAGAAGGCGGCAAGGCAAACAAAGGTATATATGATATACATGTTATTGATGTGTACTTGACTAGTGCTCATGATAGCACTGGGTATTTGATACGGTTCAGTTGCTAATATTTGTAACTCGAATCAGGGGCTGCGGAACAAGCGACCGCTAGCTAGAGGTGAGGTCAAGATGCGTGTCGGCAATGGATCAAGCGTTGATGTGATCGCCGTCGGAACGCTGCCTCTCCACTTACCGTCGGGATTAGTTATAAACTTGAATAAATGTTATCTGGTGCCTGCACTGAGCATGAACATTGTATCTGGATCGTGTTTGATGCGAAGTGGTTATTCATTAAATCGAGAACAATGGTTGTTCCATTTATATCAATGAAATCTTTTATGGTCATGCACCGATGATGAATGGTTTATTTCTATTAGATCTCGATGATAATATTACACATATTCATATGTTGATGCTAAAAAGTTAAACTTAATGATGATATATCCGCATATATGTGCACCGCCGTCTAGGTCATATTGGCGTTAAGCATGAAGAAGCTCCATTCGATGGACTTTTGGAATCACTTGATTATGAATCATTTGATACATGTGAGCCATGCCTTATGGGCAAGATGACTAGAACGCCGTTTTCGGTTCAATGGAGCAGGCGACGATTTATTGGAAATCATACATTCGATGTATGTGGTCCAATGAGTGTGTCGAGGTGGATATCGTTATTTTGTTACTTTCACGGATGATTTGAGTATACGGTTATATCTACTTGATGAAACACAAGTCTGAAACCTTTTAAAAGTTCAAGGAATTTGAATGAAGTGGAAAATCATCGTAATAGAAAGATCAAATTTCTACGGTCGACCGTGGAGGTGAGTATCTAAGTTCTGAGTTTAGCACTCACATGAAAGAGTGTGGAATTGTTTCACAACTCACACTGCCGGAACACCACAATGAAATGGTGTGTCGGAACGTCGTAATAGTACTTTATTAGATATGATTCGATCTATGATGTCTCCAGCGGACTTGTCGTTGTCATTTTGGGGTTATGCACTAGAAAGCTGCTGCATTCACTTTAAATCGGGCACCATCTAAATCCGTTGAAAAGACACGTATGAATTGTGGTTTGGAAACAAACCTAAGCATCATTCTTAAAGTTTGGGGATGCGATGTTTATGTGAAGAAACTTCAACGGATAAACTCGAACCCAAAGCGAAAAAATGTCTTCATAGGATACCCTAAAGAAACTATTGGGTATTCCTTCTATCACAGATCCGAGGGCAAGGTTTTGTTGCCAGAATGGATCCTTTCTAGAGAAAGAGTTTCTCATGAAAGGTGTGAGTAGTCGGAAGGTAGAACTCAAAGAGGTTGTGGAACCTTCTCTTCAAAGTATGGCGAGTAGCCTTGGCCGGAAGTTGTTCGGAGTTGGCTCCACATTGAAGAGGAACTAATGATAATGATCATGAAACTCGAAGAGAGTACTACCGAACCTCGCGGTCAAGCAGACGTGCGACTCGAGCTGTACGGAAATACTGTCATGAATTTCATGGTTGATGAAAATGATGACCCTGCGACGTATGAAGAAGCGATGATGAGCCCGAATTCCAAAAAATGGTTAGAAGCCATGAAATCTGAGATGGAATCCATGTATGAAAATCAAGTTTGGAACTTGGTGGAATTACCTCACGACCGAAAGGCCATGGAGAACAAATGGATTTTCAAAAGGAAAACTGATGCTGATGGTAATGTGACCGTCTATAAAGCTCGACTTGTCGCAAAGGGGTTTCGACAAATTCAAGGAGTTGACTACGATGAGACTTTCTCTCCTGTAGCGATGCTAAAGTCAGTTAGGATTATGTTAGCAATTGCTGCATATTTCGATTATGAGATATGGCAGATGGATGTCAAAACCGCGTTTCTCAATGGTAATATTGAAGAAGAGTTGTATATGATACAACCAAAGGGTTTTGTCGATCCTAAGGATGCTAACAAGGTGTGCAAGCTTCAACGATCCATCTATGGATTGAAGCAAGCATCACGAAGTTGGAATCTCCGCTTTGATGAGGTGATCAAAGAGTTTGGATTTGTCCAAACTTATGGAGAAGCTTGTATTTACAAGAAAGTGAGTGGGAGCAATGTGGCATTTCTGATATTATATGTGGATGACATATTATTGATCGGAAATGATATAGATCTTTTAAACAGTGTTAAAAGTTATCTAAACAGCAAATTTTCAATGAAGGACCTAGGTGAAGCGTCATACATATTAGGCATAAAGATCTATAGAGATAGATCTAGGCGCCTAATAGGGCTATCACAAAGTACATACCTTGATAAGATTTTAAAGAAGTTTAAAATGGACGGAAGTAAGAAGGGGTTCTTACCTATGTTGCAAGGCAAGACATTGAGTAAGACTCAAAGTCCGGCTTCGGCGGAAGAAAGAGATAATGGACAAAGTCCCCTATGCTTCACCATAGGCTCTATAATGTCGCCATGCTATGTACAAGACGGATGTGGCACATGCTATTAGTTTGACTAGTAGGTACCAATCGGATCCGAGTTCGAACCTTTGGATAGCGGTCAATAATATCCTTAAGTACTTACGAAGAACTAAGGATATGTTTCTTGTATCTGGAGGTGAAGAAGAGATCATCGCTAAGTGTTATGTCGACGCTAGCTTTGACACCGATCCGGATGACTCTAAGTCTCAATCCGACTCGTATTTCTCATGAATGGCGGGCGGTTAGTTGGAGAAGATCCAAACAACTTTGTGGTAGCGGGATCAACAACGGAGGGCGAATATGTTCTTTGCTAGAAGCGGCTCGAAGCGATTTGGATGAAGGAGTTCATATCCTAACTAGGAGTGGTGGCAAACGTTGGACCCAATGGTGATCTATTGTGACAACAATGGTGCCATTGCCAATGCCAAAGAGCCAAGGTCTCACAAGCATTCCAAGCATATTAAGCGCGGTTTCACTCCATCATGAGCATGTCAAGGATGGAGATATGAAGATTTGTAAAGTACATACGGATCTCAATGTAGCAGATCCGTTGACTAAAACTCTCCTAGAGCAAAACATGATCAACACGAACTCAATGGGTGTTAGATTTATCACTATGTAACTAGATTATTGTCTCTAGTGCAAGTGGGAGGCGAAGGAATATGCCACGAGAGGCAATAATAAAGTGCTTATTATGTGTATTCCAAGTATATGATAGATGTTTATTTTGCATGCTATAATTGTATTAATACGGAAACGTTAATACATGTTTGTTTAATAAACAAACAGAAAGTTCCTAGGTATGCCACTCTCATAAACTAGCTCTTTGATTAACAAGATGATCAAGGTTTCATGATCATGGACATTGGATGTTGTTAATAACGGGATCACAACATTAGTGTAATGGTGTGATGAACATTCATCCGAAGTATAGCATTACGATCAAAGTCATTGAGTTTATATTGCTATAACAACTTACGAAGTGATCCTAATCCTTAGACCATGAGATCATGTCAATCACTAACACCGAAGAGTTTCTTGATAACATCAAAGCGTCACACCGTAATAGGGTGATTATAAAGATGGATTCGAACTAATAAAGTGTTATGTTGAGGCTCATGGATCGAGAGTGGAATTTGTTCATCCCGATGACGGATAGATATACTCTCCCTCTCGGTGATATCACATTGATTAGCTTGCAAGCAAGTGATTTGATCACTAGAATGTTATATCACAGAACGAGAAAAGAGTGCATGTCGAATTGAGATCAAACTAGGTATGGAGATACCGATGATCGAATCTCGGACATGTAATATATCGTGAAACAAAGGGATTAAGATACTAGCGTAAAAGGTTCTGACGATCACAAGAAAGTCATCGTTGAATGTGTGGGAGTCAGTATGGGTCTCCAGATCCCGCTTCTGATTATTGATCCGAGAGGGGTCTCGACCATGTCCGAATTATTCACGAACCATAGGGTGACACACTTAAGAGACACCGACATCCAATTGGAGCAAATGTTTCATGCTGAAAGAATGAACAAGCGCTGGAATTTATTTCACTAGATACCGAAACAGGTTTTCGGGTGAAATTGCATAAAGTGGTTATGCATGTGAAATAGAATTCTATAAAGGGGTTATTTGTGAATGTTTGTCATTAAAGTAATTGAAAAAATTCTGAATAAAATAAAAGAGTTTTATTTAATGAGAGTTTGCATTAAATTTGGTGGAAATTTAATGGGAATTTGAGTGGACTTTTGAGTGGAGGGAATTTAAAGGATATTTGTGAGTGGAGTGTCCACCCACATGAAGAGGGAGGGCAGGCAGCCCCCATGCGCAGCCACCCCTTGGGGTTCCCCCCTCCTCCTATAAAAGGAGCCCCCCTCCTCACTTGTCTCTCACACCTCCTCGTGAAGGATCTCTCTCCCCCTCTAGAATTTATCCCCATGGTCTCGGACTAGCGAGATACATGTTCCAGTGGCTATTCGGCAAGAAAGAGTTGTGCTTCCGCATCATTGGAGCGAGGAGGCGGAGGTTGCTCGGTGCCTCGAGCGTGTGTGCGAGCACGGATGCGCACTGATTTGCGCGCTAGGACTTCCTCTCGATCTTGAGATCGGCAAGAGATCGTCTACATCAACCACGAGTTGAACTCGTTAAGCTTTGTAGGTCTTCAAGGGTATGTTCTCTACGGATATACATCCGCCCGTTGTTTGTATCTAGTAGATAGATCTTGGTATATAGTTCACATCGTAGGAAAATTTTTGTTTTCTATGCTGCGAACCCTACAGTAATATACGGCGCTGGAATCACTGATGTCAGGGGTTATTAAGTCCCTAATTGATCATCATTGTTGCAAATAGAACCCTAAGTTCTATTGCTCCATTATATCATCACTTACGATGATATCTATGATTTCTTTATTTGTGAAATTAATATTTTCTTTATTTTAGAGTATATATGATAACACACAATTTGCAAATACTTTGATAAAGACTCTTCAAAGGATATGAGCAAGTGATGAACTTGCCTTGTGATGACAAGGTAGTGAAGTATGATGCTTGCACTAGACCTTGAGCTTCTATGTCTACAAAAACATCATTATTGCCCGGTAAGGACAATATTTAAAGAAGCAAAATGATTATGCAAGTAATGTAATGCATCATTTAATTTTATATGCATTTTCCCATTATTATAAAAATTATTTTTAAATAATAAAGGAGGTGTAAATATTAATTTTAAATATTTATAATAGAATATAGTATTCTTTTATTTTATTTTCCTTTTATTTGGCTTTTATTGAGTTAATAATTCTTTTAGGAATTATCACTTAAATATTAAAAATTGTTATTAAATATTTATTTAGTATTTTTAAAAAATACTAAAATATTAATATATAATGAAAGTGATTTTTATTTATTTTTATCATCTTTCAATAATTTTGTAAAATTCCATAAGGAATATATAAATTACAAAATTCTAAATAAAATTTAAATGTCTAAAATGTCTAAAGTGGATAGTTTGGATTTTGTGAATCCAAAAATATTTTATTTATAATTTTTTGGACTTTTATTTTATTTTCTAGAATTAAATTAAGTTCAGGGGCATTTTGGTCTTTTCTATTTATTAAAAACAGGCCTTAAGGTTTTTGGGCTGGCTTATTCTTATTGGGCCCTTGTGGCCCATTAGGTATAGTCAAAACACCCACCTCGAAGGGTTTTGGCCCATTCAGCTCACTTACTTGCTGTCTCTCACCCTCGAGCTCGCTCCTCTCCTCCTCCATCCCTGACCCAGTGGTCGGTGATGTCGCCACCGACGATTCTCGCCGTCGTGGACCGTCCTGGTTGCCGCCGCGATGCAGGAGGAGGTTGTTGATTACGCCCCTCCTTCATGTCCAACTGGATTTGAGCATGGAGCTCTCCTGTGACAGATCGATGTTGTCCCGAACCCTAGGGTTTGGGGTTGGCGTGGATCATAGTGTCGCCGCTGCTGTCGTGTGTCGTGGTGATTCACCTCGCCTCTAGGCATGGCTATGGTCTCCGTTGTGGCGATGTATGGTTCGCAGCGCCCCCCTGGGGGTGCTCCCCGTGCTGCCATGGTCGTCGGCCACCTCTGCTTCCTCTTCTAGTCTGCAGCGAGGACCTTTGGTGAGTTCTTTTCCTCTCCCCTTGTCCTCTCTGTGCTAGCTCATCCTATACTAGATGTTGGTAGTGACCCCTCTAGTTACTGTCTTGTCCCGATTAAGATAATTTGTTCCATTTAGGGTTCATATCCTGTTGTTGATTATATACTAGATGAATTAGATCATGTGTTAATGGTCTCTAAGCATGCTGAATGATTATTAGCTTGAGGCTTGCTGCTTAAGATGAACTATAATGGTTCTGGGGGCTTATTAGATGATTTTATGTTTATATTTCATATGATTCAGATGATATAGTTGCTCTGAAATAAATGCTTGGTAAATTCAGTGGGTTTGATAAGTTACCACTCTCATTACTTGGTTAATGATAATGGGTATGGTGTGATGAAATCACCGTCTTAGTGCTGTTGGCTTGAGAATTCATGTGTGGTTTTAGATCACAATGATCTCAAATAGTGAAGATATACATAGGAATGTTATAATTATGAGTCCTGTAATGACAGGAAAATGATTGGTAGATTGATTCATTGAATCTGTGAAGATGGAATGCTTATTCTGATTCATGTGGAATTGTTCTTGTGACACCATCTTTGTATGGCACACAAGATTGATTCTAATCCATTGTTTGGGTTGGTTTAAGCTTAAGACAAGCTTGGCATTAATAAAATAAGTAGAAATATTCCTTTCTAAAATCCCTAAGACCAATGATGTTGGTCTGAGGCTTAGGGATTATCTAGTTGATTCATATGGATAGTTCTCGAAGTGGTACCAGCTAATGTTTCTTGAATCAAAGCTTGGAAAAAATGATAGTAGGCTTGATCATTTATATGGATCCAAAAGATTAACTTCTAAGGTGCTACCCTTATCATAGGGATGTGCCTAGAAGTTAAATCTTAGCTATATTTATTAAAATATAGCTTGATAGCCAAATCAATGATGTTGTTCTAAGTTTTGGTTGGGTCTTTGTACTTTGCTATTTGCTTTTAGAGTTTAAAACCTCAGTGATGGATTCACCCCACTTGGGTGCTTTCTGAGAGTTTGAATGTGATACAGATCATGTATGCTTGTCTAATCTTAGACAGATAGATCATGTGATGGTCTATGTACTCACCACTGTCGCTTGATGTTGTGGTTGCTAGTGGTGGATCTTGTGGTAGCTTGATCTTGTGGTTGATCTTGTGCTCCCCTGGTATATTTAGCTCCTGGCTTGTCCTTGATCTAGCCCATCATCTCCTGATCCTGATGGCTTGACCTTGGTCTTTCTATCCACCTGATCTTCCCCCTCCTTATGTCACCATCCTGGTGATGTGATCCTGGGCTTTGGTTGGTTTGGCTGCTGGCTGTTGTGCTTGGTTTAGCTATTGGATGCTGATCTTGATGTGTAAGAGCAAAGGAATGATGTGGGGATTGGTTTCCCACGGCTGTGTTGATAGTTTTGTTTGGTTTTGCTGATGTTGTGGTGTTGACAACACACACCATGATGTTTTTTGTGTGTGCTTCTTGTGTGCTTGCTGCACAGATGTGGATTACTTTTACTTGGCTGGTGAAACTTGACCCTCTTTGTTGTCATTTGACTTCTGGCTTAAAATTATGAAGGATACATTCTTTCATATTGGTGAAACTTGCCCCTTTTTATAGAATTACTCAACGATGAATCTTGAGCAGTGCACTTCACTGACAAGTCTAAGAGTAAAACATTACTAACCCTAACCTTCTTTATTTTTTATTTATGTTTGTTTTGCAGGTACCAGACTTGGGAATTCAAGATTTTATCTTAGGTTTATTTGTAGAATAGTCATATGTAATCTTCTTAATTCATTTGTAATTTTAGTTCCATTCTTTTGTAATCTTTATTTTAGTATTTTGTAATAAAGATTATACTATGATCAATAAAGAAATATTATTCTTTATTTATTTGCTATGGTGAAGATTGTGGATGTTTCTAATAAGTTACATTTTTGTAACTTATTTGTTGAATGAAAATATGAAATAGATATTCATATTCTTAATTGATTTCTTTAAATAAAGTTTGAGTTATATTGGTTAACTCTTAATTAAATCAAGATTCAAACATTATTCAAAAATCATTTGAATTATAATTCAAACACTCAAGTTTAAAATTCAAATTCATTTCCCAAAACACATAATTCCTTAAAGATCATATCAAAGTCTATAACAATCATCCTTTAAGACTAAACCTAATCTCAAAGTATGAAAGAAACCTTGATCACTTTAAGTTTTTATTTGGTGAAAAATTTACCCACATTTTCACAAATAAATGCATGCAGTATTTTAAATTCCTAAATCTATCATTCGTTAGTTCCTACATGTTGGGATGTTACACCATGTTAACATATGAGCCACAATGATACTTCTTCTTACCAATGCAAGAAAATCTTAGCATGGAATCAACAACGCGCTTTGTGGTATGGGAATGAATTGTATCCGCAACAAACATCAAGTCAATGCAATAAAAAAGGCACCAGCCACCACCATTTTTTAGCTTAGAGAAAAATAATACGCATGCAGCATGCTAACGGGGCATGGGTGTGCAGTCACCATGTAAAGGCAAATGTATCTTGCAAAACGCTTGAAATGACGCACGTGCTAATAGAGCTGAGCAAGGACCCGAGTCATAGACCGAGAGGCCAGCCTTCTATAGGCATCGGACTTGATCGGTTTCGTATCGGGTAACCTACTAGTTTCTTTGCGTAAATGAAGCTGCTACATATGGAAACTTCATGATCAAACTTCTAGATGTCGTCTAGGGATGAATTCATAGCATTCTTGACGATACCATATTCCATATGGTGCTTGAACTTGGCCAAAACTGAACCATGTTGGTTGGTTGGATCATAACGTTATTGGCAGTTTGGTTGTTATAACCAGAGCTGTCAAGTGTCTTTATAACCGCTTGTACCACGCCAAATCCAAGCTCCTCGGTTGTGAAATCAGCATGTTGCAGAATAAAGATATCATGTTAATTACTCCCTCCGACCCATATTAATTGACTTGGATTTGTCAAAATTTGGATGAATCTAGACACTATTTAGTATATAGGTTCATCCAAAATTTGATAAATCCAAGTCAATTAATATGGGCCAGAGGGAGTAACAAAGATTGAACCTTATACTGCAGCTCGATAATTGAGAAAAATGGGAATATTTGGGAAGATTATTAGTTTCGTTGACGGTATGCTTACTAACTAAAACATGGAAAGCATGTTGAAAACAAACTAATAATATTGATGCAAATGTAAAGTCAGTCGATATCATCAAAGCAACAAACAAAAATAAAAATGCTACTCATGTGCCAAAAGGATCGTTTATGACATGAAATTCTCACCTACAGTGTGAAATGATTCCTAATAAAGCTTTGTATTTAAGAAGTCTAGAAAATCTGTCAATAGAAGAAATTTCCAGTGTCACATTGCTCGGCTTTCCGTCCAAATTTCACATGTTGAATGAGGTGGGCATACTATAGTGGCTGCAAGGGAAGAAAATAGGCTTGCGGGAAATCTTTGAAATGGCAGTCGGACAGGCAATATCATAGAAATAATCTGTCCATCTGGTTTAGAGTATTAATTATGTAACTAGATAGTAATGTGTGGCTGGTTTAAGATATATTTTTTTAGTTCAGCACATGCTTGCGTATGGCACTGAATTTATATTGATGCAGATCCTTAAAAATATAGATACATTTCAATGTAACTTACAGTTAAGGTTATTTACTGATCCCAAGCTAGGCTGGAAGTAAATAATCCTTTTACACTACGAATACCATATATTGATGTTGTCTGGGAGGCTCATTGTGCGTTTTTAAATAGCATCATAGAGTAGTTTGATGGTACTAATGCATACTGGTATGGAATCTTTGGTCGCCTAAACAGGACAATCAATGACATAAGCACCATTGTAAATTGCTTTTTTAGAGCCTGTTAACCGCTTTTTTTAGGCTCATCAATGCAGTCTGGATAATCCCCACTAGTAGCTCCAATGAACTAGAAATGAAGCATGAAATAATATGGAGTAAAGGAACTGTACAATAGACATACCAATATCTATGTTGCTTTGATTAAATTGGTAAAATAGCCTGCATTGCACAGAGAAAATATTAAACAAAACAGTGGGACGGGGAGCTATAATCCATATTGAACCTGAATAGGCTCAACCATACCAGCTGGATGTAAGTAACGGATTACCAAGGTTGCTAAGAACATCCGATGTCTTCTCTGACGTTAAAAGTAAAATCTTCAATGGTGAGCAAAACGGTGATAACAAAAACAATAAAAATAAATTTTACCACACGGTATTTTTGGTCGCATGGACCCACCAATTTATTGCGTGTGATTTACACAAGTACAACTCAGGAAACATCACTGTCTCACAAAGTAACTCAAGTTTCGTAAGATTAAAGCATCCGTTTCTAGGGAACTATATAAACCCCATGTAGTTTTTGGGAAATAGTTTCTGGTTGGGCAGATCCATTGGACCTACACAACCTCTTATATATAGCTGAACTTAACTAGTACACTGGAATACTCTAGAATCTGGTAGGATGCTAACTTAGGCTCCAACAATCACTGGAATGTTCCAAAAACCCCTAGGACAGCACTACTATACTAACACTCACTGGTCTCCAACACTCCCCCTCAAGATGGGCGATAGATATCTATCATTCCCATCTTGTTACAAGCTGAACTGCACTCTTTATTTCCTAATCCTTTAGTTAAATAGTCTACAATTTGCTCGCTAGAGGTTACATGACTTATCTTAATTATATCGTCATCCAACTTCTCCTTTATGAAGAAGCGATCAATCTCCACATGCTTGGTTCTATCATGTTGAACAGGGTTGTTTGCGATATTGATCGCCGACTTGTTGTCACACCACAAATTTAAAGGGTCTTTCCTCAACACTTTTAGTTCTGAAAGAAAATTTCTCACCCATAACATCTCACTCAAACCTTGCGACATAGCTCTATATTCAGCTTCAGCTGTTGACTTTGAAACCACCGGCTGCTTCTTACTTCGCCATGACACTAAATTTCCCCCGACAAACACACAATAACCAGATGTTGATCTCCTATCATCCAAGCAACTTGCCCAGTCAGCATCACAATACCCATCCACATTTAGATGACCATTCCTTTTGAACCATAGTCCCTTTCCTGGACTGCCCTTCAAGTACCGGAGGATTTGATTGACCGCATCCAAGTGTCCGCTTCTAGGATCATGCATGTATCTGCTCACTACACTCACTGCATATGAAATATCAGGTCTTGTGTGACATAGATAGATGAGCCTTCCAACAAGCTTTTGGTACCTCTCCTTATCCACTAGTTCCCCGGATTCGGCACATAATTTGTGGTTTGGATCGATAGGGGTTGATGCAACCCGACACCCAAGCATGCCTGTGTCACTAAGCAAGTCTAATACGTACTTTCGCTCGGAGAGAAGAATCCCTTTGGGGGATCAAGCAATTTCTATGCCAAGAAAGTACTTGAGTTGGCCAAGATCCTTTACCTCAAATTACTTGCGTAGGCTGTCTTTCAATCATGATATCTCCACTTCATCATCTCCAGTGATTATGATATCATCAACATATACGGCAAGGATTGTAGTTTGGCTATTTGAGTGTCGATAGAACACCATATGATCCCCATTACACTGCTTATATCTCATACCACATACAACTCGTCTAAATCTATCAAACCATGCCCGCGGAGACTGCTTGAGGCCGTATAGAGATTTTCTCAACCTGCATACATTTCCTGATGTTCTAGGAGTGGAGAAACCAGGTGGGATCTCCATGTATACCTCCTCCTGTAAATATCCATGCAAGAATGCATTCTTGACATCCAACTGATGCAAAGGCCACCCGAAGTTAGTTGCACATGAGATTAGGATCCTCACTGTGTTCATCTTTGCCACCGGCGCAAAAGTCTCATCATAGTCAATTCCATATGTTTGACTACATCCTCTCGCGACTAGTCTTGCCTTGTACCTTTTAATTTTCCCTTCTGAATTCTGTTTCACGGTGTAGATCCATTTACACACAACAGCTCTCTTTCCTGCTGGAAGATGTACAAGTTCCCAAGTTTTATTCCTTTCGAGAGCATTTAACTCCTCTATCATGGCCTCGCGCCACTTCGGGTCTTGCTTTGCTACTTTCCAGTCTCTTGGGATCACCACAAAATGCAGTGATGCGATGAAGTCCATATAGTTCGTAGATAGAGATGTATATGATATATAATTAGCTATGTCATGTTCCTCCCGGTACCAATTTGGAGGTTTTCTAGCTCCATCTCGGGTTCCTTTTCTTAAGGCAATGGGCAAGTCCATTGAATCCCTCGTAGTAGATGGACCTATGTCATCAGGCAATTCAACAATTTCAACACCTGTTGGAGCTTGTTGCTCCCCCTGCACCTGTGTGTCACCTGCCGTAGGGGCCTGTTGTTGTAGATGCTCATGTTGCGATTTTCTCCGTGTATACACTTTTAAGTTTTCTTCCTCGTTCGGCTTTCTCCATCTCTCTTCGGCCATAGGATATGGGACTGAATCAACCACAACTCTCCAAGGTTCATCTTCAACAGAATCAACCACAACACTCAAAGGTTCATCTTCGGTTCTCCTCAACACTTCACTCTCCCCCTCTCGACTAGCCTCACTCGTGCTAGGAGGGTCAAGGTCAATGTCAAATAATGAGCTGAGATCGGTCTTCTCTCCATAGTACGGCTCAGACTCCCTAAATGTCACATCCATGCTCACAAATGTTCGTCGCTCGATAGGACTCCAACACTAGTAGCCCTTCTGTCCAGATGGGTATCCAATAAATATACACTTAACCGCTAGTGGGTCTAACTTCCCCACCAAGGGTCTATGATCTCTAACGAAGCACGTGCAACCAAATACTTTAGGAGCAACTAAGAACTTGTTCTCACCTAGCAACATTTCACATGGTGACTTCATCCCAATCACCCTTGATGGCATGTGGTTGATGAGATACGTCGCTGTCATCACCGCCTCACTCCATAAGAATTTTGGCACATTCATTGTGTACATCAATGACCGAGCAACCTCCAAGATATGACGGTTTTTCCTTTCTGCTACTCCATTTTGAGGGGGCGTATCTGGACAGGAGGTCTGGTGCAATATACCTTCTGCTGACAAGAATGTAACAAACTCCTTATTCACATACTCGGTCCCATTATCCGTCCTGATTACATGCACATGTGTATTGACTGGTTTTTCACGTAGGCATAAAAGTCCTGGAAACATCTGAATACCTCATTTTTATGCCTCATGAGATACACCCAGGTCATACGAGAATAACAGTCAATAAATGTCACAAAGTACTTCATTCCACTTATAGAGATAACAGGGCATGTCCAGACATCTGGATGAATAAGCACAAAAGGCGAGATACTCCGGAGTCCCCTACTCACATAGGATGTTCTAGTGTGCTTCCCAAACTCACAAGCATCACACACTAATTTGTTTTTATCCACCCCACACATTACATCAGGCACAACCTTACTCATTTTATCAAAAGACAGATGTCCCATTCTACAATGTTGAAGCATCACCATGGCTTCCTTCTCTCCTACAATTGATGCTAGTATAGTACATACTGCATCACTTGTCACCTCCCGGTCCATGTACCACAATCCATTATGCCTGGTTCCGGTCCCAAGCCTCTCTCCAGTCAGCCTTTCCTGAATTAAACACATCTCGCGGTCAAGCATTACACGACAATCTATATCATCAACCAAGGCACTCAATGAAATAAGGTTTACGGGGAAGGCGGGAACATGAAGGACGGAAGATAACTTAATTGTGGGTGTGCACTGAATTGTTCCAACTCCTTTGATGGGCTGAGAGGTACCATCGGCAGTTTGAATAGTTTCTTTATGTGTGGGTGGATATTGGGTGTAAGAATCAAATTCTTTCAATGTGCCCGCAACATGCTTTGATGCACCAGAGTCTAATATCCAATTTGAACAAGACTTATGCAAAGATGTAGATGCATGGGCATAATTACCTTCATCAGTATAGGCAAGGTGAGCAAACTTGTCGAAGCTGAAGTCCCCATAACCGCCATCATTAGTCACCTTTGCTTCCTTCTTTAACCCATCATGAGCAGTGCCCGAGGATTCTTCTTCGGAGACCGCCACATTTGCTCTAGGGCCACTTGAGTATCCTCGGCCTCTGCCTCTGCTTAATCCACCTCTATTATATCCTCTTCCTCTACCACAGTTGAAGCAGTCCCTAGTCTCCAAGCTTTGGGTTGCAACGAAGGCTGGACGAGATGGAGTTGTTGTGTTGCTCTTTGTCATCTTCAATCTGATCTCTTCATGTGTGATCGCTCCTATGGCATCCTCTAGAGTGGGAAGTGAAGGTTGATGGTACAATGCAGCACGTCTTCCCTCGAACTCAGGGTTTAGGCCTTTCAGAAATTTCATCACTCGCCTGCGTTCAATCCACTTTCTAGCAGCAGCAATGCAATCTGCATGCTGGAGCTCCAGAGGATCATAGTGATCTAAATCAGCCCACGATCTTTGCAACTCAAGAACATACTCCATCAGACTTGTCCTCTTGTCTCGATTCACTTAGTCTCTCCTCCGCTTTACGCCATCAACATTACATTCCCTTCACGAATACAATTTCTTTAGAGTCTTCCATACCTCGGTTGCACTTGAGAGGATCTCCACAGATCTTGCAATTATTGGGGATAAGGAATTTAATAGCCACGCTTCTGATCGTGAATTAGTAGTACTCCAAACCTTCCATTTTGGAGTTATCTTGTCCCTTGGCTCATTGCCTCACCCTCAACATAGCTCTCCGTGTCTTTAGTCCTTAAGATGAGCAAAGCCTTCTTGACCAGCTCAAATAGTTTTTTACGCCTTCAATTTGATCTCATTGGGTGGCAGTTCAATCTTCTGTGTCTGCTCAGAATGCACTATTTGATGATAATGCACTACCGCCTTGGTTGTGAGAAGCTCCGATTTCTCAAGTGCCTTCTCCAATCCTTGATTTTCCCCATGATCTGCCTACCACTCGGGTTCCTCTTCCAGATAACACCCTGTGCTTCTTCTCCGCCACCACACACACACTAGCTCCAATCAGCTCTCCTCTTCTTGCACGAAACTTGCTGCACCTCTTCTCCGCTCTTCCACTGCTTTCACGTGATGCTGCTGCAGTTCCTCCTAACGATTCTCCTCGCCGGGAGCTCCACCAACTGGTGCTTCACCTCCAGAATTTCTGCAGCTGGGCACCTCCCTCCTCCTACTACTTCCAGCCAGCACAAGCCTCAGCTCCAGCTCATGCACTTGTGCCACTGACCGCCGATTCTCCACCAGCAGCTACCTAGCTTTACCTCCAGCTCTGATACCATGTAGTTTTTGGGAAATAGTTTCTGGTTGGGCAGATCCATTGGACCTACACAACCTCTTATATATAGCTGAACTTAACTAGTACACGGGAATACTCTAGAATCTGGTAGGACACTAACTTAGACTCCAACAATCACTGGAATGTTCCAGGCACCCCTAGGACAGCACTACTATACTAACACTCACTGGAACATTCCAGGTTCACCTAGGACAGTATCCAACACCCCACAACACAAACGATCTGAGGAATGTAGACAACAATTGTCCACCAACAAACTAGGGATTGCTAGAAGTGATGTGAGCATGCGGTTTGACAATTCATCAATCACCTAGATAACAGAAGCATCTACCATAACCATAACTGAGCAGTTGACAGCTAGGTATTTAGGATGATGAGCATTGATGGCTTTGATAAATCTTTATTGCATCCATGCATTTTGCAATTTCAGTAGAGGTAACTAAATATAAGACACAAACACAGGAAATAAATTCAGATTACAAATCGAGCAGCCATATAAAATTTGGAGAATGGACAAAAGACGAATCAATTTTCGAGCATCAGTCTCTTCTATTTCTAGATAACGAGCAAAGACTAAACTGAATTCATGAAGGAATCAATCTGCTCCGCACCGATACCATTTGGAACTGAGCACAAATTCCATAAATGGCGACAGAGAGTGCGTCATGATCAGCCTGGGGCTACATGTACCCCTGACCAATCTGCAACCATCAAACAAAAATGGGAGCAGTTCCAAAATCAGCATTCAAACATCAGAAACAATTTATAAGTGAAAAGACGATTGAGTTTTTCTCTAATTTATCTTATCACAGAAGCACCTACCCCAATTGTAGAACTATGCATGTCGCTGCCATAGGCAAATGAAAGGAGTTGCTAATGCAGGAATTCAAATTCCAATCAAAATGTAATACCCGTAAACACATGAGTGCAGTAAGCAAAACAATACAAATTGTGTAAGAGCATGCACAATGCAAGGTGCTTAGGACGGTGCTTAGAAAAATAAACCGGTTTTTCTTTTAGCACCAGTGCTTATTTATACTAGGTAGATGCCTAACTAAGCACCTATTCTGTAGAAATAAGCACCTACGCTTAGCAAAATGGTTGGTTTATTTTTATAAGCACTCCTCTAAGCACCTTCCATTATACATGCTCTAAGAGGCCAGTTAGCAACCAACTGCCATAACAAAAATTGCTGTCATGGAGACATGGCACCGTGAAGTTTGTAACTTCTCTTATTAGAAAACATGGACAAAAAAAAGAAATTTCTCTAGATTTCCATTCTAATTCAGATAATGGGAAAAAATTCCAAAAAAGGCTGTAGTGAGCCTGAACACTAGCTATGTGCTGAAATGGAGATTTGGTTCCATTTCAATGAAACAGAAAAGGCAGGCCTCCCATTAATTTTCAATGAAACAGAAATGGCGACAGGGAGCGCGTCACGATGATCCGCCTAGCTTTGTTCATGCAAGCAAATTTTAAACTGTTCAATCTGCAAGCAAATTTCAAACTGTTCTTGCAAAGGATGATTTTATAGAGAGAAAACCATCAAACAAAAACGGAAGCAGTTCCAAAATCACCATTCAATTCAAACATCAGAAACAATTTATAAGTGAAAATACGATTGAGTTTTCGACCCAAAAGTGTACTGCAGTCAGCAAAACAGTTCGAATACAGATGTTCTGCTTCAATATGTTTGCATCTAGGATGAGTGGCCATGGATTTGGTAAACCTCGCTCTTTTGCATCCATACAAAATGAGGAACTGAAAAGATCGGCAATTGACAAATCCTGGACATGCTTCGGTAGAAAGAGCATCAATCCAGTTTAAGTCTACAGCATGAGCAGTCGAAGGGGTCATCAATGAAATCGTGGATACCCTTGCTGTAATCGAAATTGGTACCCTCTCTTATGAACTCAAACTCAACGTCTCGAGAAGCTCTGTCTTCCACTTGTAGTAGTACGCGCTGATCAACCACCCCATTCAATATTGTTGCTCGTAGTGCTTGCAATTTTTATCATCACTTCTGAATTAAAAATTAAAAATTAAAAATTTAACGAATTCGGCATCTTGGTCATGGCCTTTGTAATTCTCAAACACAACTCGTTTTAGATGGGTCTTGAGGCATTCGATTGGACCTAGCGGGTCACACCTAAGTACATTCGATAGATCAGTTTATTCTTTGGCTTTGTGGCAACAAGTTGTGGTAAGTTAGAGATGAGAGATGAAATCCAATTATCCAACTAATCCATCAGTCAGGGAAAATACTGAAGCATCTAATCTCGTCCCTTTGTTTGTTCCCCTCCACACAACAGGGAGCGCAGCACAGGGCCCTCCCAGCCCTCCTTCCAAACATATAACAGTCTGAAGAAGTTTTATCCAAGATGCATGGCTTCATATATAATTGCCATATGCATATATAAATTACATAATGGGCGAGTGAGCTACTGAGATTATATGTTTAGACAGTAGCCAGAACCATGTCTCACATTAAACGAAAATCCTCGGTGCTCAGATTCATAAATCCTCATCTGCATAAATAAATACTCATTGCCAAGATTCATGTCTTATATTCCATCATCTACAGAAGCAAAACTCGAAGCCTACCGGTGAAAGCTGAAAGATCAGGTGGAGTGAGCTACTGAGCTTATATGTTTGGACATGAACCCTGTCTAACTTCAACTGAAAATAGTCTAAGCATATTCGTGACAACTGATGCACCTGGTAGTAAGGCATTATGAACCAGTACATATTGGTTCTACAATATAGTCCCACGCACCATATGTTAGGCATTACATATCTGGTAATAAGGCATTTTTAACTGACTTCTGGAAGACGCCCAGGAAGACATATGTCCGCTCGTCGGGATATAATGAAACTCTTATCAGCAGAACACCCTGAAGAAAATGTCTCAGACATATATGATGTGTAGTCCTTGCTGCATTCTCTGCCATTGCAAAAAAAAGGTTGATTAGGTACTATTCCAATGGAACTGTCAGCCAAGCATTTGAAGCTTTGCAGTATAAACAAGCAAAGGGTGTACAGCAGTGAATAGTGATGGATGCTTGCAATCAGTGAACTAGCTGACAGAAGAACACAGTAAAGCAATCAACCATATACAAATGAACCAATCAGCTACTTGTATGGGTGCTCTGGTTAACATTTATTTTTTGCTACTTTTGTTTACTATCAGCTACCTGTAAATTCTCCAAGTAACCTGTTATATCCGTAATTCACCTCATCATAGAAGTACCTAACCCATTTATAGAACTATGCATGTCGATGCCATAGACAAGTGAAAGGAGTTGCTAATCCAGGAATTCACATTCCAACCAAAAGTAATACCCGTAAACACATGAGCGCAGTAAGCAAAACAATACAAATTGTGTAAGAGGCCAGTTAGCAACCAACTGCCACAACAAAAATTGCTTTCATTGAGACATGGCACTGACTTGAAGTTTGTAACTTCTCTTATTAGAAAAACATATGGAGAAAAAAAGAAATCTCTCTAGATTTCCATTCTAATTCAGATAATGAGAAAATATTTCCAAAATAGGCTGTAGTGAGCCTGAACACTACATATGTGCTGAACTGGAGAATAAGTTCCATTTCAATGAAACAGAACATGCATGTATCCCATTAACTTTCTTATACAAAAACTCTCAAACTTTGACAATTCCATAGAGCAACACGCTTGATTATGTAAAGAGGCTGACCAATAACCTAGTAATAGTAACAATGAACAATCTATTCTTGCTAACTACCAATCACAGACCAAAAGTAAAAAACAAAGAAATAGCGTAGATGTAGAAAGCCTAACATCGACTAGATCATATTGCAAATTTTAGCAGTAAAGGTCTAAAACTTTTTTGCATGGCATACCCTGGAAATTTCAGAGCTTACAATATAAGTAGAGCAGGCAAGACAGATTTAGGTTTTGGACAAAAATACAGCAATTTTCAGGCATTAACCCAGTCTACAAAATGAGCAAAAGACAATATATTCTTCAAGCATCAACTCCATCTACAGAACGAGTAATCGAAGGCATTGGCAATTAAAAATCATGGATATGCTTCTTCTGAAAGAGCATCACCTCATTCAGAACACAAGCACTCAAAAGGATCTGTCAGTGACAAGTCATGGATACCCAAGTAGTTAATGAAATCATCCAAACCACACTTGAATTCAAATTCAGCGTCTCGAGAAGCCCTGTTGTTCACTTGCAGCATCCTCTGTTGAATAGCGACCCATTCATTGTTGTAGTTCTTAGGAACTCCGAATTTGATATTCTTTAGCACCGCTGCGTTCAAAACAAAGAACTTGGCAAATCCAACCTCTTGCTCACAGCCGTAGTAATTCAGCAACACCATTTCAGTGAGATGGGTCCCAAGACATTTGACTTGATCTAGTGGATCATGGTGAGACACATGTTCCACATCCTTCTTTAAGTCTTTCTGCAGCTAAAAAAAGGAAAAGACGATGTACATGTTAAAGCTAATCTATGCCAATAAAATATCCATGTTGACATGACATAACAAAGATGGATACTCACAATAACATAGAGCTTTTCCAAGCAGGGGAAACACTTGAGGACATCAAGAACAACATTCAGATGGGGGCCAGATGTGAGAGCTAAAACCTTCACGGTGTGTATGGAGTTTGTCAAGCTGATCGGCATCATCCCCTGGAGAAAACAGTGAGCATTAAAGAAAAGGGTAATCTGCAAAGGAATGTGCAATGCAAGATTTAACAAGGCTAATGCTTCTACCTGGAATACTTCAACGGTAGGTGACAAAGGACCCAATATCTCCAGTTTAGGTGCCCCGGTTACCTGAAGAGTATCGCCGCCGCTGCAAGCAAAAGGTGTTAGCAACCTTTCAAGGCGAGGGGTGTCCTCGATGACAAGTTCTGCGCGACCAGCGCAAAGGCGGAAGCCAATGCTCCGAAGAGTCGGTGAGCTGATACGGACACGGCCGGCAGCAAAGATGTTCCACAGCAACAGGCTCTCCAAGGCACGGCAGCCGGAGAGCAGGCCATGTACGAATTCCCCCGACAGGGAAACGTAATGTAGCTGGAGGTCCTTTAGTCGGGGGAAAATCGAGGATGGCACGATCTCTTTGGAGAAATTGCAGCCCCTGATTTTGGCCACGACGAGTGTGGATGCCACGCGGAGCAGAGACGACGCCAGCGCACGGTCCGTCTCGGGTCGCGGCGACCAGCGCACGAAGCTGACGTCGAGCTCCTGGAGGTTGGTGAGGGCTTGGAACCAGCGGCCGACCTGGGCGTAGTGTTGGTCGTCGCCGAGGTGGATGGAGGGGCAGCAGAAGCGGCGCGCGGGGCCGGAGTGGTCGGAGAGGATTCTGGAGATGACGGAGGCGCGGTCGGGTTCGTCGGGGCAGAAAGTGCGGTCGACCTCGAGGTTGAGGGGCGCGGTGCGCCAGAGGGGGCGCCACCGGCAGGAGATGGCCTGCGTGCGGGCGCCCTCCTTGGTGGGGAGGAGGGAGATGATGGTGCCGAGGATGGCGTCGGGGAGGCCGCTGATGATATCCCCGTCGCAGTTGCTACTCTGTCCCACTTCCATAGGCTGCGTCCGGCGGATTCGTGATTCCTTGCCGTGGCTGCTAGTGCCATCGCCTTCTCCATGTCCGGCGGCCGGCGAGACACGGGGGACGGTTTGGTCGCTGGAATGGGGGGTTTGGAGATCGTGGGTTTGTGGTATTGTGTTCTGTGAATTGAAACGTAATCTGCACATACGCTTTCTCACTACTAAGGCGGATGCAATCATAAAACAGTCCAAGTTTATTGTTGGCGAAAGCGAAAATTCATTTAGAAGCAAGTTGATCGGCGTACAAAACCAAGGTCTGAGCCTGGCCCGACTGTTGAGCCAAAAATTCCAACCCTTCCCTAACCTTGTCGTTCTCTAGGACCAAACCCGGTCCGAGTTGCACAATCCTAGACCCGGCCTGACGGACCATTTTCAGGTCGGATTAGACGGGTCAGGTTTCTCCTGTCTAGGTCTGAACCCAACTCTAGGGATCCCAAACTCAATTGGTGGATGGTCTAATTGAGGGCATTTCTAGCGGAGCCCTCAAATGGCCCAAACCTTGAAAACTCGGGTCGTTTTTCGTTTCTGGGTCGATTTTGTGTCTAAACATATCCCCAGAAAAGTGTGGCTTGGATAAATTTTATCCATGATACTTGATACTGGCTAGAACCACCGATATATACCCGGGTTGGAGGGGGATTTTGGGTTTTCATCCCCGAGGCTTCCGCTCCAACACCCCTCTCCTTGGCCACAACACTCGTCTCCTTCTGGCGAGAAATCCCACCTGATTCGCCCTGTAGATTTTGGATCCGCCAGTCACCATCATGGTGGTTCGAATGTACGCTGTAGTGGTGTCGTGGTGGTTGCACGGCAGATGCCATGGGTAGGCTAAAGTATGGGGCCAATGGATGCTAGTGGGATCTGGGGAGGGAAGATGCAACTGTCTTTTCACTCAAGCTGCCAAAGTGATGAACTTTATTTCTCTCTAGATGTGTTACAAGTGCTCCTAGAGCTGTTTACAGGGGAACTATGTGAATTTCCCCAGCCTAACGTTGCTCAAAAGACTCTCTCCTTCCTCAGGGTCCAAACCTCCCCTTATAAAGGGGTGCCTTGGGTGCCCTTAGGTCGACGGGCAAGCATATTCGAGGAATATGCTTGTCCCAAAGTGGTAACTCGCGCCTCCTTTCCTGTCTCCTTCCAATGACGGTAAAGTTCCAGTGCCCCTTTACGCTTGCCTCGGGCTGACTGTCACCTCCGTGACCTCCTTCGCTCTTCTGTCTCGCCTCCTTGTCTCTTGCGCTTGGCTCTGTCGATTCCTTCTAGCCTGCAGCCTATGCTTTGACCCTAAGCTTCTCCTTCTCCGCAAGCTTCAGATAACTCGGCCTTACCTCGTGTTATTCGCTTGTTCTCACCGCATGGAGAACATTTGTGTAACCGCCGAGTTCTCTTTAACTCGCCGGATAACCAATTTATACCTATACATGAGCTTCTTGCCTTCGCTTATCGGTACATATATAAGATTCTCCGACCTAGGCCATAGCCCGGAATCAAAGGGAACAATACCTCTGCCTTTCCCGTCTCGACCTACCCGAGGTTAACCCCGACATTAGTCCCCGGCTGGTGTGGCCTCACAATTACTTTGGCCGGGTTATATCACTTCAACACTTTCTTTAGTCTTGTTTCCTGCTATGGCCTCGCCGAGGTTCCTTCGCCTTCCTCATACGCTAAGCCCTACGTGTCACCCCATCATTGCCTTTCTAGTTTTTAGGTCCGCTTATAATACTATCGACAAGTTACAAGAAACCTCAGACTGCCGCCGCCACGACGCCTCGTGAGCGCCCGCTTGGGATTGTAACAACTTTTCCGCTTTCAGGCCTCCGTGTGGCTCCACTCACCGTCGCGCGTTCGTGCTTCTCCACGATCTACGCTGTAATCGCCACACCCACGATCCCACTCCGCTCATCGCTTGCCTATAAAGTGGGAAAAGATCCCTTCTGGTTCTTCTTTCTCATTACCGTCGGTCGCTCTCCTTCTTTCCTTCGCCTGTGCTTTCTTGCCACTCCGGGCCACCAGCCAGAAGCTTCCACGCGAGGATTCCACCGCGCCGTTCGGCCTCTCTTGTCCGCGCTCCACGGCCGTGGCCCCGCCGCCGGTGAGTCCTTTCTGGCCATCTTGTCTTGTCTTGTCTCTGCCTAGATCGATCCAAGACAACTTCCGTACTCAGCGATGTTTTTCCTCTTTTCGCCATTGTCTTCGCTAGGTTCGACGGGGCCTGTAGCTCTAAGCTTTCCTCCGCCGCTAGTTTTTCCTCCCATGATCTCTCGTGAACTATGTCTAGTTCCTTTAGTGGTGCTTTAGTTGAGGACGATGACGCCGGCTCGCCCGAGCGTGGATCGTGGCGGTGGTTCCTGCTACGCGAGATTGAGTGGCTCCTCCGAACTGCGGATTCTCGCCGAGGTTTCCCGCTCACCCCAGCGAGTCCTCTCCAGTTCTCAGAGAAGGCGAATACGTGGTTTTCATGTCCCACTTCGCCCGCGGCTTTGGTCTTCCTCTTAGCGATTTCGCTAGAGAATTTCTTGATTACTTCGGCCTTCAGCCGCATCACCTTCCCGCGAACGCCATAGCTTCTCTCTCGCTTTCATCTCAGCCGGAGGGTTACTTGACTGTGGCCATCAAGACATGTCCGGTCGAAATTCTTCCAGATTCGCTCCAACGTGCTCCCGATAAATCTCGCATCCTTCCGAGAAGTCACTCACCCAATGTGGGCGGCATCCATCACACCTCTGAGGCAATCCGTGTTCCCCGTGCACTGGCCGAGTCGTAAGAAATGGCACAAGTCGTTCTTCTCGCCAAGAACAGAGGGCTAAGACAAGATTCGGCTCCCCATTCTCAATTGGCCCACCTTCCAAAGTGAACTGGCTCTATAATCCAAGAAGACTCATGCCTGGCCGAGGCCTTCGAGATTCTGAAGGAATTGATTCGGGCCGGCGCGGAGAAGACGATGGCAATTTTATTAGTAGCCGGATCTGCCTTCCAACAAAGGACCCACAAGTCATGCTACATGAGTGGTCCTCGACCCTAACCGAGTCTCGACCGTGGAGTTGGACAACTATCTTATCTGTAAGCTGCTCGAGCTATTTTCAAGACGGAGATGCCCGATGATTGGACCCGGGGTTGAAACCGCTCACCCGCGACAATCCTCCCGAGGTAAGCCCAATCTTCATCACTATATTTTTCCTCGCTTTTAGAGTCTGGTTTTCATGATTTTCTCTCCTTGTCATGCAGAGGTTCGTTGAACAAAACGAGGACGCCAAGTTCTGCAGCCCCGCCCGCGCAGATAGGAGTACCCGGATATCGGGCGAGCCGGACTGAGGAGTTCGTCCCTAAGTCGATCCCACTCTGCCGAACTCGCGGCAAAACCTCACAGGAGGAGGAAGGTGATTCGGACGAGGTCCAAATTCTTGAGGTAGTTGCCGCCATGCCTATTTCTTATGCATTTCCGGCTTCGCTTTCCCAGCTAATCCGCCGATTCACGACGAACCTATTGCTTCTCGGCCTCCCTACTTGGGAAACGCTGGCTCCCGCCGTGCCTCGGATGCGTTCCTAAGAAGCGAGTAAAGAAATCCGCTCAATCCTCCCAGCGCAAGACTATGCCCGGTTGCTGGGTAAGTTCTTTTGCCTATATTTCTCGTTTCTTCTACTTCTCATTTTGACGAACCTTCTTTCTTATTTTTACAGCTGCTCTCTGTTAAACCCGCGGTCCTAGTATGACTAGCCCGATTCGCCGCCATCTCCTCCTCCGCCGATGACGCGAGAGTTCCTAGTCCTATTCGGCCCGCTTCTCCCCGCCTCCCGATAATTGCTCGTGCGTGATGCCCCCGAGATCGCTCCCATTGATCCGGATCCGATCCGCCCTCCGATGTTTTCTGAGCCAGCTGCCTCTATGGGCCCCAGCATAATTGAGCTTCCATCTATCCCGGCTCCCTACGGTCATCCGACCTCCAAGAAGATCGCTACCCGCGCCTGCGAGCTTAACCTCATCGATCCTAAGGATTCCGTCCCTACCTCGAGGCGCAACTTCCGCCGGTGCCCTTCTAAGGAGAAGCGTGTTATTGCCGTCAAGACCTCTTCTCGAAAAGTCTTGCTTGGACCTCTCACCAAGCATTGCGCGAGGCATCGCAAAGGAGTTGTATCTGCCAAAGGCACTGTTACCTCGGCCACTGGAAGTCAGCTTGCTCTTCATAAGAGTCTTGCGACTGTCGCGGTTGGACCGCCTGCCCGGGGTAAAGTTTTAACCCGGACAATGAAGCGGTAATACCGGAGCGCTGGTTGAATTCGCTAATAATCGAATGTCACGATCGGTTTGAGGGCAATCCATTAATCAACCCTTCCATTTTCGACATCGATGGTCGTTTTACCAAGCCGCCCATTTATCGTTGATACGAACAAGATGAATGCGGTAATTGTTTTATCTCCGGTCTTAAATTATTTTCCACATGTTATCATACTCTAGTCCCCAAACTTGCAAGGAAATAACTTGTTGTATGCTTGGAAGTTTGACGATTTTTATTTCTAAGGTTCCATTAGTTCGCCACCTAGTTCATAGTTTGTTTAGATTTGACGTAGCTTTGAATTTCCCTTCTCATAGAGCCAAGTTGAGTCCTTCTTGACTCGGATCTGGCCTAGTTTTGAATCTCCAGCCACCTAGATCTGAATTAAGTCTTGCTTGATTCTGATCTAGTTTAGCTTTGAATTTCCAGCCACCTAGAGCCGAAGTAAGCTTAGCTTGATTCGGATCTGTCATAGCTTTGAATCCCTACCACCTAGATCTCATTAAGTCTTACTTGATTCGGATCCGTATAGTCAATATCCATCACCTAGAGCCAAGTAAGCTTAGCTTGATTCGGATCTGTTATAGCTTTGAATCTGACCACCTAGATCTGAATTAAGTTTTACTTGATTCGATCGTATAGCTTTGAATATCCACCACCTAGAGCCGAATTAAGCTTTGCTTGATTCGGATCTTATAGCTTTGAATCTCCACCACCTAGATCTGAATTAAGTCTTACTCGATTCGGATCCGGTATAGCTTTGAATATCCAAACACCTAGAGCCGAATTAAGCTTTGCTTGATTCGGATCTGTTATAGCTTTGAATATCCACCACCTAGATCCGAATTAAGTTTTGCTTGATTCGGATCGTTATAGCTTTGAATATCCAGCCACCTAGATCTGAATTAAGTTTTACTTGATTCGGATCCGTATAGCTTTGAATATCCAACCACCTAGAGCCAAGTAAGCTTAGCTTGATTCGGATCTTATAGCTTTGAATATCCACCACCTAGATCTGAATTAAGTTTTGCTTGATTCGGATGTGTTGTAGTTTCTAACTTTTGTTTTATCATTGTGCTCCATTTCTTAGGTTGCCCATGACCGACTTGATTGCCGAGTTCGAGGTTGCTCTTCTTGCACCGCAAGTTGGAAGAGAAGTATGAGAAAGTTCTCGTCAGCCAAGAAAGTCGGTAAGTTGATAGTTTCCTTTCCTTATTCCCAACTTTCTTATATACTTGTCCACGGAGCGGCTTACTTCTTGCTGAATAGGTAATATCAATAATCTCAATATCCGCCTTTGAAAAGAAGGTCAAGTCCTTGGAAGGTTAGTTTCCTTTCCCTTGCTCCTTCCTCTTTAGTATCTATGCCGAGTTTCCTTATTGCGTTGGGTTGTGGTAAAGCCGAGTTGCAAGACTTTGCGTCAGAACAAGATTGCGTGCCCATGCCCCGACGTGATGCTTCATTTTTAGAACAAAGCGCAGTTCATTCGCGCAACTACAAGAGAAGGATGATGAGATAACCCGCTCGAGATCCGAGGTGAATTCACTCAAGCTCTCGTAAATCCGAGCTAGAAAAGGTTGATCAAGAATTCTCTTTGGAAAAGAGTCGGTGACTGGATCCGGAGAAGAGCAAAGAACTCCTCAAAGCCGCCGAGCTTAAAACTCGCGGTTTGAGCGAGGAAATTGCTCGTTCGAGAAGAGTAAAGCTATTTGGGCTAAGGATCTTCAAATAATGATGAGCTATATCCATCGTAGTTATTTGGCCTAGCCGAACTGTATTTTTTCTTTGTCGCCGCTACTATCCTTTGACATGTCCATGTTTTGCGAGGTCACTTCCCGAGTCCAAACCCGTGAGTACTAGAGTCGTTTCTTGCGGCTCGCGTCGAGGTGAAGCTAATCGTTGACTTTGAATACTCGATGGAGGATTTCTTGGTTCTTTGTTGGTGCCGCAGTTGGTCCGATGAAAATCATGGGTCGGGACTTGGTGGAGCTGCTATCAAAGCTTATCATGCACTCGCCGAATTCCTCGTGGTCTCCGATATCGACGAGGTCAAGTTATTGGTACAGGTGAAGGCATCCGAGAGGCGATTGAGTCTTTGAGGGAATCTGCTGCGGCGTCTTGGTGCCGACATGGCCCTTCAGTAATCATGTCATGGTATGAAGATATCTCCTTGACATTCGATGAATCACAGATCGGCTCCGGTGGGTTGAAGATCCCACCTTTGTTGCTCTTCGCAAGCTCGGGCTTTCCGGCCGAGTATGCCGATGTGCACACTTGGAATGAAGGGCCGAGTTTTCTCCCCGATCCGGATGAAGAGGCCGTAGCTGAAGATGCTTTGGGTGATGATTCTGCTGAGCGCGGGGAAGGTGAAGATGATTCGGCCACATCCAATAGCTCTAGCTCAAGCTCAGATAGCAATGGTGATGCACGATCTTCCTCCAAAGGCACCGGCATTCTACCGCACAGACGACGCTCTGAACAACCCCGTGATACCGGAAGTCACTCACTGGTCGGCGAAGGCGAAAACCTCGGTCGAAGTTCCTCCTACTTGAGTGCCCTTGACCGATCAAGTGGTTCCTCCTCCAACGAACGATGCCTAAGTTATTCGTGATCCGGTATGCCGTGTTCAATGTAAACGAAAAAATTTATCAACTCGTATGATTCGAGGTTCTTTTGCTATGTGCCTTTGAGACTCTTAGTTAAGTGAATGCTCGTCCGAATTCTTGCCTTGTTGGCTCATAATTTCTTCATCCTTCAGGATTTACTTTTTTGCCTTGTTGGCTCATAGTTTCCGAGTTGTTGGTTTAAGTGCTAAATTTTATGTGTCTATGAATTTGACAACCCTATGATAATTCCTGAGTCAATGCTTTGGGCACCAAGATGCATATTCGTAACATGAAAAGAAAATAACATGTTGCACTCTCCGAGTTACTGCTCTGATCGCCAATGTTATTGCCCGAAAATAACATGAAAAGTGTGTAACGCGAAAGAGATAAGTATAAGATATGGCAGTCCCCGAGCTATTGCCCTGGATGCCAAGGCCTAAACATATAACACTTAATAATCATTGCATATGGCAGTCCCCGAGTAACTGCTCGGGGTGCCGAGGTCCAAAAATCAAATATGAAATAACATCACATATGGCGTCCCGAGTAATCGCCTGGTGCCGAGGTTTAAATATCAAACATGAGATAACATTACATATGGCGCCCCGAGCAATCGCCTGGGTGCCGAGGTCAAAAATCAAATATGAGATAACATCACATATGGCGTCCCGAGCCACGCTTCCGGTGCCGAGGTTTAAATATCAAATATGAGATAACATCACATATGGCGGTCCCGAGCAACCGCCAGTGCCGAGGTTTACATACACGATATGAAATAAATATAACATTCGGCAGCCCCCGAGTCACCGCCTGGGTGTCGAGGTGCAAGTACATCATTGGTGACCTTGAGACATAATCCCAGTAAAATGGTCAAGTAAAGCCACATTCCGTATGCTTTCGCTTTTGCCGCCTTTGTTTGCCTTGCCTTCTCCGGTGATTGGCGTCAATCGATAGTATGCATCGTTGTGCAATGCTTTGCTCACGATAAATGGTCCTTCCCATGGGGGTGACAATTTGCATGCATGCGGCGTTGCACCGGAGTACCAAATCTCCTTCTTTGAATACTCTTGGATTCACTTTCCTCCGTGATACAGCCGTAAGTTCTGATGATAAATGGTCGATCGTGATAGTGTCAATTCGGGCTTCTTCCAACAGGTCTCGGATCTTGCCGAGCTACTTCATTTACCTCTCAAGATGTATATTGAGTAACTCTTGGCGAGTCATGTATTATGTCGGTTGGAAGCACGTCCTCGCCCCATATACTAAAAAGAATGGTGTGTAACCTGTTGATCTGCTCGAGTAGTCCCGAGGCTCCATAATACTGGTAATTCCTCAATCCAACATCCCGCCGTCTTTTGCAAGGTTTCAACTATCCGTGGTTTTATTCCTGATAAAACCAGTCCATTAGACCTTTCAACTTGCCCATTGGATGCTGGGTGAGCCACTGAGGCAACATCTAGTCTTATTTGTTTCTCTTGGCAAAATTTAGCTAAAGCTCTCGCAAAGTTCATCCCATTATCCGTAATAATGCCGTGGGTATCCGTATCTCAAGATGATATCCTTGAGGAATTTCACCGCTGTGTGGCCATCACACTTTTGATTGGTTTTACTTGATCCATTTTGTGAACTTGTCGACCATGACCAAGATGTGGGTCATTCCTCCTCTTGCCGCCTTAAAAGGTCCTACCATGTCTAAACCCCACGTAAAATGGCCAAGTAATGGGTATTGTTTTTAACTCGTGACGGCATATGTATTCTGTTGCATATCTCGACACCCATTGCATTTCTTGACTAACTCTTCGCCTCTTTTAACGCCTTGGCAAGAAATCCATGCCCGAATGCCTTGGCTACTAAAGCGCGAGACGAGGCATGGTGCCCACATTCTCCTTGGTGTATATCTAGAAGGATCTCGACCTTCTGCGGGACTCACGCACTTCGCAATATGTTCATTCGCTTCTCTTATATAACTCATTGTTTATGATTGTATAGGCCTTTGCTCTTCCGACGGTTTGTCCGGCTAATACTTCATTACTCGGGCAAAGATCGTCTTTTAGGTACTGCGAAAATATGGGTTGCGCCATGTCGGCGTTGCTCTTTTCAGTAGTGATTTCACCGCTCATCTCCATGCTCTCACCGACATACATACCTCGGCCCTTTCCATGATCGTTATTACCTCGTGTCCCCTCTTTAGGGTTCCGAATCTTGCTGTGGATCTATCTCCATTGGTGTATGATTCTCTGCAGAACTTTCTGGGATAAAGATTGATTCGGATTCTGGTGATGGGTTTATTGACGGTTTCCTGAGGTGCTCAAGGGCTATACCTGGCGGAATCGATTGCCGGGTTGATCCTAATTTTGACAATGTGTCAGCTGTTGGAGATATGCCCTAGAGGCAATAATAAATGTAGTTATTATTATATCTTTGTGTTTATGATAAATGTTTACATTCATGCTATAATAGTATTAACAAGGAAACATTGATACTTGTGTGTTTTGTAAACTTAATTTGAAGTCCCTAGTATAGCCTCTATACTTCACTAGCTTGTTGGTTGATTAATGATTGTGGTTTCCCTATCATGAACATTGAGATGTTATCAACAACAAGATCATATCGTTAGGAGAATGATATGGTGGACATACTCCTATAGATAAGCGTAGCATAAAGATCAAGTCATTTCATTAGTTCAATTGCTATATGCTTTCGATACATAGTAACCTAATTCCTTCGACCATGAGATCATGCATATCACCTTTACCGGATGGATGCTTTGATGACATCAAACACCACACCGTAACGGGGTGGTTATAAAAGTGGCATTGAGTGTTCGGAAAGTATTGGTTGAGACACATGGATCAAGAGTGGGATTTGTCCATCCACATGACGGATAGATATACTCGGGCCCTCTCGGTGGAATGTCATCCAATTAGCTTGCAAGCATGTGACTTGGTCACAAGGGATCACATATCACGGAACGAGAAAAGAGTACTTATCAAGAATAAGGTTGAACTAGGTATGCGTAGATACCACGATCATAACCTTGGGTAAGTAACATATCGTGAGACAAAGGGAAATTGGTATCGTATGTAAGTGGTTCATTCGATCGCAAAGTAATCGAGAAATATGTGGAGCCATATGAATTTCCAGATTCCTCTATTGGTTATTGTTCGGAGAAGTGTCTCGATCATGTCTGCATAATTCACGAACCGTAGGGAGACACACTTAAGGATTCGACGTTGTTTGAGTAGTTATGGTATTATGAGGAAGAGACCGAATGTTGTTCGGAGTCTCGGATGGGATCCGGGATATCACGAGGTGATCCGGAATGGTCCGGAGAATAAGATTCATATAAGGAAAGTCCCGTTTCGGAGTTCGGGAATGATTCCGTGTTTTCATGAATGTTCTAGAAGGTTCCGATTGTCCAAGACTCGGGGAAGGGTACATGAATGTGTCATTGATCATTGAATGATTGCATCATGTACTAAGTGTTATTGCTGTCCCAAATAAAGGATTAAATTGAATCCTAAAACAGAAAAGTCAAATGTCCAGTTTGAAAGTCAAACTGCCAAAACAAGAAACTGTGGGAAACAAGCAAGAGGAGTTGGAACCAACCTGGAGGAGGAGTAGGACTCCTCCAGGCCGGCGCCAGCCCTAGGCCGAGTTGGGGAGGGACTCCCTCCCTCCCCTGGCGCGCCAAGGAACCCCCTCCTCATAAAAGGAGGGGCAGGGCTCCTCCCATAGACGCTTTACTTTCTACTCTAGATCTCCGGTTTAGAGCTGTTTTGGTTTAGAGCTTCTAATTGCTTTAGCCAACAGTTTAGAGCCTTCTAATTGGTTTAGAGCCCTCTAATTGGTGTGTCTAATTACTAGGCCACTAATCCTCTCTCTCATAAGCTCCACCATACTGCCGCTTAAGGCGGCCTCGGATCTCCCTCTACTTCCTGCATACGCCACAGTGTCTTTGGGAATCGCGAGAGAGTGCTACAACCTCCGCCGCTGGAACAAGGAGAGGAAGGTCTTCGCGAGTATCGAACGTGTGACCGATCATGAAGCTGCCTTAACGATGGCTGAAGGATCGCTTACACGATCTTGAGATCGGAAGAGTACGACTACATCACCCACGAGAATCCGCCTCGTTAACCACTTTGGAATCTTCGAGGGTGAGTTCCTCCATCGACTCGTTGCTACAATCTAGTAGATAGATCTTGGCTTGTTTGTTTGTATGCGATAGAAAATTTTTGTTTTCCATGCTACGAACCCCTACAAAGGGTATCGAGCCGTGTCTATATGTAGATCTGTTATCGAGTAGAACACAATGGTCATTGGGGCTGATGCTTTTATTGTAGATTGCTTTTGTGTACTTTGCATCTTGCGGTATGTTGGGATGAAGCGGCCCGGGCTAACCTTACATGACATCGTTCATGAGACTTGCTCCACGCTTGACATGTAACTTGTATTGCATAAGTGGCTTTGCGGGTGCACGTTTCTCCTAGCATAGTTAAGATCCAATTTACAACGGGTGATCAACAATGCTAGTATCAATGTTGTGGTTCTTGTTCGTAAGTTAGAACGACACTTATTGAAAGCCCCAAACCACGTAAAATATGCAAAGAAAGTAGAAGCGTCTAACTTTGTTTTGCAGGGGTGTGCAGTGATGTGATATGGCCATGATTGTGATTATATTCGATGTATGCAATGTTCCTTATTGTAAGTCGACAACCGGCAGGAGCCATATGGTTGTCTTTAATTTATGTTAAGACCCGCGTGTCTATTCAAAGTAGTTGTAATAGTTGAAGCCGGTGGACGACAACCATGGAGAAGCGTCATTGACCTTGATGCAATGCCGATGATGATGGAGATCATGTTCGTGCTTGAAGATGGAGATCGGAGGCACGAAGAAGAAAGGCCATATCATATCACATATATATTGAATTGCATGTGATGTTAATCCTTTATGCATCTTGTATTGCTTAGTAGACGACGGTAGCATTATAAGATGATCCCTCATGCACATCAATTTCAAATCATAAAGTGTTCACCCTTAGTTAGCACCGTTGCTAAAGCTTGTTGTTTCGAAGCACCACGTGATGATCGGGTGTTCTAGATTCCAAGTGTATACAACGTGAGCAAGCCATTTGCTCATGCGTAAACTAAGGTTTGATCTTGACGAGCCTAGCATGTACGCATATGGTCTCGAACACGGATTACCGAAAGGTAAAGCATGAATCGATAGTAGATATGATGAACATGATGATTGTTCGCCATTGAAACTATATCAACTCGTGATGATCGGTGTTGATGTAGTGGATTTGGTTCGTGTGATCACTAAAACAATGTGAGGGATATTGTTTTGAGGGAGTTCACCTAGTTTAATTTCATTAATTAATTTGAACTCAATTTGTCATAAACTTAGTCTAAACTATTGCAAATATGTTGTAGATCAATGGCAGCCCCTACCATCAATTTTAATGCTGCCCTAGAGAAAGAAAAGTTGAAAACAATGGAAGCAACTTCATGGATTGGTTCCAATTTGAGGATTGTCCTCACACCGGTAATTTGACCTATGTCTTTGGATGCACTGGTGACCCACCGCACCACCGCTCCGATGAAGTAAAGAATGTTTACCTCGCCTAAGAATCAAGACTCCATAGTTCAGTGTGCTATCTTGTATGGTTTAGAATCGAGCTTGAAAAGGTTTGAAGAGTCGACCCACATGATATTGTCGAGGATCTCAAATTAATTTTGAGACTCATGCGGCAATTGAAAGCTATGAGGCTTCGAAAAGTTCTTTAAGCGCAAGATGGAAGAAGGCAGCTCGCTGAGCATGTGCTTAAGATGTGCAGGCACGCAAACAAACTTCAAAGCTTGGGTATAGTGATTCCTAATGCTTTGGGGATTTACCGTCCTACAATCACTACCACCAAGTTACAAGAACTTTGTGATGAACTACAACATGCGTAACATGAACAAGACGTTGCGTAACTCTTTGCCATGTTAAAATCAGAAGTGGAGATCAAGAAAGAGCACCAAGTGTTGTTGGTCAATAAGACCACCAAATTCAAGAAAGGCAAGTCTAAGCAAAAGGGACACTTCAAGAAGGGTGGTAAGAAAGCTACCACGCCGATTTAAGAAGACCAAGGCTGGACCCAAGCCCGAAACCGAGTGCTTTTACCGCAAGGAGAAGGTCATTGAAGCGGAATTGCCCAAAGTACTTGGCGGATCGAAGAACGGCAACATCAAGAAGAAAGGTATATCCGATATACATGTTATTGATGTGTATCTCACTAGTACTCGTAGTAGTGCTCGGTATTTGATCTTTGGTTCGTTGCTCATATTTGTAACTCAAGCAGTCTTTGCGAATAAACGGAAGCTAGCGAAGAACGAGGTGACGGCGCGTGGGAAACGGATCAAAGGTTGATGTGATCGCGGTCGCACGCTACCCCTTCATCTACCATCGGATTAGTTTTATACTTAAATAATTGTTATTTAGTGCCTGCGTTGAGCATGAACATTATCTCGTGATCTTGTTTATTGCAAGACGGTTACTTGTTTAAGTCGAGAATAATGGTTGTTCGATTTATATGAGTAATATGTTTTACGACATGCACCTTTGATAGATGGTCTATTCTTATTGAATCTCGATAGTGGAAATACACATATCAACAACATTGAGGCTAAGCGTTTGAAATCAGCGATAATTCGACCTATATGTGGCATCGCTGCCTTGGTCACATCGAGTGAAACGTATGAAGAAACTCCATTCCGATGGACTTCTTGAATCACTTGATTTTGAATCACTTGAAAGATGCGAAGCATGTCCGATGGGTAAAATGACTAAGACTCCATTTTCAGTATGATGGAGCGAGCTACGGACTTATTGGAAATCATACATACCGATGTGTGTGGTCCAATGAGTGTAGCATCGCGCGGTGGTTATCGTTATGTTCTTACCTTCACGGATGACTTAAGTAGATATGGGTATATCTATTTCATGAAACACAAGTCCGAAACTTTCGAGAAGTTTAAGGAGTTTCAAAGTGAGGTAGAGAATCAACGTAACAAGAAGATTAAATTTCTGCGTTCTGATCGTGGAGGTGAATATCTAAGTTACGAGTTTGGCGAGCATTTAAAGAAGTGCGGAATACTTTCACAATTGACACTGCTGGGAACACCACAACAGAATGGTGTGTCTGAACGTCAGAATCGAACTCTCTTAGATATGGTTCGTTCTATGATGTCACTTACAGATTTACCGCTATCATTTTGGGGTTATGCATTAGAAAACCGCATTCACTTTAAATAGGGCACCGCCTAAACTGCTGAAACGACACCGTATGAATTATGGTTTGGGAAGAAACCTAAATTGTCGTTCCTTAAAGTTTGGGGATGCGCCTATGTAAAGAAGTTACATAGGACAAGCTTGAACCCAAAGCGAAAAATGCGTCTTCATAGGATACCAAGGAAACTATTGGGTATACCTTCTATCATAGATCCGAAGGCAAAACATTCGCTGTTAAGAATGGATCCTTTCTAGAGAAGGAATTTCTCTCGAAAGAAGTGACTGGAAGGAAAGTAGAACTTGACGAGGTTGTTGAACCTTCTCTCGAATTGCAGTAGCGCAGACCGAAGAAGTTCTGTGGTGCCTGCACCAATAAGGAGGAAGCTAATGATGATGATCATGAAACTTCGGTTGAAGTTGCTACAGAGCCTCGGAGATCAACGAGAACTCGCACACCTGCATTGGTATGATTCCGTTATGAATGTCATGGTGGTGGACAACACCGATGACCCCGAGACATATGAGGAAGCGATGATGAGCCCAGATTCCAATAAATGGCAAGAAGCCATGAAATCCGAGATTGGATCCATGTACGAAAACCAAGTATGGACTTTGGTGGACTTACGGATGGCCGGAAGGTCGTCGAGAACAAATGGATTTTCAAGAAGAAAACAGATGGATGGTAATGTTACATCTATAAAGCTCGACTTGTCGCAAAAGGGTTTCGACAAATTCAAGGAGTTGACTACGATGAGACTTTCTCACCAAGAGCGAAGCTAAAGTCTGTGAGGATTATGTTAGCAATCGCGCATATTATGATTATGAGATATGGCGGATGGATGTCAAAACGGATTCCTCAATGGAGACATTGATGAAGAGTTGTATATGATGCAACCCAAAGGTTTTGTCGATCCTATAGATGCTAACAAGGTATGCAAACTTCAACGGTCCATCTATGGATTGAAGCAAGCATCCCGGTTGGAATCAACGTTTTGATAAGGTAATCAAAGTTTTGGTTTTATACAAACTTATGGAGAAGCTTGTATTTACAAGAAAGTGAGGGAGCTCAGTAGCATTCTTAATACGTATGTGGATGACATATTGTTGATTGGGAATGATGTAGACCTTCTTAATAGTGTCAAGGAATATTTGAATAATAGTTTTTCAATGAAGGATCTTGGCGAAGCTTACATATTAGGCATAAAGATTTATAGAGATAGATCGAACGCCAAATATCATTGTCACAAAGTACATATTTGGACAAAGTTCTAAAGAGATTTGGAATGGAAGAAAGCAAGAAAGGGTTCTTGCCCATGTTGCTAATCGACCTTGAGTAAAACTCAAAGTCCCACATCGGCAGAAGATAGAGAAAGGATGAGTAAGACTCCCTATGCCTCACCATAGGATCTCTAATGTATGCCATGCTATGTACTAGACCCGACATTGCATATGCCGTTAGTTTAACTAGCAGATATCAAAGTGATCCAGAGTGGATCATTGACGTGATCAAAACATCCTTAAGTACTTGAGAAGAACTAAGGATATGGTTCTTTCTTATGGAGGTGATGAGCGACTCGTTGTTAATGGTTACACCGATGCTAGTTGGAACACCGATCCGGATGATTCTAAATCACAACTGGATACGTATTTATTTTGAATGGTGCGGCAGCTTAGTGGAGGAGTGCAAAGCAAAGCGTGGCGAGATCTTCAACCGAATCGAATACATGGTCGCTTGGAGGCTTCACAAGAAGCGATATGGATGAAGGAGTTCATTACAGAGTGGGTGTGGTTCCAAGTGCTGCTGGACCCAATGTCTATCTCGTGATAACATGGGCGCCATAGCCAATGCGCAAGAACCAAGGTCACACAAGAAGTCAAGCATATCAAGCTGCGTTTTCACGCTATTCGAGAACATATCCGGGATGGGGATATAAAGATTTGCAAAGTACACACAGATCTGAATGTGGCGGATCCGTTGACTAAACCTCTCCGAGGGCAAAACATGACCAACACCAAACTGCCATGGGTGTTCGTATATTACCATGTAATCTAGATTAGATGACTCTAGTGCAAGTGGGAGACTGTTGGAGATATGCCCTAGAGGCAATAATAAATGTAGTTATTATTATATCTTTGTGTTTATGATAAATGTTTACATTCATGCTATAATAGTATTAACAAGGAAACATTGATACTTGTGTGTTTTGTAAACTTAATTTGAAGTCCCTAGTATAGCCTCTATACTTCACTAGCTTGTTGGTTGATTAATGATTGTGGTTTCCCTATCATGAACATTGAGATGTTATCAACAACAAGATCATATCGTTAGGAGAATGATATGGTGGACATACTCCTATAGATAAGCGTAGCATAAAGATCAAGTCATTTCATTAGTTCAATTGCTATATGCTTTACGATACATAGTAACCTAATTCCTTCGACCATGAGATCATGCATATCACCTTTACGGATGGATGCTTTGATGACATCAAACACCACACCGTAACAGGTGGTTATAAAAGTGGCATTGAGTGTTGGAAAGTATTGGTTGAGACACATGGATCAAGTGGGATTTGTCCATCCACATGACGGATAGATATACTCTGGGCCCTCTCGGTGGAATGTCATCCAATTAGCTTGCAAGCATGTGACTTGGTCACAAGGGATCACATATCACGGGAGCGAGAAAAGAGTACTTATCGAGAACAAGGTTGAACTAGGTATGCAGATACTGCGATCATAACCTTGGGTAAGTAACATATCGTGAGACAAAGGGAAATTGGTATCGTATGTAAGTGGTTCATTCGATCGCAAAGTAATCGTAGAAATATGTGGAACCATATGAATTTCAGATTCCTCTATTGGTTATTGTTGAGAAGTGTCTCGATCATGTTTGCATAATTCACGAACCGTAGGGAGACACACTTAAGGATT
Source organism: Avena longiglumis (assembly GCA_030063025.1). Taxonomy (NCBI): domain Eukaryota; kingdom Viridiplantae; phylum Streptophyta; class Magnoliopsida; order Poales; family Poaceae; genus Avena; species Avena longiglumis. Next base: position 66,600,402 of record CP125978.1, on the reverse strand, counting down.
CGACGTTGTTTGAGTAGTTATGGTATTATGAGAAAGAGACCGAATGTTGTTCGAGTCTCGGATGGGATCCGGATATCACGAGGTGATCCGGAATGGTCCGGAGAATAAGATTCATATAAGGAAAGTCCGTTTGAGTTCGGGAATGATTCCGTGTTTTCATCGAATGTTCTAGAAGGTTCGGATTGTCCGACTCGGGAAGGGTACATGAATGTGTCATTGATCATTGAATGATTGCATCATGTACTAAGTGTTATTGCTGTCCCAAATAAAGGATTAAATTGAATCCTAAAACAGAAAAGTCAAATGTCCATTTGAAAGTCAAGCGCCAAAACAAGCTGTGGGAAACAAGCAAGAGGAGTTGGAACCAACTTTGGAGGAGTAGGACTCCTCGGGGCGCCAACCCTAGGCGAGTTGGGAGGGACTCCTCCCTCCCAAGCGCCAAGGAACACCCTCCCATAAAAGGAGGCAGGGCTCCTCCATAGGCAGCTTTACTTTCTACTCTAGATCTCCGGTTTAGAGCTGTTTTGGTTTAGAGCTTCTAATTGCTTTAGCCAACAGTTTAGAGCCTTCTAATTGGTTTAGAGCCCTCTAATTGGTGTGTCTAATTACTAGGCCACTAATCCTCTCTCTCATAAGCTCCACCATACTCGCACTGGCTTAAAAAGCCTGCGGGATCTCCCTCTACTTAGGTACCACGCCGTTGTCTTGCCGAATCGCGAGGAGAGTGCTACAACCTCCGCTCATTTTCTTTGGAACAAGGAGAGGAAGGTCTTCGTCAGTACAACGTGTGACCGATCATGAGCGCTACTTAGGAGCGTGGCTGGAAGGATCGTCTACGATCTTGAGATCGGGAGAAATCGACTACATCACCCACGAGAATCCGCTCTCGTTAACCACTTTGGAATCTTCGAGGGTGAGTTCCTCCATCGACTCGTTGCTACAATCTAGTAGATAGATCTTGGCTTGTTTGTTTGTATGCGATAGAAAATTTTTGTTTTCCATGCTACGAACCCCTACATCAGCAGCGTCATTTTCTGCTCGTGGTATGTGGTGGAATTCACATCCTTCAAAATATCCACAGATCTTCTGCACATGGAATCTGTATAAAGCCATATTAGCATCTAATGCATCCCAAGTGCCCGACACTTGCTGTACTACCAGATCCGAATCACCGTAGCATAGGATTCGGCGTATTCCCATTTCTTTTGCCACTTTTAATCCATGGACTAGTGCTTCATATTCAGCTACATTGTTGGACGCGGCAAAATGTATTTGCAGTACATACTTCAATTGATCTTTTTAGGCGAGGTCGACTATTCCTGCGCCCAAACCGTTCCTTAGTTTGGAACCATCAAAGTGCATTGTCCGATTTGGATCTGGCAAGGGTGGCTCATATTGCACCTCGGCCCAATCTACGAGAAAGTCGGCGACAGCCTGAGATTTGATTGCATCTCTCCTATCAAATTGTGGAGCATACGGTGATAACTCGATCGCCCATTTTGCTATTCGGCCACTTGCGTCTTTGTTGTTCAATATGTCGGCTATGGGTGCCTCACATATTACTCTTATTGGATGCTCTTCAAAGTAATGCTTAAGCTTTTTTGCCGACATATATACTCCATAGGCCATCTTCTGATAATGTGGATAATTCTGCTTTGAAGTGGATAATACTTCACTTAAATAATATACTGGCCTCTGAACTGACTTACCCTCTTCAAGCCGTTCTACTACAACCACAGTACTAACTACTCGATTGGTAGCCGCTATATAAAGTAGCATAGGTTCTTTCGATAATGGAGAAGCTAAAATGGGTGCCGTAACTAGCATCTTTTTCAACTCGTGGAACGCAATGTCGCACAGGAGTCCAAATTAATTTGTCCGACTTTCTCATCGGTGATAGAGTGGCGTGCCTTTTCTCTAGCCGACATACAAATCGACTAAGCGAGGCGGCAGCCCGTGAATTTTGTACATCATTCAAACACCTCGGCAATTCCATTTTTCTATTGCTCTTATCTTCGTCGGATTAGCCTCGATACCTCGGTGGACACAAGGAACGAGTAGTTTTCCGCCGCACGCCAAATGTGCATTTCTCGGGTTGAGTTTCATTGGAACCTTCTCGGGTTCGCGAAAGTTTGCCGTATATCTTCTAGCAGGTTCGCTTTCCTTAGTTTTGATGACTACATCATCCACATACACTTGTACATTTTTCCCTATCGATCATGTAAACATTTTTGCATGCACCTTTGATACGTTGCTCCCGCATTTCTCGGGAATGGCATCGATGCGATAACAATAAGCCCGTGCACGGGTAATAAATGCAGTCTTTATTTGATCGGCGGATTTAGCGGTATCGGTGGAAACCAGAATACGCGTCTACAAATGATAACAACTCACGGCAGCGGTCGAGTCAATGACTTGGTCTATTCTAGGCAATGGAAAAGGATCTTTTGGACACGCCTTTTTAGGTTAGTGTAGTCGATACATTCGCCACACAATGGCTACATTAGGATCATCTTTCTTCTTTTCTACTAGCACCGGTTGATAGCCAATCCGGATAAAGCACCTCCATGATAAACCCGGCGGCGAGCCGAGCTATCTCATCTCCTATCACTTTTCTCCTGTCTTGTTGACGGCGGAGAGGTTGCTTCACCGGCCGTGCTCTGGCCCGACGTTTAAGAGTGCTCACCAACTCCTCGGCACCTTGCGGATCTTGAGTAGACCATGCAAATATGTCCCGATTCTCACGGAGGAAGTTGGTGAGCTCGCCTTCCTATTTGGCGTCAAGACCTGCACCAATAGTGACAAGGCTCTGGAATTGCTCATCAATCTGAACTTTCTTCGTCTCTTTGATTGGTTGGAAAGAAATGCTGCCATGAGGTTGTGGCCAATGCCATGCTTAATTGTCTTGTTGTCGAGGGCTGCTACCTCTTGAATCCTTTTCTTTTCTCTCGCTATGACCAATGATTCGCCAAATTTGACCCGCCGAGGCACACTCCATTGACTTCTTGTAATCCCAGAATCGTATCACCCCTTGTGGTCCGGTAATTTCATTTTAGATAACCTATATGACAATCGCTCATGAATTTGGCGGTCAGCGTCCGAGTAGAGCATGATAACAGCTTTCCGGATCAACCACCTCAAATTCCAAATTTTACGCTCTGCGATTATCTCTTATGCAATAAGGCGTCCACTCGGACTTTACCAATGGGCTCACGAAAGCCACGGCACTATCCCATGGAAAGTTGTCCTTGTGGATCGCGGCATGTTCTGTGATATACCGAGTTTGTGCATGGTATCTTTGTACATGATGTTAATCTGCTTGCTATCAATGAGTACTTTTGAGAATTTCACATTGATGCTTGGTCCCACAAATGTCGGGTCCAACACAAGTGCACGATCTGGACTCGGCATTATCCGGGATGATCTTTTATGCTCCAAGTTATATCTTGATCGACCATGGCTGGTATCTCGCTTCTTGGTACAACCGCATTCACTTCCATATGTCGGCCGCACTCTGGCTCGTCTCCGCTTCGCTCGTGAACACGCAGTAAGAAGATGTGATGTTCCTGTAATCATTAATCCGGCATTTGCGGATTTATCCTTCCGCCCCGCCTGGTTCATTACTTGATGCCGCATCCCTCCGATCCGAGTTATCATACCTCGGAGGAGGGGCGGCAGATCGTTGTTGTGCATTGCTCCGATTAATCTGCGGTGATGTTCTTTGTTGCATCGATGGGAGCTTGAACTCTTGCCGGGTTACCCATCGCATTTTTCATCCAAGCACATTGCCGGGTTGTGTGATTGGCTGGTCTAGATGGGTTTGATGTGAAATTTACGGCTGATCCAACATGGATTCAAATGTATACTTGACTTCTCTTGCCATTGCTTCTTTTGCTCGGTCCATTGCCTTTTTCCATCATTTCTTGCGGTCCTTGTTGAGGTCCATTTTTACGTTGAGTTACTCCGTGACTCGGCCGATCTTGAGCCAAACCAGCCACACCGGCGAATTATACCTATAATCCGGCCTCTCTTCTCTTCTTCTTCCTCTGAAATCACGCCTAGATGACCCGGCCAATTCTCTCGTGTATTGGTCTTGCTGCTCACGATGGTCTGCCGACATTAACTCTGGTTGGGTTGGGTCACCCAAAGCATAGGAGTCCGCTATTCTGATAGTTTCTGCTAGTGTGGTTGGCATATCTCTCTGCAGGCGTTGCCACAACACACCGCGTGCGGCAGCTTACTTGCGAACCAAGCGATCGCTTGCGATTCAATAACTCCTTCACCAGAGTTTCTCAGATTCCACCACCGAGTCAACAACTCTCTATCTGTTTCATTCGGCCTTTGCTTGCACATGGCCAGTTGCTGTGGTCTATTCGGCCTCTTGTATGTCTTTGGTAAAGTTGCCGAACATCTCTTGAAATCTAACCAGCGGTTGATACGCCGTGGTTGATTATTCAACCATACCACTGGTCCTTCCAACATCTGTGGGACATACCGTGACATCTGACCATCTTAGGTTGCCACCCGCTATCTTTCTTGGGTGGCATAATCAATTAACCTTGTCTTGTGGCTTGGTACTTCCGTTGTAAGTTTTGTGCCTCTTGCCAATTGAAAATTTGGCACGGTGGTTCGCCCATGATCCGTGGCCCAAAACATGCTGGGACTGGTGGACCTTGCTCTTCCAATAGCTCGGATCGGTATACCGATCCAATTTACTCTTGCATCACTTGTGGCAAGTCTCTGTCAGATTATATCACGCATCCCATGGTGATTGTCTCCACCTTGGTTTACGATTCTAGCTCGGAATATCCATCATTATACCTTTCATTCACTGATTGTAGCGGTGGCCTCACTTCTCTTTCTTCGAGGCTCGGTCTTGGTTGCGGGTTGAGGCACTTCTCTCCTTATTTCGCCGGGTTTGGTTTTCATGATTGTCTCTTGCAAGTTCTTTCCTGCCGTGTTCCCCATTACCTCGCCGCCGTCTCTTTCCACACTACCGTGGTTTCTCTCCCACTATTACCTCGGCCCGCATTGCCTCTGTTTTCATTTGCCTTTCCAGCTATTCGGGTCATATGGAACAATTTGTTTGTTCCTCTTCCCGAGGTTCTTGCTTTTCTTTTCTAGCGTTGTTTCCGGGTGAAGATGCTGCTGCCGCAGACAAAGCAGGTGCTGCCCCTGCCGAATGAACCACTCGTGAAGCCCCTGGTCTTGCCGGGTTAGCTCTGAGCATTTCCTCATTTTGCTGGTTCGCGATGCGCACCAGCTCATTCACTCTTTCTTGTTGCTTCTGAGCTTCCCTGTTAACCCCTCTAGTTCCAATGCTGCGGCATTTGCCGCTCTTAGATTCTTCGCCGGGGTACTATACCTCGGCAAACCCAAGTCGCCCGATTCGGCTCTGTGAGCTTCATGCTCTTTGTTAATATCACTCATGAGGTTCTTTCCTCTTAATCTCGGTTCGTCCACCGTTAAGTGCGATATCAAGCTTATTAGCTTTGCATATTCTCTCGTGGTCTGTTCAAGGACTCCCGAGGTCGATACTTTTGGGCCTCTACCGGCACTTTTTGCTGGTTTCCTCTAACTCTGCTGAGCATTTGCGGATCAAGTATTGGCGCTACAGGTGTAGTTAAGTTATCTATAGTTGCACGAAGAATGTTCTCTGGTCTCTCCAGGTGGTCCTCTCACTCTTGGTGCCTTTGGGGTGGTGTCATGTAGCTCGGCGGGTTTGTCACCGGGAATTACCTCAGCGGTTTGCGGTGTGATCTGCTTGAGCGAACTGTGTGCTGGCGGGTTCTCTGCTTGACCCGGCTCGCTTCGCTCCTGCTGCGACCATCACCTCGGCCGCTGGCGACGTTCTCTGATGGACAGCTCGCTGCGCTTCGGTGGTTCCCAACAACAACTGATGAGGATAAACGCCGGGCGTCGGCGACGTAGATCCTGTGCTCGCCCAGGCCGATGAAGATCCCGTTGCGCGGGGGAGTTTTCCCCCTGAAGCTCCCTGCATTGTCTCTGACATAGTCACAGAGACCAAATCTCTGGACCACGCCCGAAACCACGCGCTCGCCGGTGTTGATGAAGTTTCCGTCGGATCACAACTCCGGCTAGCACCGCTGCTTGCTGGTGGCGCCAAGCGTAAAGTGGTGGTTGCACGGCGATGCCATGGGTAGGCTAAAGTATGGGGCCAATGGATGCTAGTGGGATCAGGGAGGAAGATGCAACTGTCTTTTCACTCAAGCCGCCAAAGTGATGAACTTTATTTCTCTCTAGATGTGTTACAAGTGCTCCTAGAGCTGTTTCTGAGGAACTATGTGAATTTCCCGACCTAACGTTGCTCAAAAGACTCTCTCCTTCCTCGTGGTCCAAACCTCCCTTATAAAGGGGTGCCTTGGGTGCCCTTAGGGACGGGCAAGCATATTCGAGGAATATGCTTGTCCCAAAGTGGTAACTTCAGGCCTCCTTTCCTGTCTCCCTTCCAATGACGGTTCCAAAGTTCGGCCCCTACGCTTGCCTCGGGCTCTGCCTGTCACCTCCGTGACCTCCTTCGCTCTTCGTCCTGCGCCTCCTTGTCTCTTGCTTGGCAGCTCTGCATTCCTTCTAGCCTGCTATGCTTTGACCCTAAGCTTCTCCTTCTCCTGCAAGCTTCAGATAACTCGGCCTTACCTCGTGTTATTCGGCTTGTTCTCACCGCATGGAGAACATTTGTGTAACCCGGAGTTCTCTTTAACTCGGCGGATAACCACTTTATACCTATACATGAGCTTCTTGCCTTCGTTTATCGGCCGACATATATAAGATTCGGCCGACCTAGGCCATAGCCCGGCAATCAGGCGGGAACAATACCTCTGTCTTTCCCCGTCTCTGACCTACCCGAGGTTAACCCCCCGACAAGTGGCAGTTCAAATGCGGCACCAACCCATGATGCGGAGGTGGGGTGCTCCCGCGTAGCCCCACAACTAGCATTCCATTTAGGCATGGTGTGTCCTCCTAGAGATGCGGTCACAACTTTGGGTGGGAGATCCGTCGGGAGGCCTTCCTATCGGCGATGCAATAGTGGCTACAGGGCGACAAGGAGGCGCGGGAGGATCTCGACCCAAGATCGTGATCATCCGCTCGTTCGAGGTGGAGTGGGGACTGGTTTCGTATGGGTCCCCTGAACCGGCATGATGACCGGTTTATCGCTCTCTCATCTCTGATGGAACAGAGCTCCGGCAATGAGGGCGTGGGACACCAATCTAGGGGCGCGGTGCGCCAGAGGGGGCGCCACCGGCAGGAGATGGCCTGCGTGCGGGCGCCCTCCTTGGTGGGGAGGAGGGAGATGATGGTGCCGAGGATGGCGTCGGGAGGCGGTGATGATATCCCGTCGCAGTTGCTACTGTCCCACTTCCATAGGCTGCGTCCGTGATTCGTGATTCCTTGCCGTGGCTGCTAGTGCCATCGCCTTCTCCATGTCCGTGACGGCGAGACACGGGGACGGTTTGGTCATTTGGAATGGGGGTTTGGAGATCGTGGGTTTGTGGTATTGTGTTCTGTGAATTGAAACGTAATCTGCACATACGCTTTCTCACTACTAAGGCGGATGCAATCATAAAACAGTCCAAGTTTATTGTTGGCGAAAGCGAAAATTCATTTAGAAGCAAGTTGATCGGCGTACAAAACCTAGGTCTGAGCCTGGCCCGACTATTGAGCCAAAAATTCGAGCCCTTCCCTAACCTTGCCGTTCTCTAGGACCAAGCCCGGTCCGAGTTGCACAATTCTAGACCCAGCCTCACGGACCATTTTTCTAAAACAATGTCTCTAGGCGCCTTTTAGTCATGGGCGGCGCTGAAGGTATTCCCCTATATTCCGGTGAATACCAAAGATTTTAAGAAAAAAATTAGTATAGGTAATCAATACGGCCCATCCCATCAACTATCAAGTCATCGCTCGAAAAGGTATGTCGCGCTCGCACCGCACATGCGACCTCCTCGGCTCCTCACACGCGGAAATGCACAGAGCAATCGAGGCAGCCCCCCACCACCCCCACCCCCACGTCGGTAGGACGGTGACGGCAGAATGGCAGTGCCGTGTTCGCTTTCCTATTTCCCCCTCTTTAGTCTTTATTTTTCAAATTTTCTAGATGGATAGATGCCTAGATGCTTATGATTGCTGAAGTTTAGTACCAATTTCTAGATTTACTAGTAGCAGATTCGATGTTGTAATTTGTATCCATTACTAACTAGCATATTCGGTTTTGTATATATCAATTAACAACAACATATTGACTATTTCTCGTTTGGTTTCTTGTAATTTAGATGAAGAACAAGAGTGTTGCTGGCAGTAGCATACTTGCAAAAAGACAAACAAAATAGCCACACAAGTAGTTCTCATGATTAGGATGGGAACAATTTGAATTGGCGCCAGTGCAAGCACCGGATACAGAACGTGAACCAGAGAGTAGTCGTGCAACCCCAACTCCAATTATAGAAAATGAAGAAGTAATTGATGAAGAGGATGAAAAAACACAAATAGATTTGGGGGCACTCGAACATGATCATGGGAAGCAGATTCCCATCTCAAGATATGATGTCAATGTTCAAAATAGAGTAAGAAGGAGATACATTGAGATGGGTCCATGTCAACCAAAGAATCATAAGTTTCCGTTTATAGATAAAAGTGATTTTTTTTGTAAAATGAATACCCGCCTGCCAATTTTTGGCGCCGCCACTGCTTTTATTGTATATGTTTACTCATTTTGCTCCAAATCTACACATTAACGATGTGATCAGTTGCCTAGGACAATTTTAGAACTCCCGGGGCAGGACCTAAGGAGAAACGTCCATAGAAACACATTGTGAATTTTGTTTGGTCTCCCGCATGGGAGTTTCTCGCATTTTATAGGCATATTTAAGTCCTCTGTTTGGTACAGTGCATGCATGGATTTTTGATCCGCTGAAGCAAACTAATGTATTTGGTTGTACATATGAGTCTGTATATGGTAACCTATTTGAAAAAGCGATGATGCAACCATTACATCCTACTCTACCATTACCAAAAAGGATGACAAGTTCATCCTAGATGCAACTAACAAAAGGGGATCACAAAATTCATCCTATATCCTATCACTATGACAAAAATTCGATGTCACTCATCATATATTTTCTTAATCCTCCTCAACTTATCCTTGTTAGCCCCGCTAGTATTGAGCATATCAAACACATGTACTCAAACTTTTCCTTTTCCTCATTTCCCTCATCCCATTTCTTCTGCCTGGCTCTAATTATCTCTGCTTGAGATTTCTACATCTGCTTTAGTATATCCACTTCAGTCTGCAACACTTCACAATCTTGTTATCAATCCTGGATAAGTTCTTCTCCACAACCCTTTTAGTTTCATCGACAAAATTTTCACATCAACTAAGAGAGTTGAGTACCTCCCAATCTTGGTCTTCTCATCATCAAGCTATTGCACCAACTTTGCAATCTGAATTCTCACATTGATTCGTGCACCGTTGTTGTCATGATACATTCCCAGAGCCTCCATATTGCATTTTTTGCGGTTTCTAGAAATTCCATGTCCAACTAAGCAATGGACCCATGGTTTGCGAGCTCTTGCAAATCAGAAGTTCATGGTCACAGCTAGTGACTATCAAATCAGAACCTTCTAACTGAGCCAGCGAGATAGAATTACATCTTGCACATAACAAAGGTAGAATTTGTGGGGAAGTGTTGCTTTCTTTAAATGCAACACATCCGACTGGCTCAAACTTGTGGACGTGTCACACCTCAGGGCAATCCAGTGCTACGCCGCAACATGAGGGGTGTTTGATGGATTCTGGAGCATAATCCATGTTTGAAAGGCTCTAACAGATTAGAAATTGCTCAAACTTATCTTGAATCGAGGCCAGATCACAAATTTACAAATCAGAAGCTAATCCTATCCATTGAAATGAATTGGAGAAATTGGAACTTACCCCTACCAAAATTGTGGTCGATCTCTCATCGTGATTGGTGCTCGGCATGGTGACTACAGACTATATGATGGGAAATTTGCTGTTGTCAGATTATCCGTCGTTGGGAGAAGAGAGCTCAAAAGAGGGGTAATGGTTGTCGAGGATATGACCCCAGGTACCCCAAATTTAGAGACTAGATGACTTAGTAGAATACATAAACCAATGTAGAAGACAAAACTAAATAAAGAGAAGAAAGAAACCAAAATCGGGCAGACATATATGAAACTGGGCTGACATATATGAAACTCGTCCTGGTTGACTTCCTCCCAGGCTATATGTCGGATTTTGGACATATATGTCGGATTTGGGACATGTATGTCGGGTTTGGACATATATGTTGGATTTGGGACATGTATGCCATTTTTTGTTAGATTTGGTACATGTATGGAGAAAATGACGCAAAACTACCACATTTGAGGCTAAGGTGACAACCCTTCACAAAAAAACCACCGAAAAACATGCATTTTGGTGGTTGTTTGGTTACTTTGCCTCAAATGTGGTGGTTTTGTGTCATTTACTCTACATGTACGTATGTAGGTTTGGACATACAGCGGCCAAGTATCTTGACCGCCCATGCACTGCTACAACTACGAGACCATCCTCTACATCAACATATCACATGTCCTTCCATCATATGCCGGTCTTGGGATGCCCCTGACTCAGATTGCATATGCTACATCATCAAGTATAAGATGCTCCCCTTATTCCCAGGAGAGGATAAGGTCGATGACTAGAAGATGTCAAGGATAAGCACTAGAGGAAAAAACAAAGGACATACAAGACATAACAAGGCTCATGCCTTGTCAATTGACAAGACCTCAGTAGTCAAATCATAAACAGTTGATGCGACCCAGTAGTCAACTCAGGAACAGTGCCAGTGGGCCATCTTTTGTCCCCTGGGCTCCCTTTATAAGGAGAACAAGGAAGATCATTCTAGGGGGCACCCCCTTTGGGGCTCATTTCTCCCCTTCTCACTTAGGATCTCACTTCTTGTTCTTCCTCTATCTCTCAAGCATACACTGAAGATCTATAGGAGGCAAAATACAACTCAAGGAGCCCTTGTAAGCTACAGTAATGGGAAGAGATGTAAGATCTAGCATGCAGGAGTAGGGGTTTTATCTCAATAGGAGAGCCCTGAACCTGGGTACGTCGTGTGTTCATCTGAGTGAGTTATTCAGCGCATGATCCCTCCTCGGATCCACCAATGTCCATCGACCCCAACTTAAGCCTACCCTAGGCATCTACTGTGACACCAGCACGACAATTGTCCCCTACCGTGGGGCCAGCAACGGCGTTGGCTGGAATTCCATCCATACGGGCCCTTCATCAACAACTGCCTCACCATCGATGCGACAACTTCATATTCTTCATCCTCATTGTATGGTGCTCAATGAATCCCCGGGGCGGTCATACAAGCCTCCACATCAACATATGTTGGCTTCAACCTCATCACTGACAAGCATTCATGTAAGTATTTACTATATACACGCACATAAGGCAACCTCGAATGTCACTCGGGGACTAGCACCCTGTATCACTTGCTACGTTGTTCACCCTGGGAGTGAGATATCTCAAACGGGGGCTAGCCTGCCAATTTGGCATAGAATCTCCCATAGGAAGAAAATTATCTTGAGTGATTGTTCAGTACTTAGCCAACATCCCCATACTTAGAAATATTGCTTAGAATAGCATTCGGTATGCATAGTATATGTCTTTCAGCGTGCCTTCTCATATATGTCAACTTTGTCTATGTCTTATGTTATATCAACTTCTGTTATGGCTACGAGTATGTCAACTGATCTTTTTCCTTTAGCTATGTCTTCTTTTATGTCAACTTCTAAATTTGAGCTTATGTTTTAAGTATATGTTGACTAACTGTCACTTTGAATGTCTATCACCGAGGAAAACTGACCCCAAGCATATCATGACTTCATCATATTATATCTCAATCACCATTTATATTGGTTTGCCAGCATATCATAGCTTCACCGTATTATATCTCAATCACCATTTATGTCGGTTTGCCAGCACATCATAGATTCATCATATTATATCTCGGATCACCGTTTATGTTGGTTTGCTAGCATATGATAGCTTCATCATATCTTATCTCGGATCACCGTTTCAGTCGGTTTGCCGTCATATCATGACTTCATCGTATTATATCTCGAATCATCGTTTATATCGGTTTGCCAGCATATCATGACTTATTATATCTCAAATCACCGTTTATGCTGGTTTGCCAGCATATCATGACCTCATCATTAAAGTATCTCAATCATCCTATATGTCAGATTTCTAGATCACATCACCAAATATCAGAGCATCAATAGCATTTTATGTCAGATTATCGCATATATGGCGACTCAATGAAGTATCTTAGCCTGACCAAATATCATCAACATCAATTTCGGATCTCTAGATCTTATCCTCAACTATCAAAATAATTTGATGGCAAGAATGTCGAATTCAAACATGTATGTCGGATTTTGACATCTACTACCTCTGTTTGGGATTATTAGTCCTAAGAGCTTTCTTATATTGTTTAAGATTATAAGGGCTATCTTATTTATTAGTCTCTCTTATTCAATGCATGTTCTCATTTTCCTCTCACTTCTCTCATGCATGTAACACTATTGGTGCATGCATATATTAATGAGAGAGAGTTATGAAGTGTATTGATATTAGAAACTTGGCCCTTAGGACTAATAATCCCAAACAGAGGTAGTATGTCGGATGTTGACATATATCTCAAATCGCAAGTATCATAAGATCGACATGTATGTCGGATTTTATATCTATGTCGGATGTTTACATATATCTCAAATCACAAGTATCATAAGATTGACATGTATGTCGGATTTTGATATCTATATCGGATTTTTATATCTATATTGGATTTTGACATATATCTCAAATCATAAGTATCATAAGACCAACATCCATGTCGGATTTTATATCTATATCGGATTTTGACATATATCTCAAATCACAAGTATCATAAGATCAACATGTCGGATTTTATATCTATGTCAGATGTTTACATATATCTCAAATCACAAGTATCATAAGATTGACATGTATGTCGGATTTTGATATCTATATCGGATTTTGATATCTATGTTGGATTTTGACATATATCTCAAATCATAAGTATCATAAGACCAACATCTATGTCGGATTTTATATCTATATCAGATTTTGACATATATCACAAATCACAAGTATCATAAGATCGACATGTCGGATTTTGGATATATATATGTAGGATTTGGGACATGTATTTCGGATTTTGGACATGTATGTCGGATTTGGATATATAGCGACCAAGCTACCTCGACCTCCTCCAGCGACCAATCTACCTCGCCCGCCCCTGCACTGCTACAACTACGAGTCCATCCTCTACATCAACATATCACAGGTCCTTCCATCATATGTCGGTCTTGGGATGCCCTTGGCTCAGACTGGCATATGCTACATCGTCAAGTATAAGATGCTCCCCTTATTCTCCGGAGAGGATAAGGTTGATGACTAGGAGATGCCAAGAAGAAGCACTAAAGGATAAAACAAAGGACAGACAATACATGACAATGTCCATGCCTTGTCAGTTGACAAGACTTCAATAGTCAAATTAGGAACAGTTGATGTTATCCCAGTAGTCAACTTAGGAACAATGCCAGTGGGCCATCTCTTGTCCCCTGGGCTCCCTTTATAAGGAGCAACAGGGGGATTGTTTCAGGGGGCACCTCCCTTTGGGGCTCATTTCTTCCCTGCCCACTCACGAGGTCACTTCTTCTTGCTTTAGCTCTCAAGCATACATCGAATATCTTTAGGAGGCAAGATACAGCTCAAGGAGCCCTTGTAAGCCGCAATAATAGGAAGAGATATAAGATCTAGCATGCATGAATAGGGGGTTTACCTCACTAGAAGACCCCTGAAGCTGGGTACACTGTGTGTTCATCTAAGTGTGTTTTTAGCGCATCATCCCTCCCCAGATCCACTAGTGTCCATCGGTCCCAACTTTAGCCTACCCCAGGCATCTGCCACAACACCACCACGACAATGGTAGTTTGAAATTCGAAGGTGAGGAAAGAGGGTCGAAATAAGGGGATGGTTTTGGCGCGAGATGACCAAATACTCCCGTCCTCTTTTTGGCTACAGCGCGGTAGCATGGGCATTTCCATGGTCGCAGCAACTCGTGTAGTCATCAACACAAATTAGCTTTCGGGGAGGGGGGGAGGGGAGCTCTGGGAAATGGACGTTGGTTCGACGCGCGCTGGCCACAACATGAAGACAACCAATCACACTCTAAAAGACTTCTAGACACACTTATTTTTAGAGAAAAACTAAACTTTAGAACGGAGTAGTAGAGCAAGTACAACGTTGTGAAAATAGGGTGTCTAAGAGCACCTTTTTTCTTCCAAGTTGTGTCTAACACGGAGGGCGGCTACTTGTAAAATTCTAGTCCCATGCATAAGGCACAAGTGTCTACTTGGCACCGTATGACCAAACTTCAAAAGTACTAGTATCTTGACTCCACAAGTTTTGTTAGACACTATCTAAATGATAGTTCCTGTTCTTAAACATATACACGTTTTTTCTTAGACGTTGTCTACACGCTGTACATGCTCGTAGATGGTGAGATCGATTTGAAATGAAACCATGCTTTCGAGACAAGCGAATGCCCGTACAGTCCCGTCTACTTGAAGCGACCCATCATCAGTCTCCCTAGCTCGCCCGTGCTGCCGAACACACGCACGCCTGGAGTTAGTGCCGCCTGCTGCCACCGACCGCCACGGGCGCGCACAGTGACAATCGAATCAATCGCCTCCCTTCCACGGCAGGCCCCCGCTTGTCCCGAGCGACCCTCCCTCGCGCGCACGTGGCGCCGCCCAAGGCCCCCATCCGACGGCGCGCCTCGCCCCGTCTCCACGAACCGACGGCCACCGTCCCACCGGGGACGGGAAGAATATTCCTCGCCTCGTCCTCCTCCCCCTCCCCACCCCACCCGCATCCTCCTCCTCCCTCCTGCCCACTGCAATTCACCTCCGAATTCGGTCGCCCATGGCGCCGCGGCCGCTCTAATCCTACCCACCCACCCACCTACCTCCTCCCCCTTTCTCCTCTTCAGCTGCTCCCCTCCCCTCCCTCCTGTAAGTGAGCCTTCCTCGTCCCCTCCCCTCGACCTTCTCTCTCTTGTGTAATCCGTCTCGCTGCGTCGTCTGTGTGGGTCCGAGATCGGCGGCTTCCCGTCTGGACCGCCACCGATCCCCGCCCCGCGGGGTCCGGGCCTCCCTGATCCGACCAACCCGAGCTGCCGAGCTCGGCCGCGTTCGCGTGCGTAACCAAGCACCTGCCGGACGGGGAATTTTCGATTCCCCGTCACCGTGCTCCGCCATAGCATGCTAGCCAGAGAGTGCGGCGATTGGCCGGAGACATTTCCATGGTCCGTCCGTAGGTCATACCATGTTAGCCATCCGGGCGACGATCTTGCTTCCCGAAGCTATGCCACGGTGGCTTTCTCGCACGCGAATATGCTTGCCGGCTCGTCGCAGGGATTCCTAACTCGGTTCGGAAGCTGTTGAGAATGCGGGTGAAAGATAGCGAGTGGCATTTTGCCATAGGTCACCGGGCGATGCATATTGCTCGAAGATAAGCTCGGAGCGCCACCTATTTGGTCTGAAATAAGCGCAATTCCTACAGACAACATCGTGACGACGGGAGTGTGTGTGCAGATAGCAGTTGAGTCTGATCGAGCAGCCAGCATTCTGCCTTTTTACTTCCGTAGCTCTTTACTTAGTAGTACATCTTTCCAAACATGTAACTCTGCTGCTGCATCTGTTAATGTGCATTTATAGGCCTATGTACTACTACTTCTTATCCTTCATTGCTGGGGACTAGCTTGCTGAGTTTGGCTAGAATTTATGAGCCTTGTAGCTTATGGTACATGGTACAGCCTAGGTTTAGGTTCCAAATAATCCTAGTTGAAGTTTCACCTCAACACTTGTACCACAACAGAAGAGGGGAGGGGGCTGCTTCTATATTGGCATCTACCGACAATGAGGTCGTGTCAATTTATTAGCAAGGCCCGATGTAGTCAGAGACTTGTCTTGTTTTTCACATTCATAATTTGGTGAACTTATAAGATAATTTTTTCTTCTTACGTTTCTTACTTATTTATAGTGTACTAAGTTACATTGTTTTCTTAGTTGAAGATGGCAATGCTGGTGGATCCTCCAAATGGCGTGGGAAACCAAGGGAAGCATTACTACTCTATGTGGCAAACCTTATTCGAGATCGATACCAAGTATGTGCCCATCAAGCCCATTGGTCGAGGAGCCTATGGAATAGTTTGCTCATCCATAAACCGCGAGACGAACGAGAAAGTGGCGATAAAGAAGATACACAATGTATTCGACAACCGTGTGGATGCGCTAAGGACCTTGCGGGAGCTGAAACTCCTCCGGCATCTCCGCCATGAGAATGTTATTTCTCTGAAGGATATAATGATGCCTGTGCAAAGGAGGAGCTTTAAGGACGTGTACTTGGTTTATGAACTCATGGATACTGACCTGCATCAGATAATCAAATCGCCTCAGGGGCTTTCCAATGACCACTGCCAGTATTTTCTTTTTCAGGTAATGCTTGGGTCATACCTTTTCTATCACTTTTCCACTATGTAACTTTGGTGACTTTAGTACACAACTGTTAGGTATCTTTGTCAGTTCAAACTTGAAATACACAAACTGTTCTGTACTTCTGTGAACACTTCAATGTTACGCATTAGTGTTTGCAGTCGACTAATTTGATTTTGATGTTGTTATAAACCATCAAGTGGATGATCTAGATAATGCATGCCTTCATCCCTAACATCAAAGTCTATTCGTCCATGAATTCTTCCCATTTCTTCACAATATTCTTAAAGTTTGTGCCCGCTCGAATGAAAATTGAAACCTAGATAAATTCTGAACTCTGAAGTAGTCGATGCAACTTGTGGCATATCATTTATCATCCTGTGATTCTGGTTGGTTTCACTTGTTCCTTTATACACTAGGTTTTGGAATAACTTACAAGAACTCGCCATTTATCTTCTAGTAACATTGGAATGGAAGGAAACTGCACTATGTAGTAATTTGGACAATGTCAAATTGGGTGGCATAGAATTTTTTAGTTTTTCTACTCTGTTTGGTCATTTTTTATCGTTTGACACAATAGCATAGTTCATAAGCTATATATGAACCTTATTCTTTCTGCATGTTGGGATTAGCAACATGTTGGATATCCTGTGTGTATTAGTTGCTGCCGCCTGTTTTCTCTAACACAGATCAAAATGTGTGTCTTCTTTTGTATTAGAAGAGGAACACTGAGAAGGCTCCAAATCCTTGAGGTCAAATAAAACAAGAAAAACTGCAAGCAAAACCAGAACAAAATGAACAGTAAACAAACTGGGCTAAGCTACGCTGCTCTACAGTGAAACCAAAGAATCTGGTGGTGGCTCCTAAGTGCCTTGGCGCCAGTAGCTGCCACCTTGGACCTTTCCTTGACATATTTTTTTATCTCTCAAGTTCAAACCTTATACTGTATTACTCTCAGTCACATAGCCTCACCAAATACATAAAAAAAAAGACAGACACTGGCTTATGTCATGTGTAACCTAAAACTAGCATCTTCTTTTTAGATGATTATGAGTTACAACTTATTTTGTTAACATAGTAAAGTCAGACCTCCTGTTGCAGGTGATATATTGAATAAGACTACTTAGAGTTTTACTTTGTCAGACTTCCACATCCAAATAAGGCCAACTTGGAGCGAATTTGGGCTTTCTGATGAAGCCATTCTATTTTTACAAATCCAATTTTTTTCTCTATGACTTCATGAAGTATAAGCATGCCTTCTCAAAAAGACTATAAGCATGCTGATTAGTTTTCAGTTCATGTTACCCTTGAGGTTCAGTTAACCTGTAGTTGAATTCATTTAGTTCTGATTTAATTCCTATATACATTTTCTGCTAATAATTTAAGATTCTCTTTTTTTTTTCTTGATTGCAGTTGCTTCGAGGACTGAAATATCTCCATTCAGCAGAGATACTCCACAGAGACCTAAAACCTGGGAACCTACTGGTGAATGCAAACTGTGATTTGAAGATATGTGATTTTGGTCTTGCGCGCACAAACAGTAGTAAAGGCCAGTTTATGACTGAATACGTGGTCACCCGCTGGTACAGGGCTCCCGAGTTGCTGCTTTGCTGTGACAACTATGGTACTTCCATCGACGTTTGGTCAGTTGGCTGCATCTTTGCTGAGCTACTTGGGCGGAAGCCTATCTTTCCAGGGACGGAGTGCCTAAATCAGCTAAAGCTGATAGTCAATGTTCTTGGCACCATGAGCGAGTCTGATCTAGAGTTCATCGACAACCCGAAAGCTCGCAGATACATCAAGACCCTTCCCTACACTCCTGGTGTTTCCCTCGCAAGTATGTATCCGCATGCACACCCTCTCGCCATCGACCTATTACAGAAGATGCTCATCTTCGATCCTACCAAGAGGATCAGCGTTACCCAGGCCCTCGAGCACCCTTACATGTCTCCTCTGTATGACCCAAGTGCAAACCCTCCCGCGCAAGTGCCCATCGACCTCGACATAGACGAGAACATCAGTGCAGAGATGATCCGGGAAATGATGTGGCAGGAGATGCTTCACTACCACCCTGAAGCGGCAGCAGCAGTAAGCATGTGACGATCTCTTCCACTCCCCCCCGGGAAGAACCAGGCTCACTTCTTTTTCCTTGAAAAAGCCTACTGCGATTATCGCACCTATTAAGTAACCACGACGTGCAGTGTGGAGAGTTATATCTCCGTGTAGATATGCAGTGCGATGAGGACCGCATATGGATAGTTCTTGTTATGGACCATTACTTGGTGTATGTAACCAGTTGAACGCTGTGATGTTGTTGTATGAGTTGATCAAAGTACTGTTGGAGTGAGTGAGGATCAGTAAGTGTTGATTTGGAAGTACTGCTGCTCCAATGTTGTTGTAGTTTTCGCTGCATACTTACCTGATGATATTTGAAGCAGACCTCCTGTCAATCTCTTGTGATTATTAGAAGTAACAAGGATCTGTGTAATACAGGTCCAAACAGGTCCAAAAAAAAGGATCTGTGTAATACTTACTGGTATATTACATTTGATCGCTAACATACGTGAGTTTCGAGAGTCGATATTACCAAAACACAAACACACGTCTTAACACTTTGGTCGGGGATGGGGATGGATGACAGCCTCACCACCCAGGATCAAATTTCCAAGCCACTTTGTTCAGAAAAAAATCCAAGCCACTACATACAAGTTAACAAAATATACTACTTCCTCTGTCTCAAAGTCACAAATTTGTCAAATTGGATGAATTTTAGGATTTTATTGAACCCACAGGAACATTCTATGGGCCCGGTGGAGCGCAAACGCGACGGACCACGCCAACTGGATACGGCTCTCCATGAAGACCACGCCCGCTTACCTGCCTTGGGAGGGGTGTGCGCCCTCAACGTGGTTGAGTGGGAGCACCCCTGCAACCGTCGCCCCGCGGAGACCAGGCGGGGCCGCCGTCCCGAGACTACGAGCCGCCTGGACGGTCAGGCCCTGGTGGAAAAAAGTGATACGCTCGTCCGGATTCACGGCAGCCATGAGAGGCAACCGGGCGAGCCATCGCCACCCGACGCGAACATGACCCCTCTCCAGCAGAGGAAGGGTCGGACATGTCAAGACATCTCTGAGCATGCAGCGACATGTACGCTCTCACGCATTGTGCGACCTGGCCGTGTGTCCTAACACCTAGCCTAGCCCCAACCCTATAAAAGGGAGGCTACATCCCCCTGACGAAGGGTTGGAAGAGGAGGATATTGTCCATCATTGTGTAGAAGACTAGGCAGTATCCGCCAAGCTCGTTGTGGCTTGGCCGGAGATAGACACCGGCAATGCCCGAGCTCCACCCCAAATCAGCATCTTCATACTCTCAATAAATCGAGATGTGCAGAAGTAGGGTGTTACTCCTCGCGACAACTTGAACCTGGGTAAACTCGCGTCTCCTCTGTTTTTGCTATTTACTTATGACGAGGTGGTTAGGTACGATCCCGCACCCTCCCCCAATACAAATCGGGGGATGCATGTCCGAGTTCGCACACTCACATCTGGCGTGCCAGGTAGGAGACACAACGTCCCTTGACGAGGTTCGATCTCGTCAATGCCCATTGTTATGGACTTGGGTTTTGGAGAAGATGGGGATGCTGGAAGTCGCGGAACGGTTAACAGACAAGCAACACAGGTATACGAGATTTACCTAGGTTTAGGCCCCCGGAGGGAAAACCCTACTCCTGCTTGTCTGCTCTTGATTATGGCGGAACCGAAAGTTACAGGGGTGCGCAAATGCAATCTGGCGTGAGGTGCGTGTGCGATGAGTTGAGAGAGAGATCTCTTTCTCGATGTACCCTCCTGGCCTTTATATAGATAGGCAGGTCCCGGGCTTAGGTCGAGTCGGTTACAAATTAGGGTTGATACCCTTTGAAATTCTATCTAATCTAGACTTGTCCTCCAAGGAGTCGAAAACGCCATGGGCTTGGGCCACCCGAAGTCTTCATGGGCTGCGTGTCCTGACGTGAGCCTTCCTTGGGCTGGACCAGGTATACCAATGTTATGTACCCGTGGGGTATATCCATGTTAAGAGCCCCCGAGTGTTCAGTCGAATCGTAGATTCGGCCGGAGACTCTTCAATCTTTCGGGTGCTATGTAGTTGAGCCTGCTTTTTAAGGAGAAATGTTTAGTTCATAGGGATTGTTGATGCATGTGCCTGGCTCACCCAACGGATCAGGTCCAGTTAACTTTCATAGGACAAAACAACACGATCTTCATCAAATTTAAGTCCCCGGACTCGAATTCGGAACGATTGCTGGTGTGATTTGACTCAGGCCGTTGTGGTCTTATAGGAGTCGAATCCTAGTGATTTTCGAGTGATGTACCCAACACGTCCGTCGGGATTTTTATCGTGCCTGTTGACACGGAGGTTTACTGGCAGGGCGCAGTCAGGTGCGTTACCAGGCCATCAGTGTAGGGGTTCGTAGCATGGAAAAAAAAAAATTTCTATCGCATACAAACAAACAAGCCAAGATCTATCTACTAGATTGTAGCAACGAGTCGATGGAATAACTTACCCTCGAAGATTCCAAAGTGTTTAACGAGAGCGGATTCTCGTGGGTGATGTAGTCGTACTCTTTCCGATCTCAAGATCGTGTAGACAATCCTTCCGGCTGCGTTCGGCGCCTCATGATCGGTCTGCGTTCGGTTTCGACGAAGACCTTCCTCTCCCTTGTTCCAAAGAAAGAGAGGTTGTAGCACTCTCCTCGCGATTCCTAAGACAACGGGCGTGGTACCGAAGTAGAGGGAGATCCCGCAGGCCTTAAGCCGGAGCGGTATGGTGGAGTATGAGAGAGAGATATTAGTGGTCTAAAGATTAGACACACCAATTAGAAGGCTCTAAACCGCAGGCTAGAGCAATTAGAAGCTCTAAACCAAAAGCGGCTCT
The DNA here is from genome assembly GCA_030063025.1 of Avena longiglumis. Classification (NCBI taxonomy): domain Eukaryota; kingdom Viridiplantae; phylum Streptophyta; class Magnoliopsida; order Poales; family Poaceae; genus Avena; species Avena longiglumis. The sequence continues at coordinate 66,578,847 of CP125978.1, read as the reverse complement.
AAACCGGAGATTAGAGGATAGGAACTTGTGTGTCTCAGAGGAGGAGGCCCCTCCTTTTATAGGTGGGAGGGCGGCCAAGGGAGTCCCTCCCAAGTCGGCCTTGGTTGGCCGCGGCTTGGAGGGACTCCTCCCCAAGTCCGCTCCAACCACCTCTTGCTTGTTTCCCACAGCTTCCCACAGTTTCTGCTTTAGCTGCTTGACTTTCAAACTGGCTTGACTTTCAGTTTTGGAACAGCAAGAACACTTAGTACATGATGCAATCATTCAATATGTAATGACACATTCATATACCCTCCCCCAGTCTTGGGACAATCCGAACCTTCTAAAACATTCCGATGAAAACACCGGAATCATTCCCGAACTCCGAAACGGGACTTTCCTTATATGAATCTTATTCTCCGGACCATTCCGGATCACCTCGTGATATCCCGGATCCCATCCGAGACTCCGAACAACATTCGGTCTCTTTCTCATAATACCATAACTACTCAAACAACGTCGAATCCTTAAGTGTGTCTCCCTACGGTTCGTGAATTATGCGGACATGATCGAGACACTTCTCCGAACAATAACCAATAGAGGAATCTGGAAATTCATATGGCTCCCACATATTTCTACGATTACTTTGCGTTCGAATGAACCACTTACATACGATACCAATTTCCCTTTGTCTCACGATAGTTTACTTATCCGAGGTTATGATCGTCGGTATCTCTGCATACCTAGTTCAACCTTGTTACCGATAAGTACTCTTTTCTCGTTACCGTCATATGTGATCCCTTGTGAGCCAGTCACATGCTTGCAAGCTAATTGGATGACATTCCACCGAGAGGGCCCAGAGTATATCTATCCGTCATATGGATGGACAAATCCCACTCTTGATCCATGTGTCTCAACCAATACTTTCCGAACACTCAATGCCACCTTTATAGCCACCCAGTTACGGTGTGGTGTTTGATTTCATCAAAGCATCCATTCGGCAAAGGTGATATGCATGATCTCATGGTCGAAGGAATTAGGTTACTATGTATCAGAAAGCATATAGCAATTGAACTATTTAAAACGACTTGATCTTTATGCTACGCTTATCTATAGGAGTATGTCCATCACATCATTCTCCTAATGATATGACCCTGTTGTTAATAACATCTCTATGTTCATGATCAGGAAACCATGATCATATATTAACCAACAAGCTAGTTTAACAAGAGGCTTTACTAGGGACTCTTTTATGTTTACAAATCACACAAGTATTAATGTTTCCGGTTAATACAATTATAGCATGGTATGTAAACATTTATCATAAGTGTGAAGATATGATAATAACCACTTTATTATTGCCTCTTGGGCATATCTCCAACAATCAGATGATATTTGTAGGGCTTATCTTTGTGCCGCAGACACATCATCCGAAGTTTTATCACCACGAAGGTGTTTCGGGTGACCAAGGAGACTGCTTCTCACTTAGCGTTGGTTTGGGCAAAGTTGCCGAAAAGATTTTGTAGTTTTTGATCCGAAGGATTGTAGTTGAAGAATTCATAGGGTGCGCGGCTAGCGCTACCTATGAGAGTAGTCCCGAGTGTCTATTCGAGTCGTAGACTCGAGCAGAGACTTTAGTTCAGTCGTTTGCAGTGTAAGTCCGAAGAACACATTTTTTTGGATGCTCAACCAATGCTCCCTATGGGAGTAGCCCCCCGAGTCCGTAGTGGAGTCGCGGACTCGACGTAGGACTCGAAGATAATTTCGTGGTGTTGTTACCTTAGTCATTTATCAGGTGCGCGGCCAGCGCTCCCTATGGGAGTAGCCCCCGAGTAGTTTCTCGAATCGTAGATTCGAGTAAGTACTTTAAATGAGCAGTCAAAATCTTCGAACCGTTGTTGACTTTGCTTTGATGATGTCAGTGCTGAAGGTTGGTGATCTCAACCATTTGTGGCAGTAGAGGTGATGCGACGAGACGATCGTGGGTCCCACTGCCTGACTTGAAGTTGACTAGTCGCGCATAGACGTGGCTAAAATTACGCGTCTCCTCGGTTTCCATGCGTAGTGGACGGCATGCTGGCGACGGTTCGATGTAGTGCTGACACGTGTATGGTTAGATATGAGGTGCGCGCTAGGGCTTCTGAATCAACGGCTCATGTGCGTCGTCTTCTTCCTTTTATACCATAGGAAACGGTGATTTTCTTTTACCCTTCGTCATTTGCTCATCTCCATTGCTTCCATTTTCTCGAGCTTTGCCGCCCTTCATTTCGCACTGGGCTTTCTCCACGTATTTCCTTCATCGTTCTTGCACTCGCATCGTCGCACTCGCCACTGCAAGATGGTCAAGTCAAAGAATACATCTTCTGGAGATGGTTCGAGCGCCGGCGGCGGCAGCAAGAAGGTCGCTGCTACGGCCCGCTCCACTGACGGCGGGTGGAAGCGCACGGACATGCGCGAGGGAATCTGCGCAAGATGCGCGATGCTGGGTTGATCCCCAATAACAAGGAGGACACCATCCTCCCCGGCGACGAGGTAATCCCACGCCCACCCGAAGGGTTTCGGGTGATGTTCTATGCCTTTGTTGTCCGCGGTCTTTCCCTTCCTGTCCACGATTTCCTTCGTGGACTTCTCTTTTCTACGGGATTCAGTTGCACCATCTGTCTCCCAATTCTCTTCTCCACATTTCTTGTTTTATCACTCTTTGCGAGTGTTGGCTCGCTATCGAGCCACACTTTGGCCTTTTTTGGAAGCTCTATCCCGTGAAGAGGCAGTCAGGCACCGGCGGTGTTTACCCGCTTGGCGGCTGCATCATTTCCATTCGTTCTTCTGTCCAATTCTTCTCCTTCTCCATGTGCCAGTCCGTCCAGTACTGGCGGAAAAATCGGTTCTATATCCGCGACGCCAAGTTGGACGGGCAGCATTTTGGTCTTGCTCCTTTCGACTCTGCCCAGAAGATCATCCTGAAGAGGTCGTGGAAGAACGACATCCTAGAGGGTGAAACGGCGGAGGTGGAGGAGCTCTACCAGTGCATGGAGGCACTCCAGTTGGTGGTCGACAAGGAGGTCAATGTTGTCGATATCATTTGCACCTTCCTCAAGCATCGGGTGCAGCCACTCCAAGCGAGGGCGCACCCAATGTTTTTATATGCTGGCTGCAGCGATCCGACGAGGGTTTCGCCTGAGGAGCTATCTTTGGGTGACCTTAATAGAGCTCTTCGTCCCCTGTTGAAGTTCAAGGCCGATGAGGACCTCCCGGGGAAATCCTTGACCCCCCGTTCAAAGCCAAGAATGCGGTTCTGCAGGTGGAAACTTGCAGCTTGCGCGTTGCGCTTCTTCGAGTACTTTGTTCTTTGTTATTGCCACTGATCATGTTCTCCTGTTTTTTTGCAGGACCTCAAGGTAGCTGGGATGATGCCCCCTCTACCCGAGAAGTTTCCGGTTGCGCCAGATAATGAAGTTGTGGATTCTGAATCTGAGCTTCCCCCAGCGCAATCTCCTACCTTGGAAGCCCCCGAGCCGAGTGAAGGGCGGACCCGAAAGTGCACCGGGAGTGAATCTTAGGATGGGTATACCCCACCAACTCCAAGGGGTCCGTCATTCCTCGAGAAGCATGGTGAGGACGAAGGCGCATCGTCTGCGCCTTATCCTGCCTTGCCCCTTCAGGCGGTGGATCCGTAACCGCCTGCCAAGAAGAGGAAGGAGAAGGCAGCTCTTGTCTTCAATTTGTCGGACATTGAGTCGTAAGTCACTTTGCTTGAGTTCTTTTTCTATTGTTCGTCTGCCTAGTGTTGGTTGTTGCTCATCTGATAGTTGCTTGCAGCAATCCTTCGGAGGAGTCCCTTGACGGAGACACTCAAGAAGTTATGGCGGAATCGAAGCCTACATCTTTTATTCCTCAGGTGGTGGCCGACTCCGAGGACGATGACCCGAACCCTGTTAGGCGGGAGGCAAGGGCAGTCGTAACTCAGAAGGCAACATGCGAACCTTCGGAGTCCACACCTGAACACGTAAGTGTTGTCTTTGTTTATTCCGTGGGGGGAGCCCCCGAGCCCTTTATTCATCGGCTTTTTTTTGTTTCTTCTGTAGCCTTATGTGCATAGTGCCAACCTCCTCATCCAGTAGCATCTGGTGCTAGAGGGTCAGATGAAGCATCTCCAAGGTGCGTAGCTGTCTTCTTGGTTGTTGTTCGAGTTCGCCAAGTGTGTTGCTTGTGTTCACCTGAAACTTCTTCATGCTGCAGATGATAAAAATGCTGCGCTCCGAAGGCTGAACACTCTCAAAAAGAGCCTCGGCCAAGTGGAGAAAAAGGCCGCGGATGTTGTGGAGGCCAAGGAGCACCTGCAGAAGGAGACTGAAGATCGCGAGCAGCAGCTCGCGGCCATTGCAGCCACACGGGAGAAGCATACGGCCGACAAGCTCATGTCTTCTACCAAGGCTATCTCTGGTGAGTTTCTCTTTTACCCTTCGAGTCGTCTGATTTATCCTTTCTCATTCGAGTGTTCTTTTCTTCTTCTTGTCAGATGATTCTGGCATCATGTTTGATCATGGTGCGCTGGAGCACGGAGATGCTTTGGATGATGCTGCTTCTGCGATCGAGGATCACTTCTCCACTGCCGCTGGCTCCTTGGAGAAAGCTAAGAAAGTGCTCACGCGCTTCTACAAGGAGGTCGTCTCCAAGGGCATTGCCCTCGATGACATCGACTCCCTTGCGGATGCTCTGTCAGAGGAAGCTCCGGCGGAGTACAAGCGCAAGCAGAAGGGCATCGGCGCTTCCATGGGGTTGGCCATGGCGATGGCGTCTGGAGCCTAACTGGACCTGCCTCAGGTCACGTCCAGGATGCCGATGGCGGCGGATGGCTCTGAGGTAGCTTTCTCCCTCTTTGCTTCTCGCTGGAAGCATTATGGACCTAATCTCATCGACCTTCTGGCCAATTATGCGGGGAAGCAGCAGCAGGAGGCCAACAGCAGGCGGTCTGGCTTCGAGGCTGCTCCGGATGTGGGCGCTTAGGCCTTTGTACTTGTAGCCAGTGTAGCTTTTCCTTTTGCTTCTTTTGTAATATCTTGCGAATGAACAATTCCCACTTTGCCACGAGGTGGCTTTATTTATGTATATAAGTCTAACTTTGAGCTACTACCAAAAGTATTTTGTGATGTTTATACTTGCTTACTTGCCTTTAGGGTCCTTCGGGTGAGGCTCCAGGTGTCACTCCAACTGCTCCCGAGTTGCGACCATCTTTGGATGATGCGTCGCAATTGAACTTTCTGCGTGATCGCGTCCGCAGCCTAGAAAAGGATATCCTTAGCATTCGAGGCCACGCAGATGTGTGGAAGTCCAAGGCTGAGCGAGCCACTGCCAGGGAGGAGTTCTTTCTTAGAGAATTGTGGCAGATGGGCGAGCAACTTCAATGTGAGTCTTCATGAACCGATGTTCTTTCTGATGCAGTCTATTTGCATGCTGGCTCATTCCGTGATTTGTGCAGATGTGAATCTCATTCTGAGGGAAGATAAGGAGCACATCGTAGTTCGGATGAATTGTCTGATGCAACAAGACCTGGAAGATGGTGTCTTCTTTTGGATGGATCTTGATCGAGCCATCGTCCTTGCAACGGTGCAAGATCGCGTACACCAGGTTCTTCGGATGCTGAAGCAGACGAGGTCATCACTTGCGGCCATTTGATCTGTCATGTTCCCTTTGGACGCTGCGCCTTCTACTTTTCTGGGTCTTCTTGGCAAATTTAGGAATGTGGGCCACGTCAAGGAGTTGGTGCGCCATCAGCTGATTGCTGGGGTGAAGGAAGCCTTGTATCTTGTTCGATTGCATCGTCATGATGTTAACCTTGCAAAGATATCGACTGGACCACCTCTTCGACCAGATGGCAGTTTATGGGACATGCGCCCTCATTACGCAGTTGTGGCGCAGCACGCCGAAGAGATTGTAGATTTGTTCGAGCAGCAGGCGAATGTTGTGCTCTAGAACAATTAGGTCCTATAAAGAAAATGAGATGATGTAAAATTTGTATTTATTATAGTGGGTTTGTAATTCCCTTTGTAAAGTTTATATGTATTGGCATGTGGTGCTTTTGTAATGTGCATGCCCTTTTCATTAGCCTGACATGGTCATCTACTCAGATTGTATGCATTGTTTTCGGTCGACAAAGTCGTGAGGTGAGGTGTAGCCCCCGAGCATATTTAGCAAGAAGTAGTGTAAGGGAAAAAATATATTTGGGCCAAGGAACTTAGCTTTTATTCATAGCAAACGAGGAGGTACATTGTTCGGCCGAGTAGCCTTGGCTGAATAGCCTTATTGAAAGTAAAGAGTAACTAGGGGTAGAAGCGTCGCAGTCGTGTGACATTCCAGGGATTGGAGTATTCGACTCCTGATGTGATGTCCATGAGGCGATAGGCGCTACCTTGGATGACTTCGGTGATGATTTAGGGTCCTTCCTAGGGTGACTTGAGCTTCTTGTGCACTTCTTGCTTGAGTCGCAGGACGAGGTCTCCTTCGACGAAGGACCTTGGGCGCAGCCGGCGGCTGTGGTAGTTGCGGAGGCTCTGTTGATAGACCGCTGAGCAAGCTGCGATGATGTCACATGCCTCGTCGAGTATGTCGACGACGTCTTCGAGTGTTGCCGATGATTCGGCTTCGCTATAAGCGACGACCTGTGAGGCCTTGTGGCGTACCTCAATTGGTAGCACGGCTTCGGCTACGTGCACCATGAAGAAGGGCATGTAGCCGGTTGAGCTGTTTGGAGTTGTGCACAGGCTCCAAAGGACCGAACGTAGTTCGTCTGCCCAAGCTCCCGCAAGCCTTTCGAGTGGGCAAAACAGGAGCTTCTTGATGTCGTTTCCTATGAGGCTGTTGGCCTTTTCGACCTGTTCGTTGGTCTGCGGGTGCGCCACGGAGGCGTATGATATGTTGATGCCGAGGTTCCCGCAGAAGGATCGAAATTCCTTCGAGATGAAGTTCGATCCGTTGTCCGTTATGATGCTGTGAGGTACGCCGAACCTGTAGACAATGGACTCGAAAAACTTGACGGCAATTTTGCCGCTTTGGTTGGTGACGGGTATAGCCTCGATCCATTTGGTGAACTTGTCGACTACGACCAGGAGGAAAACATGGCCACCTGGCGAGGACTTTGGCAGTTTGCCGATCATGTCGAGGCCCCATTGGGCGAAGGTCTAGGCCAGCAGTATGGGCCTCAGCTCGGATCCTAGCGCGTGTGGCTTGTCCGCGTATCTCTGATAGGCGTTGCACCTCTGTACGATGTCCTTGGCGTCGTTCATTGTAGTTGGCTAGTAGAATCCAGCTCGTAGAGCTTTGGCGACAAGGGAGCAGCTGCCTGCGTGATGGCCGTAGATGCCCTCATGGATGTCTTTGAGGATGCTTTTGCCATCACCGATGGTGACGCGCCATTGGAGTACACCCGAAATTCTACGCTTGTACAGTTCGCCATTGATGATGGTGAAATCTTTTGACCGGCGAGATATGCATCGGGCATCTGTCGGGTCATCAGGCAGTTGATTATTTATCAGGTACCGAAGTTACGGCTGCTTCCATGTGTTTTCAACCACCATGACCTGCATCAGGCTGGCTAGCTCGGCCTCGGTGTCGAGATTTTCGGGTCCTTCCTGTCCTTCGGGTAGCGCAGCCCCCAAGTGCTCTGCTTCTTCGGCTGAGCCCTTTGGGAATTTCCTCTTGATATAGGGTACACAGATTTGTTCGAGGAACACTCCTGGTGGCACCCGCGCGTAGGTGGAGCCAATGTTGGTGATCCTGTCAGCTTCTTCATTGCTTTCCCTGCCGACGTGTCGAAGCTCGCATCCATCAAAGTCTCCTTCGAGTGAGTTGTAGAGCACGCGGTACGCGATCATGTTGGCGCTGTGAGCGTCGCACTCGTTCATCGTCTGCTAGATGACAAGGTTCGATTCACCGTAGATGACGAGGCATGTTGCGCCGCAGATCTTGGTCATCCTAATGCCATGGATGAGGGCCTCGTATTCGGCCTCGTTGTTAGAGGTGTGAAATTTCATCCGAAGGACATACTTCATCTTGTCTCTTAAGGGGACGTCAGTATGACGCTGGCCCCTGCTCCAGTCTCACGCTTGGATCCATCGAAGTGCATCGTCCAGGACTGCGACATGTCTAGAGTATCCAGTAGCTGGAGTTCCATCCAGTGGACGAGGAAGTCAGGGAGGACCTGAGACTTGATAGCGATGCGCTGCTCGTAGATTATGTCCAGGGGGACAATTCGATGCCCCATAAGGCTACATGACCCGTGGCTTCGGGGTTTTTCAGGATGTTTCACAGCGGGGCATCGTTGACAACCATGATCTGATGCTCCTGGAAGTAGTGGCTCAGCCGACATGCCATCATGAATATGCCGTAGGAGAGTTTATGGTAGTGGGGGTACCTCTCTTTTTCGGGGTCAGTACCTCGCTGAGGTAGTAGATTGGGCGTTGGACCCCATGGGTCTTGCCATCTTCGGGTCGCTCGACCATGAGTACGGTGTTTACCACCTGATGTGTAGCTGTGATGTATAGCAGCAGAGGCTCCCGTTCCTTTGGCGTGACCAGGACAGGCGAGGTGGAGAGCGGCCGCTTGAGGTACTCGAACGCGTCGCCTGCTTCAGGTGTCCACTCGAACTTGTCTGCCTTGCGTAGCAGCTGATAAAAGGGTAGGGCCTTCTCTCCCATTCGGCTGATGAATCGGCTCAGCGCCGCAATCCGCCCAGCTAGATGCTGAATGCCTTTGAGGTTCTTCGGCCTCTCCATGGCCAGTATGGCCCTGATATTCTTCGGATTCGCCTCGATCCCTCGTTGGGAGATGAAGTAGCCAAGTAACTAGCCAGATGGGACGCCAAAGGCGCACTTTTCTGGGTTTAGCTTGATCTTGTAGCGATCAAGGTTGTCAAACGTGTTGCGGAGATCATCGATCAGCGGCTTGGCCTCCCTGGTCTTGATTACTATGTCGTCGACATAGACTTAGATGTTACGACCGATCTGGTTTTTCAGGCATGCCTGCATGCACCTCTGGTACGTGGCACCTGCGTTCTTTAGCCCAAAGGGCATGGTGTTGTAGCAGAACACTCCGAACGGCGTGATGAACGCCGTTTTCTCCTAATCTTCTACCTTCAGCCGAATCTGGTTGTAGCCTGAGTAGGCATCGAGGAAGGAGAGTTTCTCGCATCCTGCGGTCGAATCGATGATTTCATCGATCCGCTGTAGAGGGAAGTGGTCCCTGGGACAGTACTTGTTGAGCGATGTGAAGTCCACGCACATCCGCAGGATGTCTGTGTCCTTTTTGGGGACCAGCATGGTGTTGGCCAGCCACTCACTCTCCTTGATTTCCCTGATGAAGTTGGCATCGAGCAGTCTGTTGACTTCAATTCCAAAGGCTTTGGCTCTTGTTTTGGACAGTCGTCTGATCGACTGCTTGACTGGCTTCGCGTCCGGAAACACATTGAGTGCGTGCTTGGTGAATTCCCTGGGAACTCCTGGCATGTCCGCAGGACATCAGGTGAAAATTTCCCAGCGCTCATGGAGGAATTCGACGAGCTCGCTTTCCTATGCGGGACTAAGGTTGTTAGCGATCAATGTCGTCTTGGAGGCGTCTGTCGGATGGACCTGCACCTTCTTCGTGTTGACCGTGGAGTCGAACGACATATCATGTGCGTTTTGTCTGGCGACTGGGGGTGCCCCATTGTCTATCACCTCTCTGAGCCTCGTGAGTTCCTCCTGCATGCCGAACGACTGGGAGATTCTGTTAAAGTCTCTGTCACAGTGGTCGGACCGGATGAAGCTTCCCTGGACGGTGATGACGCCACTGGGTCCTGGCTTATTTAGTAGCTGTTGCGCATAGTGCGGTACTACTAAGAATCGTGCGAATGCCACGCGCCCGAGGATGGCGTGGTACTGTGATGGCTAGTCCACCACTTCGAACTCTAGATGTTCACGCCTGAAGTTTTTTGGCTGGCCAAAGATGAGTCGAGCCATATCTTGCCCAGGGGGTATACGCCCTTCCCTAGGACTATGTCGTGGAACGTCGTGTCTGATTGCTCCAGGCTGCACAACGGGATCCGCATTGTTGCGATTGTGCTGGCGAACATCAGATTGATGCCGCTGTTGTCGTCCATGAAGACGCGGCTCATCTCGAATCCCTCGATCTGAGCCTCGAGCACCAGGGAAACATGACCTGAGCTAGGGATCTGGCGTGGGTGATCCGAGCGATCAAACGTGATGCAGGACTCCGAGCCGCCGAGGTACTCAGGTATGGCTCGTGGAGAGGTCACGGCCAGGCTAACTTGGCGGGTGATCTTCTTCTGCACTCTGTTGGTTGGACGCCCCTTATGAATCATCAGGGCCCCTTTTGGTGGCGGGTATCCTCCGACGGGTGGTGGTGGAGGAGTTCCATGGGCGATGTCACCTGGTGCGGGACCAAACCCAGGGTTCACACTCTGGCGCCGCATTTGGGTGAAGCCCTCGCTGAGCTTCTAGAACTCGCGGCAGTCCTTGAGCATGTGGTTGGCCTTATTCTTACCATCTTGTTTGTCGATGTAGAAGTGGATGGTGCAGGGACCAGACAACTTGTCGTATGCCAAAGGCTTGTCGTCGTGGCTGCGACGTTGCCACATTTGCGTGTGTCGCCCACCGTCACGGTAGTTGGTATCCGCTCATGCGGTTGCCGTCATTGCGTCGATCGACATATCCATCCGCGACCATGTCGACTCCATCGCGATCGTCTTAGATGCGCGATATTCTCTTGCTGCGGCGCTCGAGCCTGCGACCGTAGTCGTCTTTGTCATCCGAATGCGCTCGGTTGACGGAATCCTCGCCATCTGCACATCGGTTCGCGATGTCCATGAGGCGGTCGAGCGTCTTGGGATTGATGCGCTCGAGTTCCTCCTTGAAATCTGGGTGCCTAGCACTGTCCTTGAAGTCGTCGATTGCCCTTTCTTCGGAGATGTGGACGGCAGAGTTCTTGATGTGGGACCAGCAAAGTATGTACGAGCGGATGGACTCATTGGATCATTGGGTGCAGGCCCGTAGCTCATCGATTGAAGCTGGCCTCTTGCTGGTTCCCTTGAAGTTGCGGATGAATCTATATGCTAGTGCTTCCCAGCTTCGGTTGGAGCCGAAAGATAGGCTGTTGAGCCAGATCCTGGCCGCACTTGTCAGCTACAGCTAAAGGCATTGTAAGGCAGTGTTCTTGTTTTTGCCGTGGAGCTTGACTGACGAGAGGTGATCATTGAGCCAAGCCTTTGGCTCCTGCGTGCCATTGAACTTTGGATTGTCCAAAGGGATCTTGAAATTTTTCGGCATCCGTGTTCGCCGAACTGATCTGCTGAAGCATCTAGCTCCGCACAGTTCACCATCGTCCTCTCTTCGGACTCAATTGAGCACGCGTGTTTAGCACGCGCTTTGTAGATCTTGCATTGGGTAAGCTCGTTGCGAGCGTTGTAGTTGCTATTTCGGTGTCGTGGACTCTTGCGGTGCCGGGGCAGGTCATGCTCGTCCTCCTCGGATGAGGGTGTAGGGCTTCGAGTGAACTTGACCGCAACTTTTTTCTTTGGCTCCATAGGAGTTTCGTCGTGGAGTGCAGCTCTGACGAGTCCGAGGCCAACTAGCACGGACTTGTGCATGGCGCTCTTCGGGTCGCCCACCGGAGGTGGGTGGGACACGAGATATGTAGTGGCCGCCATGATCGCAGCCTGTGGCATTTTCGGCATGACATTGCCATGCGAGTCCATCGTCATGAAGGATGTGTTGATGGCCCTAGTGACCTCGGGTCGCGCGGTGGGTTCCATGCGCTCCGTGTGGGAGCGGTACTTGTTGGCGTTGTTACCATGCGAAGTGGATCCATCACCAGGGGAGAGCGCAACTTGCCGCCTGCTGGATTCTGTAGTTGCTTTCTTACGCTTGTCGAGCTCCTCCATCAGCTTCACCTGCCGGTTGTGATCATCGATGAGGAGGAGGTGGCAGGCCATCAGTAGATCCCGTGAAACATTCATAGGTAGTATTATGCTTCCTACCACGGCCTCGCGTGCTTAGTGCCAGCCTTCCTCATTGAGGTTGATCCGGTTGTAGGCGTGAGTGTCGCCTTCGTTGGGCCTGTTAGGTGGATCCCCCCATTTCCTCTGTTCCCACCTTGCGGGTTGGGAGGAGGATTGGGTGTTTGCTGCACACTCGAACCCAGCGGCGGGTCCGTTACGTTGTTGATGACGATGGCGCATAGGTAGCGTCCGTGGATTGGATCGCTACTGCCACAACTTTCGGATCCGGAACCTTAGGTTCCTTCATCCGAAGGGGGACACATAGATCGGAGTTGCAGCTGCTGCTGTCATCCGAGTTATCTGTCAGCGTCGATGCGTGCAACACGCCGATGGGTGGGACCCATGAAGCGGCCTGGTGGATGGTGGTGGCACCCGCTCTGGGAGGCGGAGGGTGCCGGTCTGCCCCACCTAGAAGCAGAAGCTCCCAAACAACATCTCAAGCCCGTCGCTGACGGACTCAAAATCCTTCAGGGTGGCTGGCGAGTCGGCGGTGAAGTCGAAGGCGCCGAAGAGGAGGTGACTCTCCGTTGCCGATGAGTTGTAGATTTCTTTGGATGGAACCGTCACGACCACACGATCAGCGTCCCCGCTTCCCATAGACGGCACCAGTTGACGAGGTTCGATATTGTCAATGCCCATTGTTATGGACTTGGGTTTTGGAGAAGATGGGGATGCTGGAAGTCATGGAACGGTTAACAGACAAGCAACAAAGGGACACGAGATTTACCCAGTTTCAGGCCCCCGGAGGGAAAACCCTACTCCTGCTTGTCTGTTCTTGATTACGGCGGAACCAAAAGTTACAGGGGTGCGGAGATGCAAAATGGCGTGAGGTGTGTGTGCGATGAGTTGAGAGAGAGATATCCTTCTCGTCGTACCCTCCTGGCCTTTATATAGATAGGCAGGTCCCGGGCTTAGGTCGAGTCGGTTAAAAATTAGGGTTGATACCCTTTGAAATTCTATCTAATCTAGACTTATCCTCCAAGGAGTCGAAAATGCCATGGGCTTGGGCCACCCAAAGTCTTCATGGGTTGCGTGTCCTGACGTGGGCCTTCCTTGGGCTAGACCAGGTATACCAATGTTATGTACCCGTGGGGTATATCCATGTCATACCTTGCCACACTCGATATCTTCATCAATATAACATGCCTGCTCGGTCCGGTAGAGAATAGAGTCGGGCGCTGATTGATACGCCCAATTGGAATCACCTTTCTATATCACAATTTACCTCTATTCATCTGTTTATGCATGTTGGATGATTCCCGGAGGATGGACTGCCGGAGTCTGGATTTTGATGGAAAAGAAGGTGTTTCGGTGCAATTTCGCGAAGATCATAAAAATAACAGAAAAATATGGAAACATATTATTTTACCAGAAGACGAAGGAAGATAGAAGGAGGGACGGATATGGGCCTCAGGGGGCCCACACCCCCCTAGGCATGGGCCCACCCGACCCCGCACCTAGGGCAGGTGTGGCCCACCTGCCCGGCCTCCGACTCCGCCCCTTCGCCTATATCTTCCCTACAGAACCCTAATACCGGGGGAGCGACCACAGATAGATTTCTGCAGCCTCTGGGGGGCGGAAAACACCAAGAGAGAAAGATCTCTCCAGCAGACAGATTTCTGCCGGGGGAATTCCTTACCGGAGAGGGGAGACCATCGTCATAAACACCGTCATCAAGCTAGGCTTCATCGAGATCATCATCATCATCCACACCATCATCTCCACCAGCACCATCATCACCACTCCGTCCCGCTGTAACAATTGTGTTGGATATTGCTTTAGGTCATTAGGGGAAACTTTCCCGGTATTGATTTCTATTGTAGTTGATGCTTGTGAGTGGAACCATTGGATTATTGTTTATGTTCAGATTGTTATCCATTATCATATCATATTTGATCTTGATCCATATGATGTCTTGTGAGTAGTTCGTCTAGTTCTTGAGGACATGGGAGAAGTCATGTTGTTAGTAGTGAATCTATGATGAGTTATTATTCAATGGTTTAGTATTTAAGTTGTGGTGCTATTCTTCTAGTGGTGTCATGTGAACGTCGACTACATGACACTTCACCATTTATGGGCCTAGGGGAATGCATTGTGTATTTGGCTACTAATCGTGGGGTTGCCGGAGTGACAGAAACCTGAACCCCCGTTAGGACACCTTTGCACAAGGGAGTGTAGGATCTCAGAGTTTAAGGCTGTGGTTAGATTTATATCTTAATTACTTTCCTGTAGTTACGAATGTGTGCAGGGGGTTTAATCACAAGTATGTATTATTCCTAGGAAGGGCGGTATGTTAGCACAGGTTCACCCACACAACACTTACAAACACCAAAGAAGAGTACTCAGCTATTTGAAGCGAAAGAACTTGACAGAATTACCATGTGTCCTCGATAACGTTTGGTCCTTATAAGTATTTACACCAGCTTTTCCTTTGCTAAGAAAGGATTGGGCCACTTGCTCCGTTTGTTAGTTACTTCTGTTACTTGCTCTTTGTTTTGTTTCCTTGTCAGAAAACCACTAAAAATCCATTTGTTAAGTATTCACAGGGATTTCCTGCTCCATACCACTGTTCAGCACCTTCTGCTCCTCGTTGGGACCGACACTCCTATTTATCAAAAGTACTACGATACACCCCCTATACTTGTGGGTTATCAAGACTATTTTCTGGCGTCGTTGCCAGGGAGTGAAGCGCTATTGAAGAGTGGAACTTGTAAGGGAAACTTTTACTGTGAGTATTTCTTTTGTTACTGCTTATTACTTTGTTTCCAATATGGATAACCCACTTGGTTTTCTGTTTGGGAAAACTACTACTGCTGGTAGGGTAGTAGATGAACCACCTCCTGTTGAGATCGATCCTTTTAAGATACCTACAAGTATTGTTAATCGTGTTATGGATAATTATTATTTTGGGGATGGAACTGTCCATTCTGGTGATCACTTGCTTTTTATCCATGAATTATGCAGGTTGTTTAAGTGTGCAGGTATCACAACTGAACAGGTGAAGAGGAAGTTACTCTCCATATCCTTGAAAGGGAGAGCTGAGGCATGGTATAAGCTGCTGAAGAATGGACAATCCATGGAATGGGAGGAGATGGCATCTCTCTTTTACTCTAAATTTTATCCTCCTAGTGAAATCCATAAGGATAGAAGTCTTATATATAACTTTTGGCCTCTTGATGGAGAGAGTACAGCTCAAGCTTGGGGGAGATTGAAGCTACTAATGCTTAAATGTCCTATTCATGAACTCCCTAACAATATTATTCTCAATAACTTTTATGCTAGGCTTTCTCTTCATGATAAAGATTTACTGGATGCTTCTTGTGCTGGATCATTCACAAGTATGAAGGAAGAAGCTAACTGGGATCTCTTAGACCGTATTCAAGATAATACTGAGTCTTGGGAGAATGACAAAGGAAGAAAGTCAGGTATAAACTATGATTATGAATGCATTAAATCTTTTATGGGTACTGATAACTTCCGTGATTTTCGCAATAAGTTTGGCCTTGATCCTCAAGTCCTTGCAAAATGTGTTAATGCTTTTGCCTCTTATATTGAGATTCCTAAGAAAGAGTGGGACAAGTACCGTGCTCCATATAAAGACATTGTTACCCACATTCCTGCCAGTATAGAAGTTTCTAGTGTTGATCCTATTTTGCCTAAACCTTATGTTGAGAAGATCCATTTTCCCTCCAAGGTAAGGGAACACTCTATTATGGCCAATGTGATTAGCAAAAGTGCAAAGAAAACTATAGGGTCCGATGAGCTTATTGATATCGAGCCTGTGGTAGCTATTGTGAAGGATCTTGTCACTAGAAACATAGAGGATGAGCATATTGTCTTCTGTGAAGATGCCACTAATGTTATTTATTATCCTAAGAGGGTTAGAAAAGCTAGTGTTCCTGTGCTTTCTGTTAAAATTGGTAGTCATAACTACTATGGTTTATGTGATATTGGTGCTAGTTCTAGTGCTATTCCTTACGAGCTTTACAGGGAAATTATGCATGAGATTGATCCTTGTGAGCTTGAGGACATTGATATGGTTATTCACCTTGCTAATATAGAGCAAGTTTGCCCCATTGGTATTGTAAGAGATGTGGAGGTACTTTGTGCTAAGATTAAATATCCTGTTGATTTTCTCATACTTGGTAAAGAAGCTAGTAAAACTTATCCTTTCATCTTTGGTAGACCCTTCCTTAATACTTGTGGGGCTATCATACATTGTAGGAAGGAAAAAGTTTTGAGTAAGTTTGCTAGAGAATCTTATGAGTTTAATTTTTCCAAATTTGCCAAAACTCCTTATGGAAATGAATTACCCGATGAGAATTTCAGGGTTGAACAACTGTCTGCTATTTCTCTTGCTCCTAAAAATGCTTTGCAGCAGTTCATGGAAGATCATGAAAGTGATGCATTTATGAAGGAAAGAAATGAGATTGATGAGGTTTTCCTTCGTCAGCCTGAGTTACTTAAGCATAATTTGCCTGTGGAAGATTTGGGTACCACACTACCACCTAAATGGGATCTTGTTTTTGAATTAAAACCTTTACCTGATGATCTTAAATATGTTTATCTTGATGATAAGAAGATATATCCTATTATTATTAGTTCTAAACTTTCTGGGAAGGAAGAAGAAAGGCTATTGGAGGTATTGAAGAAACACCGAGGAGCTATGGGTTATACTCTTGATGATTTAAAAGGAATTTCTCCCACTATATGTCAGCATGCTATTAATATTGAGCCTGATCAAAACCAGTTGTTGAGTACCAGCGCCGTGTAAATCCTAAGATGAAGGATGTGGTAAGAAATGAGGTATTAAAACTCCTTAACTGTGGTATTATTTATCCGATTGCTCATAGTCAATGGGTTAGCCCTGTTCATTGTGTTCCCAAGAAAGGGGGAATAGCTGTTGTGCCTAATAAGGATAATGAGCTTATACCCCAAATAGTAGTGGTTGGGTATAGAATGTGCATTGATTTTAGAAATATTAATAAAGTTACTAAGAAAGATCATTATACTTTGCCCTTTATTGATCAAATGCTTGAGAGGCTGTCCAAAAAGACTCACTTTTGCTTTCTTGATGGTTATTCTGGGGTTTTCTCAAATCGTCGTGAAAGTAAAGGACCAGGAGAAAACCACTTTCACTTGTCCTTATGGTACTTATGCTTATAGGCGTATGCCTTTTGGTTTATGTAATGCTCCTACTACCTTTCAGAGATGTATGTCTGCTATCTTTCATGGTTTTTGTGAAGAAATTGTGGAGGTTTTCATGGACGATTTTTCCGTCTATGGAACTTCTTTTGATAACTGTTTGCATAACCTTGATAAAGTTTTGCAGAGATGTGAAGAAACCAACCTTGTTCTTAACTGGGAGAAATGCCATTTCATGGTTAATGAAGGAATTGTTCTTGGACATAAGATCTCTGAAAGAGGCATTGAAGTTGACAGAGCCAAAATTGAAGAAATTGAGAAGATGCCTTGTCCTAGAGATATCAAAGGTATTCGTAGTATCCTTGGTCATGCTGGTTTCTATAGGAGGTTTATTAAAGATTTCTCCAAAATTTCAAATCCCCTTACTAATCTTCTTCAAAAAGATGTACCTTTTGTTTTTGATTATGATTGTAAGGAAGCTTTTGAAACTCTGAATAAAGCTTTGGCAACTGCTCCTATAGTCCAACCACCTGATTGGAGTTTACCTTTTGAAATTATGTGTGATGCTAGTGATTTTGCTATGGGTGCTGTCTTGGGACAACGTGTTGACAAGAAGTTAAATATCATTCATTATGCTAGCAAGAACCTGGATGCTGCTCAAAAGAATTATGCTACTACTGAAAAGGAGTTCTTAGCTTTAATCTTTGCTTGTGATAAATTTAGACCTTATATTGTTGATTCCAAGGTTACTATTCATACTGATCATGCAGCTATTAAATACCTTATGGCGAAGAAGGACGCTAAGCCTAGGCTTATAAGGGGTATTGCTTTTACAAGAGTTTGATCTGCATATTATGGATAGGAAAGGTGCTGATAATCCTGTTGCTGATAATTTATCTCGTTTGGAAAACATTTCTTTTGACCCTTTGACTGTTAACGATAGTTTTCCAAATGAACAGTTAGCTGCAATAAGGGTAAGTCCACATAAGAGTCCTTGGTATGCTGATTATGCTAACTTTATTGTTTCCAAGTATTTGCCTCCAACCTTTAGAACCCAGCAAAGAAGGAAATTCTTTTATGATCTAAGGCATTACTTTTGGGATGACCCACACTTATATAAAGAAGGAGTAGATGGCATTATGCAAAGATGTGTTCCAGAATTTTAACAACAAGAGATTTTGAGAAAATGTCATGGCAGTGCTTATGGAGGACATCATGCTGGAGATAGGACTACACAAAAGGTTTTACAATCTGGATTTTATTGGCCTACTCTCTTTAAAGATGAAAGGAAGTTTATCTTATCCTGTGATGAATGCCAACGAGTAGGTAACATCTCTAGACGTAATGAAATGCCTATGAATTATTCTCTTGTTATTGAACCTTTTGATTTGTTAGGGATTTGACTTTATGGGGCCTTTTCCTCCTTCAAAAGGGTATACTCATATTCTTGTTGCTGTTGATTATGTTACAAAGTGGGTAGAAGCCATACCTACAAGCAGTGTTGATGGTAAGACCTCTTTGAAAATGCTTAAAGATGTTATTTTTCCTAGGTTCGATGTGCTTAGATATCTCATGACTGATGGGGGCTCTCATTTTATTCATGGGGGTTTTAGAAAAACTCTCGCTAAGTATGATGTAAACCACAGAATAGCTTCAGCTTATCACCCCCAAACTAGTGGGCAAGTAGAACTTTCCAATAGGGAAATCAAATCTATCTTACAGAAGACTGTCAATAGATCTAGGAAAAATTGGGATAAAAAGTTGAATGACGCTTTGTGGGCTTATAGAACTGCTTATAAAAATCCTATGGGGATGTCTCCTTACAAAATGGTCTATGGGAAAGCTTGTCACTTGCCTTTAGGATTAGAACACAAAGCTTATTGGGCAGTGAAAGAGTTGAATAGAGATTTTATACTTGCTGGTGAGAAAAGACTGCTCGATTTAAGTAATCTAGATGAGTGGAGAGGGGAAGCTTACGAAAATTCTAGGCTCTTTAAGGAAAAATTAAAAAGATGGCATGATAGGAGAATTCTCAAAAGGGAGTTCCATGTTGGTGAGAAAGTTCTTTTGTATAGGTCTCGTCTCAGATTTTTTGCAGGGAAACTACTCTCCAAATGGGAAGGACCTTTTGTTATCAAGGAAGTGTACCATTCAGGTGCCATCAAAATCTCTTCTCTGAAGGATGACACAACACAGGTGGTTAATGATCAAAGACTAAAACATTGTATCTCTGGAGATTCTTACAATGAAGACGTGGATGTCATTCAAATGGTGACTCCAGAAGAATTTATCAAGAACCAAACACCAGAAACTGCAGAGTTCGTCTTTGAATAGGTAAAGTGGTGAAAACAGAAGGTTCGTGAAACTCCAATCTTATTATATTTTTGATGTTTTCAATTCATAAGGTAAGTTACGAGACAAAACTAAAGAGGAACCGGAGTCTGGGTGGACAAACCCACCCTAGGCGCGGGCCCTCTCGAACTCCGTCTCCGCTTCGTTTATGTGTCAAAACCTTCCATATGCATTGAATCTTCATAATATATAACACCCCGGGTTCCCCGAGGTTCTTGCATCATGTTTTCGTTTCGATCTATTTCTGTCAGGAAAATCCTCAGGTTTGGAGCCTCAATGTCTTCCTCTGGAACACCCTCGGAGGATCCCTTTGCGGAAGTCCTCAACCCGTACATGTATGAGTTGAGGACTCATCCCAAAGAGTTGATCCTTAAGGAGGGGAAGTTACAGATGAAAGAATTTCAAGGCCCTAAAGGAGAAGGCGGTCTGGAAGATAGGATGGAAGCGCTGGAACAAGAAGTTTTCAGGTACAAGAAGATGGTGGAACGCGAAGTGGATGTTATTCACAAGATAAGTTCAGAACTCATCACCAAGCACGAGGGAGAAGTTGCTGAGCTCCAAGAAGAGATCTTCTCACTCCGTCGGACCACCAATCAATTGCAAGCACAACTCTGTGACATATAGAATGAAAATTGTGAGTATGAGGCTAGATTTGATCGCATTAGCTCTACTGCTAGTTTCAGGATTGAAGAGACAAGGACATCCTTTTTGGATGGGGAACCATTACCTTCGAAGTTTGATGATGACAAGGAAACACCACCACCACCGAAGGAGTAATTCTTCATCAGGTTTGGCATCCCCTTGGCTTGTTCCAAGCTTGGGGGAGTGTCGCGGTATCACCACCATTATATTTTATCTTTTACCTTTTTAGTGGATTCATATCTGTGGTAGAGGGGTTATCTTATAGTTTGGTTTGCATGTGGAAGTATCTCTCCTTTAAGTAGATTATCTATGTATCCCTTGGTGTGAGTGCCTTTATTTGAATATTAAGAGAACTCTCATCTTTTACTTTTTGAACTTCTTATTTTAGTTTGCAGTCTCTATTATATGATGGATCTTGTTGTTCAGTATTGGCACCTGACATGGATATGCCCTACGGGTACCCGATGTTAGTATACCTAGTCCATCCCGACGGAAGGCCCACTCGACGACCTGCCAGGGTCCATGACGCCTATGACGGTTCGGCTGATATGAAGCCCATGTGGACACGGACTCTCAAGCGTACAAGACAAGGAAACCTCAAGACTAGAGTTTGAATACAACTTGTAACCTACTCGAATCGGTACCTGAGACCTAGCCTCCCCATATATAAAGGCTAGGAGGGGCCAACGAGGAGGGCACCCCCGATAGACTAGAGCACAACAAATCTACAGATCTAGCACCTCATACTTTTCGCATACACACCTCCACGCCAGATTGTATCTGCGCACCCCTGTAACCTTCGGTTCCGCCATAATCAAGAGCAGACAAGCATGAGTAGGGTTTTCCCTCGGGAGGCCTGAACCTGGGTAAACCTTGTGTCCCCGTGTTGCTTGTTTGCTAACCGTTCCATGATATCTAGCATCCCCATCTTCTCCAAAACCCAAGTCCATAACAATGGGCATTGATGAGATCATACCTCATCAATTGGCGCCGTCTGTGAGAATCGGGGGCGCTGATTGTGCGATCGTGACGGTTCCATCATCAACGATCTACGATTCGCCGACTTTTCGAGTCGGATCCGCAGGACCAACATCAACATCAACTACTTCAATCTCGCACAGATGAGGAAAAATCCATGCTACGTGCTCACGGGCTCAACGTCATCACCGCCCCTCGCTCACCGGATTCGCGAGAGATCAAAAATTATTACTTTTGGCTAGCCGTCCTACGCTGGAGACCAAGTTTGACAAGAACCGAAGACGAACGGGCGCACACACGTGCAAGTCTGCATGACAGATGCTACGTACAGGTTGAGAAGTTGCACAAAAAGTAGAAAGGTCCAATCGCTGGTATCTCTAGATCAAGTACCGAGGTAGTCATGATTATGAAGGATCAAAGGGAGCAAAGAACGTATACCAACTACAAATCGATTTCAGATTCTACTATACGGTGACGTCACATATGTGTCAATCATGTGCCACAGTTCTTGCCGAACCATGTGACTTGACTCGTGCAGCGCGTGCTTCTCAGAAACTCTTCAAAAGAGCAAAAAGGACAAATACATTTACAAGTACAATACACATGCACTTTGATTCCAATCACTTGAGGTGCTGGCAGCATGCATGTCTAGCAGATCACTGCTGTAAAGTACTACTAGAAGAATCAAATGGCAATTTCTAGAAAACGGTCGACGGACCAAAGGCAACACTACATCGCCAGATCGGTCAATCCTGGCTAACACGAGGACGAGCTGTGTCTGAAATTTCTCAATTCAAGACATCTCAAAAGATCAGTACAACCAGAATAGAGAAGTTAATAGAAAAAAAATGCCAAGCTGTGCGACCCCGCTACAATCTTCGGATGAGCTAACCTGATGCGGTCTTCGACTGCTCTGGTCTATTATAATCTCCGGATACGACAACTCTTCATCACCATGCGACTCCGGTCCGCTGCTTCGACACGTCCGTTGCACCAAATCCGCCGCGTGACCCGTTGTGGTCTTCGACCCTGACGACCTGTTGTACACCTCGACTACATCGACCTTCTACGATCTTCGATTGCAGCAAACTGCTGCCACCATCGGCCTCGGCGACCCGCTGCCGCTTTGACTTCGGTCCGCCGCATCGTCTCTCAGACGCCTCCTCGACCACATCAACTCCATGCTCGGGGGCTACGCCCACTTGTCCACACGACTCGCGACCATCGACATCTTACGGTTTTCGACTACGACGACCCGATGCGATCTTCGATTGCGGCGACCGGTCGCATTGGCTTCAGCAACCACGACTCGGGGGGCTCCCTCGACTCCCGTGACCCTCTGCAGTTTTCGACTGTGGTGACCCGCTGCGGTCTTCAGCTCTGGTCACTCGAGGACTTCTTTGACTCCGGTGACCCGATGTAGTCATCGATTGCAACAATCTTCGGATGCGGAACTCGTTGTCGCCATCAACCCCAGGAACCTGTCGATGCTATGACCGTGGTCCGCCGCGTCGACTACGTCCGCCGCGTGACCCGCTACCGCGTCAACTTCTCCACGACAACCAACAAAGCTAAGTTTCCCTCTACTTAGAGCTGATTTCCTTTTTAACTCGCACTCGAAACACTCGGGGGCTGCGCCCTTTTCGAGTAACCTAATGTGCGGCCATCGGCTCCACGCACTCGAGCACCTCGAACGCGATAGCCCGAGTAGCTGATTCTGCCTGATCGTCGAATCCTTGAACTCCGAGTGCCTCGGCAAGGTACTGATACTAAGGGTATTCAGGCTAACGAAAAGGCCTAGCATACAGTGCAAAAGTGTCGACTCGATCGGCACTAGAATCTTACTATACAAGCCGAAAGGCAAATATTCTTTACAAGATACAAGTACTTCACAATTGTTTATGTTTTCTGCAGCTTACAAGGATGTCAAATGCGCCGAGCTATTCTATCTGGTCCTCCAACGGAGTTGACCAGCGCCAGTCACGTCAACAGACGCCAAGACCCGAGTCGAAGCATTCCTTGGATGACCACACATCAATCATCGACAAAAGCGGCGCTGGCCACGCACCCGAAAAATAAACAAAACACTACACCATCGAACTATTCTTCAAGTTCTACGTCGAGTCTATGACTCCACTACGGACTCAGGGGCTACTCCCATAGGGAGAATGGATTCAAGCATCCGAAAAAATTGTGTCCTACAGACCTGAAGCTGAACAACGGCTGAATTAAAGTCTCTGCTCGAGTCTACGACTCGAACAGACACTCGGGGGCTACTCCCATAGGGAGCACTGGTCGTGCACCCTATGAATTCTTCAACTACGATCTTACGGATCAACATGCAAAACTTTTTCGGCAATTCTGCCCCAATTAACGCTAAGTGAGCAGCAATCTCCTTGGCCACCCGAAACACCTCCGCGGTGATAAACATTCGGATCCGGTTATGACGCAAAGATAAGACGCATGATATCATCGATGGCACGGCAACGCACACGATCAAGGCCTGCTAGTATGAATCCGTGCCAACAGGTGCGAGGAAAAATACCGACGAACGCGTTGGGTACATCATTTAAAATCACTGGAATTCCACTCATGTAAGTCCTCCGCGGCCTGAGTCGAATTATGCCAGCATATGTTCCGGGTTCGAGTCGAGGGACTCGAACCTAAAGAAGATTGTGTTGTTTTGTCCTAAGACAGTTAACTGACCCCGATCCGTCGAGAGAGTCAGGCACACACATCAACAATCCCTACACATTCTCTTGAAAGACATAGTTGCACCCGAAGGATTAAAGAGTCCTCAGCCGAATCTACGATTCGACTGAACACTCGGGGGCTACTGACATGGATATGCCCTACAGGTACCCGATGTTAGTATACCTAGTCCATCCCGACGGAAGGCCCACTCGACGACCTGCCAGGGTCCATGACGCCTATGACGGTTCGGCTGATATGAAGCCCATGTGGACATGGACTCTCAAGCGTACAAGACAAGGAAACCTCAAGACTAGAGTTTGAATACAACTTGTAACCTACTCGAATCGGTACCTGAGACCTAGCCTCCCCATATATAAAGGCTAGGAGGGGCCAACGAGGAGGGCACCCTCGATAGACTAGACCACAACAGATCTATAGATCTAGCACCTCATACTTTTCGCATACACACCTCCACGCCAGATTGCATATGCGCACCCCTGTAATCTTCAGTTCCGCCATAATCAAGAGCAGACAAGCAGGAGTAGGATTTTCCCTCCGGGGGCCTGAACCTGGGTAAATCTTGTGTCCCCGTGTTGCTTGTTTGCTAACCGTTCCACGATCTCCAACATCCCCATCTTCTCCAAAACCCAAGTCCATAACAATGGGCATTGATGAGATCATACCTCGTCAGCACCACTCTGGGATCATCCAATGGATTTAAATTGGTTTTGGCAAACCGAGTTATGGTCAGTGGCTTTAGTATGAAAGGAAAAGAAAGAAAAAAAGCTTACGGGTATTTTGTATCATTTGTTTTCTTTCTTGTTGGCTCATAAGCTTAGTATTCTTTATTTAAGATCTTTTGTAAGGAAGATTGCATGTTTGGCTTTATTACTTGTATGTTTGCTTGTTTCTTTCAACTCTCTTGCTTGCTACCCAGCCTTGCTAGCCAAAAACCTGTTTTGAGAAGGCATACTTCTCATTTTTCCAAAACCCTCTGAACCAAAAACCTTTGCGACTTGTGTCCACCATATCTACCTAGTAGCAATTGCTATTCCTAGAAAATTCTCAAGCTTCATCTACCTTTCGAATTAAAAAGTATTTTGTTATGTGAAAACTAGTTAGTAAAGCTCTCACGAACTTGATGGCACACTTTATTTCCTTGCCCCTAATAAACTTGAACCATTGTGGACATCGAAGTTGTATATGCTTGCATCTATACGTTGGAATTAGCAGAACCGTCTTCATTGAGGAACGCTTTTCAACATTGCACTTGTACTCTGTACACAGTTGATATCGTGCTCTTTTGTATATGGATGTCAACGATGTGAAATAAAGAGGGAACTTGTAAGTCAATGGAGTTTGTATTCTGTGTTAGAGAAATTCCTGGGCCGCTAGACTAAGCCATGCTTAATCATGGTGGAAACTTGCAGCATCACCATAGTGAGTCATCTATGAATCATCCTCAATAAAAATCTATGCATATGGTAAATAAAAAGATTCCTGAGATGCTCATTGTCTGCTTGCCATGTCATTTTGGTTATGGGAAAGCTCTTGTACCATGTGCAAGGGGTACCCCGTTGGCGGTTCTCAATGATATGCAAATACTTACAATGACAAGAACTTACCTGGACCCGAAGTTGAGTATGCATGAGGAGTGGCCCTCATATTCAAGGGACATGAGATTGCCAACTTATATTTCGTCAAGCATATACTCCATCTTTGTTCACTTTAACCTTAATCATCTCAAGATGCTTATGATAGGGGCAATGAGGGCTCAAATCTAGTAAGTACCATAATCTTTTGGAAGCTCTTTATGACTTGTAATCCCTGCTACTCTCTAAGATGGGCCCTTTCTTCCACTTCCAAGTTGAGTCAGTAAACCTACTTCCTCTCTATCTCCAGCAAGCATTTGAGTTGTTGTGTTTCAAGCATTCATATGGTGATTTATTAAATCATGTTCTTTATCTTCCTTGTTTGCACAAAACTCTTATCTATTGAGTATTACTTTGAAAGCCTTCACTTGTGAAAAATCTTTTTGAGCAAAGAGTGTTCCTGTTTTGAAACTTCTGCAAAAATCTTTTGTGAAACTGTTTGCCAGGTGTTCTTTGACCAAGAACAAGTTTGCCAATTCCAATTATGATTTATCTTTATGCATCTCTGTTGTGACTGCGGTATTTGGTTGCAAGCTAAGTTATATAATGGTGAGCTTATTTCTTCTATGAGTTGTGCAATGGTAAGTGTGATGCTTCTTGTTCGTATTCTTTTATCGACACTTCACTCCATAAACCTGTGGACATGTTTACTGAGCTCAGTATTCACTTGGGGACAAGCGAAGTCTAAGCTTGGGGGAGTTGATACACCCAATTTGCATCACCTTTCTATATCATAATTTACCTCTATTCATTGAGCGACCACATATAGATTTCCGCCGCCTCTAGGGGGCGGAAAACACCAAGAGATAAAGATCTCCCCGGCAGACAGATTTCTGCCGAGGGAATTCCTTCCCGGAGAGGGGAGACCGTCGCGTTCAACACCGTCATCAAGCTAGGCTTCATCGGGATCATCATCATCCACACCATCATCTCCACCAGCACCATCACTCCGTCCCACTGTAACAATTGTGTTGGATATTGCTTTAGTTCGTTAGGGTAAACTTTCCCGGTGTTGATTACTATTGCAGTTGATGCTTGTGAGTGGAACCATTGGATTATTGTTTATGTTCAGATTGTTATCCATTATCATATCATCTTTGATCTTGATCCATATGATGTCTTGTGAGTAGTTCGTTTAGTTCTTGAGGACATGGGAAAATTCATGTTGTTAGTAGTGAATCTGTGATGACTTATTATTCAATGGTTTAGTATTTAAGTTGTGGTGCTATTCTTCTAGTGGTGTCATGTGAACGTCGACTACATGAAACTTCACCATTTATGGGCCTAGGGGAATGCATTGTGTATTTGGCTACTAATCGTGGGGTTGCCGGAGTGACAGAAACATGAACCCCCGTTAGGACACCTTTGCACAAGGGAGTGTAGGATCTCAGAGTTTAAGGTTGTGGTTAGATTTATATCTTAATTACTTTCCTGTACTTACGGATGTTTGTAGGGGGTTTAATCACAAGTATGTATTAGTCCTAGGAAGGGCAGTATGTTAGCACAGGTTCACCCACACAACACTTACAAACACCAAAGAAGAGTACTCAGCTATTTGAAGCGAAAGCACTTGATCCCATGTGTCCTCGAGAACGTTTGGTCCTTATAAGTATTTCCACCGGCTTTTCCTTTGCTAAGAAAGGATTGGGGCACTTGCTCCGTTTGTTAGTTACTTCTGTTACTTGCTCTTTGTTTTATTTCCTTGTCAGAAAAACACTAAAAATCCATTTGTTAAGTATTCACATGGATTTTCTACTCCATACCACTATTCAACACCTTCTGCTCCTTGTTGGGATCGACACTCCTATTTATCAAAAGTACTATGATACACCCCCTATACTTGTGGGTAATCACTGATGCGCTCAGATCACTGTAGAGCTTCGTTGGGAAACCCCAAGAGGAAGGTATGATGAGCACAACAGCAAGTTTTCCCTCAGAAAGAAATCAAGGTTATCGAACCAGTAGTAGGAAGGAAACGACCCAAGGTGTTGCTAGCAACTTGGAAACCTGCACAACACAAACTCAAGACTTTGCCCCAACGAGCAGTGAGGTTGTCAACCTCACCGGTTTGTTGTAAACAAAGGATTAACTGTATGGTGTGGAAGGTAATGGTGGTTTGCAGAAAGTAAACAGGAACAGTGGAATATATATTAATAGTAAATATTGGACCAGGGTCCATAGTTCACTAGAGGTGTTCTCCTTAAGATAAACAACATAACATGCTGGGTAAAAAAATTACAGCGGGGCAATTGACAGAACAGAGCAAGGCATAACAATGCAATACTAGACATTCATGATCCTATGAGATTTGATTGGGCAATAAAACAAGATACATAGACCGCCATCCAATTGCATCTATGACTATAAATCCACCTTTAGGTTATCATCCGAACTCCCTCCAGTATTAAGTTGCAAGCAACACATCTACAACCTTTAAGAAAAGTGTGTAAGGTAAACAATCCACTTGTTCCATAAACAAGAGATCGTTGTTTTCTCCCTAGTAGCAACAACACATCTACAACCTTAGAGATTTCTGTCACTTCCCCAGATTAAATAGAGGCATGAACCTACTATAGAGCATAAATACTCTCTCTTGGAGTCACTAGCATCTACTTGGCCAAGATAGCTACTAGAAACGGAGAGCATGCAAGATCACAAACAACACAATCATGATAGAATCATTAACCAATCTGACATAGTAATCTCAATATCCATCGGATCCCCGCAAACACAACATGCATGATTATAAAAGATGATCTTGATCATGAACGGAGCTCACAAGATCTAAACATGGTAGCACAAAGGAGGAGAAACAACCATCTAGCTACTACATGGACCCGTAGTCCAAGGTGGAACTACTCACGCATCATACCGGAGGCTGGCATGGTGATGAAGAAGGCCTCCGGGATGATCTCTCCCCTCCGACATGGTGCCGGGAAGAGCTTCAGATCCCCCCGATCTAGGGACGATGGTGGCGGTGGCTAAGGACTGTTTCATGGAAGATTGATCGGGTCCTTAGGTTTTAGGTATCGGGGGCTTATTATAGGCGAAGAGGGAGGACGAGGGGGTGTCCGAGGCGGCCGCACTCCCTAGGCGTGGGCCAGGCCTGGCCACGTGACCAGGGGGTGTGGCCCCCTTGAGGAACTCCTCCGTCTCGTCTTCTGGTTCCCTGTTCCCCACGGTAAAATATTGACTTTGGCTTTTGTCTCGTCCAATTCCAAGAATATTGATTTTTTGCCTTTCTTGAACCAAAAACAGAAGAAAACATGCAACTGGCACTGTGGAAACTTGTTAATAGTTTAGTCCCGGAAAACATATAAGAATACCTCAAAGTGTAGACAAATCAAAGCAAAGTAGATACTAAACAAGCATGGAACATCAAAAATTATAGATACGTTTATGACGTATCAGGCGCCCGTGGCACCGTTCGGACCACTGGCGAGCGCCCGTGCGATGCCCGAGTTCCATCAGCAGGAGGAGGTGCCTCTTGCCCCCTCAAGCCTCACGACGGTGGATCCGTCGTTTCTGCGCCACCAGGAGGTGCATCGCCTGATGGCCAACTACAGGACGGGTTGCAGGCTTCCCTAGCATGGTCTGAAGGGGTTCGTAGCAGAAAATAAAAAAATTCATGACTAGCACAACACCAATTATCCGGATCTATCTAGGAGTAATGCTGTAACGAAGAATGTTTTGATAACATAACCTTGTAGACCAAAAGAGCTCAATGTTCATGCGGAATGTGGATGATGTAGTCGTACTCGTAGCCGACCAAAAGGTCGTGTTGCTCCTCACACATCACCCTAGGTCCTTGCACGACAGTCCATAAGCCACAACTGGCAGCACCCCTGTGGTTTCGCACACATACGGTGCTCCATGACGACTTACGGTCTCCCGATCCAGCCGGGATTGCGGAAGTAGATCTTCTGGAACAGGATCCAGCAGCGCGATGGCATGTTGAAGATGCATTCTCTCCCATGCGCACAATTCTTCTTAGAACCATGCAAGCGCAAGAGCCAATGAGAGAGAGAGAGAGAGAGAAATATTTCCGTAAGAAAATTGTCTTAGATAAATTAATATTGTGTGTTCTTTCCGCCCCATAGGCCCCTTCTTATATAGAGGAAGGGAGGGAACCCCTTATATTAAAGTCCCGGGGTGGGACTAACCAACTGGAGGAGGGGAGATGGCACGCCAAGGGGAGGGAGGCGGCCAGGTGGTCCACCACCCGCGCGCCATGGCCCCTGGCTGGACGGTGGCTTGCCCCCTTGGGTGGCACACCCTCTTGGGCCTTTCTCTCTAGGGATTGGCCCGTTAAGGTGGGCTGCCCCTCAAATTTAATTTTAAATATTATTTTATGATTAAGTAAAAATAATTAATATAAAATACATATTATTAAATTCCATTTGACCCGAAACACCTTTCGAATCACTCCGAACTCCTTTGGATCCTCCCAGAATAATTCTGGTTCTCTCACAAAACACTTTCGACTTTCTCTTCACTTTCTTCCGGTGATCCCGATAATTCCAAAATGATCTCCAAGTGTCGTAGAACCCTTAAGTATGTTATCCTACGATCTAGTAACATCACGAACATGATCGCATGAACATGATCGAGACACTTATCGTATGAAGGATCAACAGCGGGATCTGGATACCCATAATGACTCCTGTGCATTTCACGATATTAATGTCATTTGAACCATCAACATCGAGTCCAATCCCTTTGTTACTTCGATACTTGACTTGTCCGAGATCTGATCATCAGTATCACCATACCTTGTTCTATCTCGTTACCAACAGGTGCTTCTTTACTCGTTCCCGTGATATTTCATCCACATGAACTAGTCACACGCTTCGCAGCTTATGGATGTAATCTCATCGAGTGGGCCCGGTGTATCTTCCTGCCATGCGGGGGAACAAATCTCGATCTTAATGCATACACCTGAACATATCCCTTTGGAATACCTAACATACACCTTTATGATCACCCTGTTACGGTGTGACGGTTGATGCAATCAAAGAAGCTTCTCGTGACTGTGATTAAATATGATTTTACGGTCAAAGGAGTAGGATACTTCGTTTCTAGTTATTACAATGATGAACTTTATGATTTGATCGTGTGCAATACTTATTTTGGGTACATGCCCATCATAAAATTCATCTAATGATATGACTTTATTGTAAATTGGCATAAATGTTCTATGATTAGGAAACCTTGATCATCAATTGACCAATAAACTAGTCAAGTAGAGGCTAGTAGGGACTTGGTTTATTTACACCACACGTGTACCAATGTTTCTGACTCATACAGTTATATCATAGTATAAAACTAATGAAATATGATAATAAACATTCTTTATTATTTGCCTCTAGGGCATATTTCCAACATGGTCGGGTGGTGGCCGCAACCAAGATCACTTTGAAAGTGTCGTCGTTAACCGTTCTTCCCTCCAGGGAGGAAGTTCTCCTCGAGACGGACCAGTTAGGGACGCCGTCCAACCACAGGACAAGCGACCCCGAAAACCCGGGGAACCTGGGGATGCACTCGTGGCAGCAGTCGCGTTGCTCCAGTTTCCGCTTGAGGCAATCTGCGATGATGCCTTGGTTAGCTCATGGGTCGCCATCCTCATTCTCCTCGTGTACCGCGCTTAGAGACCATGACGGGAGGTACATGCCGCAACTAGGCATGAACTTGGTCACACTTTTTAACAAATATGCCCTTGACGTGCGCACTTGCACACTATTCTTCTATACGGCTTCGTCCGAAGCCTACCGGCAAGAGGCATCGCTCTGCTCCATCAGAAGTTAGCCTTCTTATGCATTTAGATCACAACTTTAACACCGATTTCTCGACATCTCTCTACTCAGTTCAGTGATAGTGCTACCCCGACTATAGTATGCAACCAAATCTTCAGTCGCTTGGGGTGTGTTTGGTTGCCCATGAAGGCGTTTCCCGCACCTAGCCGAAAGAAATAAGCGAGTTTAGTTGCCCACGCGGAACAAAATCTTTGCATTGCATGTGTCTTAAAGCAGTCCGCAGCCTAGCTCCAAAGGAACGCCCAAATCGGGCATTTCCACGGAGCCAACTTATTCTCGTGCTGGCTAGGGAAACCGCTGCATCGATCACCCGCGTCCGCTAAATTCTGGCGGGATAAATTGGGTCACCGCCCGCCAATTCGGACCACCTATTTTACACCGCCTTTCCTCGCCTCCGAATATCGCGCCACCATTTCCCCCTTACGAACTCTTCCTCCAAATCTTCTTCACCTAAGAGCACGGGTAACCGGCACCGCCTACTCCGGTGGGTAGATCTACTCTGCGACAAGTCTTCTTCCACCTCTTCTCCAATATGTCGTCCACACCATTTGATTCTGATATCCTAGTAAGTGCCATCTAACCTTAACTTTGCAATGAAAGATGTGCTACGGTTTGGTATGTCCTAGTAGATCTACTTAGTTCCATGCTTAGAATATGCTAGTATGTATGCTTAGGTTCATGCGTGTTGTACGATTCTATTGTTCGTGCTTTGGTTCATGCGGGTTTTACTGTTCTCTGGTTTGTGCTTAGGTTCGATGGCAGATTATTCTATAGTGTGGGGAATGTTGCATGCTTACTATGGTTATTCATTTTGTGTCGTAGGACTAGTTCACTGATAAGCCGGCTTCCCCTGATCTATCGTCAACCAAAGAGGAGCCTCTTTGCTATGTGCTTGACAAGTTCGCACAAAATAAGAACGCCATGACATGGCCAGCTTCTCTGTCCTCCTTCGTTCTTAAAAGAGTTTGTCAGATCATCAGGACATGGGTTTCCATGGACCGGGATTCAAGGAGAAGGACATGAAAGCTGTTGCAGATGATGTCTTCAGGTACTATGGCCGTAGAGTTACCCTGAATCATATCTACAACCATTTGAGGCATTGGAGAGCTAGGTGGGTTCGGGTGTTTAAAATGAAAAGGCTCGAAACCGTGCGCTGGGTGGAGGAGATATCAACTGTCATGATGGATGATGAGCAGTACTATGAGCACATCAAGGTTTGTCCAAATTTGCACTTGCATCAACACTTTTAGTTGTTCCTAAGCTGATACATGAACTGAGAACTAACTGTGTACTCACGTAGGTTCACCCTAAGGACACCAAGTTGATCAACAAGCCCATTCAGAACTATGCTCAGATGAAGGTGATCTACGTTGGGCGTATTCCAGTAGCGCCCGTCTCTCCAACTGTCATACATCATGCTCTTAGCCACCTGATGGAGCACAAGGCGCATGCCAATAGGTATCTTGCTATGACCCCTGAACGCAGGATGAGCTATTTCATGACCTTTCTTAACAAGCACTATCTGTGAGTAACCGGCCATGGTACTGGAAGGGGTGATAAGTTGTGGTGTTGCCCCGGATGATGATGACTATGATGTGTATTTTTGAGTAGCTAGACTAGATGAAAACTTGTATCGGTCTGTATATTTTTTTTGGGGGTGGGGGGGTGATATTCAGTTATAACCCCTCGGTTTGATGCACAAGTTGTTCATGAATTCGTGATGTAGCACAAACTTCATGACTCTTTATATCGATACAGTACTAAGCTTGTTGGTATGTGAATTCTCTTTGAATTCCAATTGTCTGAACTTTGTTAGCCGATTGTGATGGATAAGCTCACATCACCACCCAGAAGGTAACATATAAGATAGAATACAACTACCAAATGGCTAACAACTTGCCGAAACCGAAGAAAACAGACAATCAAACAAGTTTGGTTTGGCTTCTCCATCGACCCAGAAATCTCAATGTGGACAACCAAACAAAATGCCCTTTAGGCACAAGAGATTGAATTGGCGCGCACAACTTCTCCGGAGCCATAATTCCCAGGTGCGCCAAAAGGGCACGAGCAAATGTAGTTTGTGGATTGACAATGTTTACCAACATCGTTCGTGATTCCTGGAACAGATCTGCCCGCTATTTATAAGATGCACTGCATTGTTCTTGTTCAACGTGGTAATTGGTAAAAATAGCCACATCAAGAGTGACGTCTCAGTTGCATCCACAAGCTGATTTTTGTTTACCAATACTGAGCATATGCCTAAAAGCACGCCGATGAATCGAGTGATTTCAGAGAAGTAAAAAATGGATACCAGGGCACCATCTGTTCATATCCGCATACTGCCTTATATATGACTGTAGTAATATTCTAACATCACTTTTATTTCCTTCCTTTACCTCACACTGTAAACCTGAGACAAACTATGTGTCCTGACCTGATCTGATCCCCATGGCAACTCACTCCAAGGGCATCCCTATCCTCTCTCTCTCCGTGAACCAAAACTCCGAAAGACGAAAACAAAAAACAAGGGAGGGAACAAAAAATTCTCACTCACTCACTCAGTGACATCTCTTAGCTAATGAGAGAAACTAAAACGGCCAAAAAAGGGTGTCCATAAAAAGGCTAGCAAGTATCACTATATCTAGGTCTCTTCCTCCATGGCTTGCTGCAGAAGAGAAGGGCTCCTAACAAACCTTCCCTGAAATGACAAAAACAGAAACATGGAGCACGTCAGTAAACCCAGAGGACATGGTTTTGACAGAGTACATATATAGGTGATGGTGATTTTGTGTGAGGAGTGAAGCTTTCCCAGTGTTTGGCTTACAAATATTATAGCAGAACTTTTTATTCTTTCAAGAATCAGTTCTAGTAGTGCTTGCCTTCATCCGAGGCCGACAGTCGGCGTTCACCTTCCGGACTTGGTACCGGATCTTCTTCGAGAACAGCCGGTTGCGCCGCTTCTCCTTGTACCTCATCACCCTTGCTTCCCTGATGCCACCAGATCCATTCTCAGGAAACAAGTCGATGTCTGCAAGTTTGGCCTGCAACAAGAAATTCACCCTTAGTAACACTCTAGGAGCTGTTTTATCACTCTGAATCCTAAGGTAAGTACTAGATGCCATTGTGTGCGCATACTACAAGCTACAAAGAAGCAGGACCGATCTGTATAATGATTCTTGCCGGCTATGACAGCTGCAAGTCTTGCCATCTATCAGAGCAAATTGCAGAAAAGCCAACTGAATTGGGGCTAGAGTTTGTTGCAGTTGCTCTATCACTGCCACAAAAGGCACCAAATTTGAGCCCAAATGACTCTTAGCAAGAAGACAAACATGTAATCTATGGCAGCAAATCTCCAGGCTCAATTGCCTGTGGTCCATTTTTTTAATAATTGAGTGTAACTAACTAGTAAAATGATAGAAGGGTTGAATTGAGTTCATCCAAGTTGTAACAGTTAATTTTCAACAGAACAATTTCTTATTCGCCCACATGGTTACTAGAATGTAAATAAAAATAAAAGTTATCGGTGTTCCATTTTATGGGACAGAACTGCTCTTAGTGGCAGGCAAGAGCAGTTCATGAAATCTAAGCAGTAGGTTTTCTGGGACTCACTAACTAGTTTTTTTTATATAAATATTATTTTTTGAATACTTCCATTTTATGGGTTACTGGAGTATCAGTGATACTCTAAAAAGGTGTGTACTACTGTACTTACAGATATGAAACAGTACAGGACTGTGTACTACCTGTGACTTTGTGAGGGACCATCAGTTGAATAAATAATTTTCCTAATGTATTGGCTTAATAGTTGATACCAGTTCCACAAATGGCAGTTGCACATATGAAACATGTGGTTTCTGGTTGTGAGGTGTCTTTGTTGAAAAGAGCTGTTCACAAGAGGTAAAATTCTTCTGTTTTACTAGTAAATGGAGTTCAATTATCTGAAGAAATGGCATGTAGAGGTAAAATTGAGCTACAAAAACATGATATACACTGAATTAGATTGTGCTAGAGGGGCAGAATTTAAACCTTCCATGGCAAGTTCGTAACACACGTATTAAAAGTTTCCCAGATTAATAGGTAAGACTTCGACAAATTTGTATAAATTCATCTGCAAATCGTGTCAAAATTTTATGTTTTCTGAAGGAGAAATTCTTGGCATAAGGAACAGACTCAAAGGTAAAATTCAGTTACTATTAGCTCATCGAAATACTGCAGGAGACAATTATTCAGTGAAACAAGGACTCACCCGCGCTTCGGCTGCCGACTCCGGCGACAACGGCCCGCTGCCCTCGGCGAACATGGAACCCTTGCCGGACCACTCCTTGAGCACGTCGTCGGTGTCCAACTTCAGCCCCAGCCCGGTCTTGGGCGCCTTCGTCGGTGCAGTGTCATCGTCGCCATTGGCGTCCGGTGCGGCCACTGTTCCATCGGCTCCCTCCACACATTTCGCATTGGACAGCTCCTCCTCCTTGGCCATCACCTTCTCCACCTTCACGACCTTCTTCTTCTTGCTCTTCTTCTTCTCTGGCGCTGCTGCCGACGCCGGTGGCATTGTGGCGGTGTTGGACGCTGCCGGCTGCGGGGATGGCGTTGGCGGTGGTGCGACAGTGATGTCTTTCACAGGAACGGCAGGCCACATCCACCAGGCGCCGTCGTCGTCCCGCCTCTTGAGCGCGCGGTTGAGGTTGGGCCGCGTGCCGTGCCGGGAGCCGAGGCCGAGCTCGAAGCGGCCGGCGAGGCCGACCACCATTAGGCTCCTGAGATAGGGGTGTATGCCGGAGCTGGACAGGATGGAGTCGTCGGAGGTGGCGGGCGTGGTGCTGCTCGCCATGGTGAGGCTGCCCATGATGCCGTCGATGCCCTCGGCGGCGTCCTCGTCGCCCACGTCGAGGATGGACTCGGCGTCGAAGCCGTCGTCGTCGTCGAAGTCGAGCTCGCCGGGCTCGTCGCCGGCGGCGGTGTCGGGGCTCGCGGGCGACGGCGCCGGGTCGCGGAAGTCCCGGAACGCGCTGCTCACCGGCGTCGGCGACGAGCAGTTCTTGGCGTCGGACGGGCTCCGCGGCTGCGGCTGCGACGGCGACGGAAGGCGCCGCCGCGGAGGAGGAATGCGGCGTCGGAGAGGACGGGGAGCGGAGGGAGGAGGTCGGTGGACGCGTCGCCGAACGCCGCGGCGAGGCCGGAGAGCTGCCGCGACAGCGGCGGTGGCTTGGCCGTCTTGGGGCTCTTCTTGACGGGGAAGACGGAGGGATGGATGGAGGCCAGCAGCGCGGCGGCCTCGTTGTACGCCTGGTTGGGCCGCTTCCTGGGCGCCCGCGCCCGCTTGAGCGACACGGACGTCGCCGAGGACGACGCGTTGGACGCCTCCGAGAGCGTGGACGACGGGGAGGAGTGCACCGGCCGCAGAGGCGACGAGTGCGCCCCCGGCGACGCCGCCGCCTTCACCATGTCCAGGTCCAGCCGCAGCCCCGTCGGTATGCAAGACGACGTCATCGCAATGCCCCACTCAACCACCACCGCTCAAACCGATCGAGAACTAAAATTCCAGCTCTTCCCCGTTCAATTCCACCGCCGCCGCCACCACCACCACAAGAATTCAATTCCTAAACCCCTAAACCCCGCAAGATTGCGCGGGAACCGAGGGATTTCCTTCCTGGTTCGGTGAAAGTCTGGAGACGGAGAGAAAAAAGGTTCTAGCGAGAAAACTGCAACCTTTTCTTCCAAGGTCCAAACAAGCTAGATAGGTGCTAAGCAAAGCTGCACCAGAAACCTTGGGACATGGGCAAACTCCAAAGAGGAAACCAAGAACCTGCCCCCACCTGGCTGGGACTCGAGCTGTGTGTCTATGAAAACACCAAGAAAACAAAACAGGAAATGGAGAGAGATTCTTCTGCTGCTTCTGCTGCCCAGCTGCTGTACTCCCCTGTCCGTGGCAAGAGGAAGCGGTCAAGCTAGGAGCAGAGCCAGCAAGAACAGAGAAGGAGCAGGGGGAGGGAATTGGAGTTCTGTGAGCTGGGATTGATGAGATGTCTTTGGGATTGGAGATGGACGAACACAACAGGAATGTTAATTCTAGGACATGCTAGAGAGATGCTAGAGAGAGAGAGGCTAGAGAGAGAGTGAGATTGTGGGGAATTGGAGCCGGTGGGGGAGGAGGAAGAAAGGGTTCAAGAGGAGGGAGGAGGGGGTGGGGTTTTAGAGAGGGCAGGGGCTAGAGGAGGATGGCCGGGGGAAGAGACAAGTCTCCCTCTCATGATGTCCCTTTCCTCCCTCTGCCTGTGGGGCCATGCCATTTGGAGGGCCCACGCTGTGTTTGTGCAGGCTGGCCCCTACCCTCTCCATCTCTCCCTTGGCTTCCTCTCTCTCTCTAGGCGGTACATGTGTTGGAATTGTTTTGGGCCATCTGAGATTTGCAATGGATAAGAGTAGAGTGTGAGACCAATTTGCCCTAGGCTTCCAAGGTTCCCAAAATCACGAGTAAACTAGGTCAATGATTATCTTTTGGTTTACTAGTCAAGATTTTGAGAAAACTAGTCAACTGCTAATTTATTTGATTTACTGGTCAAGATTTGGAGAAATTAATGAACATGACAAAATGTAAACTATACCTTGTGGAATATTTAGACTGGTATAATAAGTGTGCTATGTCCATATGTCATGGTTTCCATCCTTGTTAGTTTATTACTGGAACATGAAGAGAAGGGGAGATATTATTAGTTTAATCATCTGCTTGTTTCTTGTTAACCATGTCCAAGATCAAATATTCCATCTAGAGACGGCACTGCCCAATGGAATGTGCGGCTAAGCATTACTTAACTATTACCCTTTTGGACTAATACACCTTGTCCACATGCCTCTTGTGTTGGATGAAAGAAACCCATTGAAGCATTCCTCTCATATGTTTTTTTAGTGTGAAATGTCAAGTACTTTCACTTTGTCATGATTGTCCTCTTGTGCTGGATGCTCTAGTACTATTTTAATTTGGAATCCCTAGTAACAACTAGCATATTATTTTTGTTCTGATCCTCCTCCTATAAATTGTCATTTATTGGATAAGATTTTGAGAAAACTAGTCAACAATTCATTTATTTGGGTTTCTGGTCAAGATTTGGATAAATTATTAAATATGAGAAAATGCAAATTATACCCTGTGGAAGATTTTGACTAGTATAATAAGTGTGCTATGGCTATATGTCATGCTTTCCATCCTTATTAATTTATTACTAGGACATGAAGAGAAGGAGATATATTACTAGTTTAATAACTGCTTGTTTCTTGTTAACCATGTCTAAGATCAAATATTTCATCTAGAGACGGCACCAATGGAACGTGCTGCTAAGCATTACTTTAATTGTTAACTTTTTGGACTAATACACTTTCTCCCCATGTCTCTTGTGTTGGATGGAAAGAACACACCTTTGAAGCATTCCTCTCATATGTTTCTTTATTGCGAAATGTTAAGTACTTTCACTTTGTCCTAATTGTCCTCTTGTGTTGGATATTCTAGTACTATTTTAATTTGGAATCCCTAGTAACAACTAGCATATTATTTTTGTTCTTATCCTCCTATAAAGTGTCGTTTGTTGAACAAGTGTGTTGGCATTTACTATGTGTTTCTGCTTTGGTTAGAAGACAAAACATAGGTTTCAACCTAGGCATAGTAAATGGTATTCCTTTGTAACATTGAACACGACATATGAATCGCACGGAACACCTAAGTTTGACTTATCACCCTTCGTTACTCTGCTCCTAATGAAAAACCGAGCGAGCAAATTATCACATTTTAGATTCACACTTTCAAAAAGCATCTTTCAAACCATAGTGCCAAGGAACAATCAACACTCAAAACCTTTTATATGATGAAAAAATCTCCAAAAGCAATCAGCCATCATCATCCTACGATCACCAAGTCATGTTCATCACTTTTTTGCTAGGTTGTACAAGTTCTAACCACCAAAAGTCCAAAAGAAACAACGGGAGGAGGGCATTTCGGTAATCTGGCCTTGCTGGTACACGCTAGTATCTGATTGCCCATCATGGCATCATCCTCATGCGATCTACCCCGCGAGTGGGACCTCCCAACGGAAGGGAAAAAACCCATAGTTTTCTCTTATCTGCTGACATGGAGGCTTCCCATTGGCCGCACCGGATTCTCGTTGCCCACGTGGCGGCGCTCTTTTATCGGCGCGGCAACCTTTTCACGTGAAGCTAAGGCGTGGGCCCCACCGGATCTTGGAAGCTTGCATGCATGCATGGCTGACGATGGTTGGCCGATGAGAGAGAGGTACACGGGCACAAAAGCCTTTGATTTTTCTTTTTCATTTGATTTGGTGTACTGTATGAATTTTTTGGCTTCAAATTCTGGGCACTCATGATTCACATATGAAAATTTAGCTGCAGATATGTAGGGGTATGTGTGTGATATATACCACTGTGCTAGTATTTGGCTCCATGTAGAATAGGAAATGAACTGAGACTTCACAGAGATCTGCCATCCAAATCGACCCACATCATATGGTAGGGTCTCTAGCACTTTGTGAATTTACCAGAAAGTCATTTTTTTTTCAATTTCTACGTGTGCCGCCGGTGTTCTCACGTTGGACTTTTTCTTACAATTTAACCATATATTTAGGAATAAGGATGTGTGGTAGGCATGCTCCATACGTTGTGTCCCCAGGGATCAATCACTAATGATAGAGAGGAGGGGCCATTTGAGCCATTCCCAGCCAACCAAAGAAACCCTAGCTCTTTGTTTAGGATGAGGTTATTTTTCTTTTGTCCTTTGTACGGCATGGTAGGCCGTCGGATCTTTTCTCCAAGATATTTCTTATCATTTGCAGCTCAAAGTACTATTTCTTGACGGTTGGTAGTTAATTTCTCATCACATTTTCTGCTAGGAAATGCATTTATTGTGTATCCTATAAATTTTGAAAAAGTAGAGACTCGATACGCCTTTTCCGAAGCAGTAAAATGAAGATGAAAATTGTGCTATTCGGCAATATACGTCAACAATATGAGTCTTTACACGGTTTATATATTTCCTTGGTTACTTTTATGGATTTTTTTGCAGAATAAGAGAAATCTCAAGCTAGGGTTAATTGTTGCCACCAAATTTCCAACACAGCGCACAATCAACCTCGGGAATTGAATGGCCAGGACGTGCCGACCAATCGTGTTCACGTTCGCACGGAGGAATTCGGATAGGTTCATCCAACAAGTGCCCGTGGAGAGCTAGAACGTACTACCAGCAGATTTGTGTGTGTGCTTGCATTGTCGCCAGCTATTTTCAGACGTTTGTGCAGCGCTGCTTGTTTCTACGGCTCTCGTTTGGCTGGCCAACGCCTTCCTCAAATATCCCAGAAAAATGTGGTTGCATTAAAAAATATTATCCACTATTTTGTTCTGCCTATGTTTGAACGTGTCTCTGCAGGAGATTTTGGGGTGACTGGCTAAGGTTCTCTGTCCCATTTTGTATTCCAAGTTTAGACTCTATAGGGAGCTATATTTGTGGAGTACTGTATGTGCAGAAGTATAACTGAGCCACCTTATACTCCAGAAGTATTCGATTAAACCAATTCGAAGAGGCTTATATTATGGAACAAAGGTAGTAGCATTCAACAGGGTGTTAGAGTATAACACGGTTTTGTATTAGAGTAGGCCACGGTTGTTATATTTGATAAATTCTCTACTACGCTTCTTGGTTCTCAAATCTTGTACTCCTATATAGTAAACAGCTAAATGGCTCACAGTGTAACAACGCAATATATATACAGTATCAATCTAGCAATACAATTGATTATTATTGCCTTCAGAGCAGACTTACACATGTAGTAACATTTGAGGACATTATTTGGATATTTTGGCATCTGACTATATGGATGGGTCGGTGGCATTTCATACATCTGGCCGGCCGGAGGGGAAATATCAAGGCCATATATGGCAGTTCGTCGTGTTTGTCACTATAGCGCCAAAGGAGCCAAGATCTGTAGCATGGCGAATCATGTAGGCCACGAGACCTTGCCCAACGGTGTGGTACCACGAACGCCATGCAAACTAGCTATTAGCCTCATGCGCAGCTAGCGGAGAAGGAAAACACTCAGCAGGCGAGAGGAACAAAAAGAGCCCATGATAGAAAATAAAAAACTACAGATTTGGATTTCAGAGGACCCTTTGGATTTTGCAGCAACTGGATAGGTATACGGACTGCCCAGAAGAAGATAATTAGCCATGTTTGTCGGTCGGGTCTTTGCCGGTCGTTTTGTCGAAGTTACACTGAGCCCAATCAGCTACTGTGGATGCAGGTTTTCATGTTCTGAACTACTGCTACCTCTAATATTCTGACTAGTTCTTCTTGCCAAGAGACGGTTGATACAGTTGGTTAAATCCTCCTCCTCCTCCTCCTTTGAATCTTCAGAAAGTCTTAGAGCATCTCAGCCAACGGGTGTCGAGTAACAGCGCCAATCGACTCGTATGGGGTGCGCTGGCGCGAGCACGCCGCTTTTGGGGTGTGCCTCTACTCACCGCGCACCCATAGGCGGCGCCCTATAGGTTTTCCTATAATATTTTGCAATTTGAAATCAAAGTGCATCAAGGTCACTAAAATCGTGTCAAATTTGTCCACGTATTACAAACTAGTTTGGACACACACAAAATTAAATAGTCAAAAGTATAAATAAAATGAAGTTCAGGCCCAGCTCTCATCTTTATTTCCTTGTCCTTCAAGCATCCACAAATGGTCGATCATATCATTTTGCAGTTTGCTATGAACAACTTCATTAAAAATATCCAAATAAATGACGACAAAATCATCCCAATCTCCCGACACCTCGTGATCAACACCATCAGGACCCTGGCACAAATACACACGGCCATCATTCATTGGATTTTCGTGATGGTCATGTTGTGCAGGATGACACATGCATTTATCACCTCCAACATCTGATATAGAGACCAGGTAAGCACACGATACCCAACAATAGCAAATCGAGATTGGAGCACACCAAATTCCCGCTCAACACATGCTTCATGCAACTCTCCTGATGGTAAGCAAAGTAATCCTTGTTATGATCTACATGTTCGATGATTGTCTTCACAAATGTCGATCATTCTGGATAGATGTCATCAACTAGATAATACTCTTTGTTATATTGGCTGCGATCGATCCCATAGTTACATGATGGAGCATGACCTTCCACAAGTTTCACGAAAACCGAAGAGCACTGCAAAACATTAATGTCATTGTGAGATTCTGCCTTGCCAAGGAGAGCATGCCAAATCCGCAGGTCATGATCTTCAACAACTTCGAGTACCACACGACACATTTTATGATGCCCTTTGTGCAAATCTTGACAAACAAATGGATAATTCTTCCATGTCCAGTACATGCAATCGATGGTTCTAAGCATCCCATGAAATCCTCTCGATGAGTTGCAGTTTAGTCCTCTCAAGTAGTGTGGTCCAAACACTCCCACCGCCGCCCTACAGAATTTTTACGTGGCTTCAATGACCGTGGACTCGGACATGTGCAGATACTCGTATTTTGAATCTCCAGAAGCTCCATATGATATCATACTCCATAGCCATGCATTTCAGAATTGGTGAGAAAGTAACCATTGCAGTGCAATCTTTCTTCATAACAAAGTAGTCGTCGTACTCTGTCACGCCATGCACAAACTTCGTGAACAATTTCTTGTTCATTCGGAAACGATGCCGAAAATCCTTTAGGGTATATATGCTGAATGCTCGGAAGAATAGTCGATGTATACAACATGGGATGACCCTCCATCCTATTGGCTTGGCTTCGCCTTCTATCTCCCATACTTCGGACCTCCATGTTTTCGAGCGGCATTGTTCGGCTCGTCATCTTGTAGTTGTAGAAGTCATACGAGCGAGGATCGTC
Source organism: Avena longiglumis (assembly GCA_030063025.1). Lineage (NCBI taxonomy): Eukaryota > Viridiplantae > Streptophyta > Magnoliopsida > Poales > Poaceae > Avena > Avena longiglumis. The sequence goes on along the minus strand of CP125978.1, from coordinate 66,535,647 downwards.
AAATCCTTCTCTTCATCTGTGGCGGCATGGGCCGCGCCGGACAATCTACTGGGCCGCGTCGGACACAACGCACCTCTGGATGGCGCGTTTTCTATTTATGACCGGCTCGCTCAATATCTACGGGGGTCGACGCTCAATATCTATGCGGGGAAGAGGAAGAGGAATACTACAGTACGCACACAGCTGGTCGATAGCTAGACTTGCACTACGCTCTGCATATAGAAGGAAGAACATAGCTAGCTAGCTAGCTAGTCACAGAGCTGCCAGTCTTTCTTTCTCCTTTGCAGCTCAGCTCAGCTCAGCCTGCGGCGCTGCTGCTGCGTGCCACCCGATGCTTTTGGGGAGCCGTCCAGCCAGCCAGAGCGACGACTTGCGCAAAACTGGAAACGCTCATCGTCTCTCCTCTCTCTCTGCTGCTGCCGCCTGTGCGTGACTGCTGCTAGCTGTGAGCCGGCTTGTGACAGGCGGTTATCCTTTTTCCTGCTGGGCCTTGTCGCGCGTCTCGTCCATTTGCGATCGATCGAAAAGCCAATCACGAGTTCGTGCAGCAGGACGCGTTCTACTAGACGTGTACAGTACTACGTCTACAGTAAGTATAACCGCTCGCCCCGTCCTGTGCTTTTCGGGTGTACGGAACGTCGGAGAGAGGGGCCAAAGTCTCTTTGGCAGAGTTGAGATCTGGACTTTCCATGGTCAGGGCAGGGGGCTTCGAAGGTGGAGTAAAAAAAAATAATGCAGGGTGGTGTATTTTTCAACTTTCAATCAAATCCCTACGTACGTGCCACCACCAGGATCCAAGTGTTGCTGTAAATATCGATCACAGCATCCATCTTCTCTCGTAGAGTAGACTCCAAGTTGTCCCTTCCCGTATGCATGTCTCCCTCCAAGTTGCATAATGTTCAATTGGCAAACCGTGTAGTATAAACTTTCGGCTATACATGTCCCTACCTTCGGCCGACCGGGTTGGATACCCGCATCATCGGTTGATATCACTAGTGGAAACGAGGCCTTTGGTTGAGGTCGGAAATGAGGTTTAACACCGGTTCTTCTACGAACCGATGTTAAAGGAGGTGCCCGTATCAGCGTGGTCCATGCAGCAAAGAGCATTCTTTAACACCGGTTGCACTTAACCGTGTTTAAAGACTGCACCAAAGCTTCAAGAGCCCTCCCCCATTTAACACTGGTTCGTGGCTTGAACCGGTGTTAAAGGGGGGCTAACACACCGCAGCCACACCCTTCTCTTCCATTTTTTTCAATCTCTCATTTTGGAGCCTAGCAAGAGGGTGAGAGGTGTGCTAGTTTGTGTTTTTTCCTATGCACAAGAGGTGTTCGGTGAAATGCCCGAGAGCTCGAAATAAGTTTTCTCGTTGCTCTTTCCTTCTCGGTCGAGGTCGACAACTTTATCCTTTCATGTGACATTGATGTACTATATATAAATGGTCATCTCCCTATTAATTTTTTATATACTATATATTAATACAGATGCACCAGCAATGGATGTACGGTGACCGACGCACTTCCGAGTACATTACGGGCCTCCAAAATTTCATCGTTGTGGCTAATGCAAACCGTGATCACAATGGTTTTATGTGTTGTCCGTATGTTCACTGTCAGAACAAGAAAGACTACTCAAATACCAGAACCATTCACGCCCACCTGCTTCGATCTGGTTTCATGCCCAGCTATAATTGTTGGACCAAGCATGGAGAAAAGGGGGTTGTGATGGAAGACAACGAAGAAGAAGAAGAGGATGATGACAACTATCATAATATGTATCCTGAATATGATGATGCTGCAACGGGGGTAGATAATGAAGATCAAGAGGCAGCAGATGGACCCGCTGATGACGATCTTGGCCCGGTACCACACTGAATTTGCTGCAATGAAAGGCAGAGAACGGTGTGATTGACAGCGCATTTTCAAAGTTGTTGGTAAAAATAAAAAATCTGCTTCCAAGAAATAATGAGTTGCCGACAGTACATACCAAGCAAAAAAGGTTGTCTGCCCTCTAGGATTAAACGTGCAGAAGATACATGCCTGCATTAATGACTGCATCCTCTACCGCGGTGAGAAGTACGAGAATTTGAATGCATGTCGGGTATGCAATGCACTGCGGTATAAGATCAGACGAGATGATCCTGGCGATGTTGAGGGCGAGGCCCCTAGGAAGAAGGTTCCTGCCAAGGTTATGTGGTATGCTCCTATAATACCACGGTTAAAACGTCTCTTCAGAAATAAAGAGCATGCCAAGTTGTTGTGATGGCACATGGAATACCGTAAGAAAGACGCGATGTTGAGACACCCCGCTGATGGGTCACAGTGGAGAAAAGTCGAGCGAGAGTACCCGGACTTCGCACGTGACGCAAGGAACTTAAGGTTTGGTCTAAGTACATATGGCATGAATCCTTTTGGTGAGCAGAGCTGCAGTCACAGCACCTGGCATGTGACTCTATGTATCTATAACCTGGCCTGGTGAGCAGAGCTGCAGTCTTGTACTTGATGCTTCAACGTTTACGGAGAATACCACACAATGACGATGTTTGTGTATAATAATAGTTGCTTAATTATTCATGTACTCGTATGTACCGATGACGATGTATGTGTATACCGCTCCCGATCGATTCCCCTTCCTCCCCGTCGCCGCCGTAGAATACACCTGAGCGGCGACGGCAGTAACTCGTCAGCGCGAGATTTAGGCCGTTTTCGCGGCGTAACTCGTCATGCAGAGATTTATCACTTTTTCCTGCCACGGCACAGAACCTTTAACACCGGTTCATGTTACGAACCGGTGTTAAATGGGGGGCTGAGCGCTGCGGCAGCCCCACGTGCGCCACCCTTTAACACTGGTTCGTATAAGAACCGTTGTTAAAGGGGGGATCTAACACCGAACCCCCAACAGCGGTTCCAGAACCGGTGTTAGAGGCCTCGTTTCCACCAGTGTATGCTGGATTGAACCTCAATTAAGGGTATCCGCATGTTTACAAGTAGCCATTAAGGTTTTCTAGAAGGTATAAGAAGAAGAATTTTTGCAGCCACAAATAGTTCCACAACAAAGATCGGTTCTGGTTACAATGTCATCGGTCACAACTAATGTCTGGGTGCCACCATGTAGGAAAACTTGTACATACACTATAACTTAATCGGTAAAATAAAATTTACTGACACATACCAACAGCACTGGAATACCCGTGTGTCGGGTGTTTGGTGACTTGTAACGGCTGCCTCGGCAAGTAGGGACGGCATCACTGGAGGAGGATAACATTTTTGGTGGTGCTCCTCGAGTCGATGTTTCCAGGACGAAGCCCCCAATGTATGCCATTTATTGCTTGTACCTGGCAATGATCTTGTTTAAGGCATTATTTTGGAAACTTGAACTTTCTCGAGGGTGAATACCTAAGATCTTCGATCGGACGATGAAAACGTTTGTGCATTGTTTCTTTCTTGAAATCATTGCTTTTGCAAAACCTCTTTTGTAGTCCGGTTGTTGTCTTTGGTGGTGGTTAGAGTGTTGCTGACGCGAGTGACTGATCACCATGGCGGGGGTCCTTTTTTTCTCTTTTTTTACCAACGTGCATCCTTGATGTCTTCGGACATCTTGTTGTTACAGAGACTGAGTGTAATTGGTGTCTTTACGGTATTAATATATTCCCTTTATCGAGAAAATATATCTGTGCATAGATTTCGTAGATAAATGTTTATTTTTTGTCCATTCGTAAACAGGCTTGTCCTCTTCTGGATTTAAGGCCATCAAGCATGAAAGATTGCGTAAATATAGATTGTATTGATATTGCAAGATGTGATTACATCGTGAGCCCTTGGGCTGTTTATATAGTACTAGAAGACTATTAGAGATAGAATTAGATTACAATATGAAACTACCTTATATAACGTAACCGACATATACTCTAACACCCGCTTGTAGTCAGATCGGTAGTGACGCGAACAGCAGGAGCATCGCGGACGGTCTGACTGGAGCATAATCCGATGTCGCGGACTGGAGAGGATGTCGGTGGATGCCGATGTCGATGTAGCCGAAAGTGAGGCGCTGTAGTGGTGGTCGATGGTGATGTTGGTGAAGTTGTTGTCGTTGATGAAGTCGATGACGTTGATGATGGTGTTTTGTGGTCGATGTCATCGTTGAGCCTGGAGAATTCGCCGTAGTGGTTGAGGTAGACGTAGTTTGAGAAGTAGCTCGACCCGTAATGTCGAGCTTGCCAGACTCGGGAGCGTGTCGGGGACGAAGGGATGCGCCGGTGTTGCCGATGCCGGACATGCGAAGACAGGGACCATCATGAGCCATGCTTGCAAGAGCCGGATTGAGGAGCAAAGAAAATTTCTGTAAACGGTCGGTGTAGAAGTTGTCTGCCGTGTCGGAGTAGACGAAGTGGCTGCAAGAAGAAAATTGAGCACAAACTTGTGCACATAAAAAAATTTGACTCCGACTCTGGCGGCAAGGTCTTGGTGGACGAAGATGATGGTGGTAGATGTCGATGGCGATTGAGTTGTTGCGGTAGTCGATTTTGGGGATTAGACCCGTATTTTCCGCTTGTATGAGCGCGGCGTCGCTCGTGGAGAAGAAGAACTTGTTGGCGTTAACGATGACCACGATCGGTGGTGGCAGCGACGATGTGGCGATGTTGTTGGTGTAGATGGTTGTCGGCGATGATGACCACAGTTGATGAAGGTGCAGCCTTGTATTTGAAGGCGAGACGCGTACTCGTGACGTGCGTCCCGGTCGATGTTGGCGAAGACGGGCCGGTGTTGTGACAACATGAGGACGAAGAAGCCGACGCAAGGCGTGAAGGCGTCCCTTGGGGAGCCGCGCGAAGCCTACTTGGCACGATCGTCGGCGATGATTTGCCGGACATGAGTCGACACCGAGGTTGAAGTAGAGGCGCGTGATGACGACATGCGGCTGTGAACGACGCAATCCGATCTATGATAGGCGAAAGAAGAAGAAACGTCGGTCAAGCGGCCAGCGAGAAAATTTTGGCGAAGTAAGATCTAATCTACAATTGCGTGGCCTCCGGCGGAGAACGATCTCCCCGGAGACGGCGCGGCGGAAGAGGTGGCTAAACCTTAGGCGGAGCAAACCGCTCTGATACTATATTGAATTGCATGCACTAGCCAACGCAACCAACGGTTCGAACTGATGAAAAGAGCTAGACAATATATTTCAACAAAGCAAAGCAAATTTTGTAATTCTCTCGTACGGGGTTCTGTAATCGCCAGATAGCCATCTTCTAAAAGTTAATCTTCAACTGTTCCAAAGCTGACATGTAGAGGTAAACTTCTCCTTGTAGGAAGGAAAAACAGTGGCTACACTGCCGTAGGGAGCGCACCCACGCCACACAGAGTTTGCACACACATGTGTGCCCACGTACTCATTGGATGCGTCGTGGCGTTCAGCTTTTTCCGACGCATGCATGCGAGCGCGATCAGGACTCACGAGCACATAGGAGAGCGCAAAGTACCGGGGGCAGTAACTGTTTAAGAAGGACCCTGCCGGAGAAAAAACAAAATGAGATGTTACGGCCGGCGGCACGGCGATACCCGGCCGGCCAGTTCATCTTTGCCATTTACCGGAAAGATCCAAGCAAGTAGGACTCTGGCGGAAGTTTCGGTAGCACGCACCCCCCTCCCCCTCCCTCTCCCTCGTTTCTTCTGTTTCTGAGAGAAGCTCGTCGGAGACCGGGCCTCTCCTGGTGCCTCTCCGCCGGAATAGCCGGCTGGAGTAGGACTGGAGATGGCGCCGGAGTAGTTAGGATAGGTTTGTTTGGCTTGTTGCCGGTAGTGGGCCTTGTGCCTGGTTGTGGAGCGGTGGATCTAGGCGACCAGATCCCCACTTTAGGGTTTGTCCTCGCGGTGCTGATGCTCCTCTGGTTGGAGTTCGGTGTGGTGACGGCAGCCACCACTTCCAATAAAGTGGTCGCGTGCTGCCTCCTCCTTGCTGCTTGTTCGTTTTCCCATCTCACTCTGACCGGCAGTGGTTGCGAGGGGATTGAGATGGTGGAAGCTTGGAGGTGGGATCTTGGAGGCAGCGGGAGTAATTCCTCTCTGGCGGGTGTGCGCGCCGCCGAGTGGTCATCGGGCTCGTTGATCTGGCTCTTCCTTCCTCATCCGTCCGGCCGTGGTGGCATGGGGATTAGGAAGGAGAGGCGACACTGGTGGCTCCTTATCCTCGCGCTCGCGCTCGGCAAAGGAGCCGCTGGTTCGTTGTCTCCCCCGGCCGTGGTGGTGAGGGTGGAGGCGACTGACGAGCTCCTTCCTTCGCTTGGAGGCGGTGCTTTCAGCATCGCGGAGATCCCCGCCAGGGCCTTGTTCCGCCGCAATCTTGGCCATGAAGGGCTGTTTCACGCCAGAGGGCGTGTTCAACCTCCAAGATGGAGGCCTTTGTCGAGCGTGGCGCGCTGCTCGCACCTTCTTCCTTCCAAGTGGTTCGCCCCCGGCTGGCTGGAGGTGGCCGGGCGGCATGCGCGGTGGAGAGGGAAAGGACCCGATCGCGTTTTTCCTGGAAATTTTAGGGTCTTCCTTGCTTATTCTCAGGTCCTCTTTTTATTTTCTGAAATGTAATGGACCTTTTTGTAATTTGTACCCACCGTCTAGAATATAATGGCAGCACCGGGGTCCTTCTAGACCCCTCCCCTTGTTCAAAAAAAAAAAAAGTAGGACTCTGGCTATGGTAGATGGTACGTGCTGGATCGATCGGATATCTGTGACCTAGTCGATGGACTGGCCGATGACATATACTAACCGTCACGTACGCGCAGAGCAGAGAGATAGCTAAGCTAGCTTTATATCTATCCATCCATCCTTCAATGGGGGGACTTTGGGGCTTTGGAGGCTTGCGCAGGGTTCGTATTGGGTGGTCTCCGGGGTGTGCAAGTGCATGCTGCGTGCATGGATGGATGGATCCAAGGACGTCCGTCCGTGCTGCCCCTAGCTAATGCCACCAAAGTATCGCTGCGACCGATGCATGTGACTTTGTGGAGCGAGAGAGAGAGAGGTAGCACGAGTGTCAGAGAGGGGAGAGAAAGCAGCGAGATTACACGAGAGAGATTACACGAGAGGAGTGAATTTCGTTCCTCACGTACGTGGGGGCAGTTTGCTACTCGAGCAGACACGGCCTCGGCCAGCCGCATCCACCAGATTCCTCTCGTGTCTTTGTTAGCACAAAAAAGGAGAGCAAACCTGCATGCACAGCACACGGGAATAAGGGTATCTCCATAGTACACATCACCAAGCAACTAGCGCCGAACAAGCTATTTTCTTATCGAAATGGCGACACATATAGCTCCTCCTTGGGGTCTTTTTTCTTGTTTGCATCATCACCAGTCTTGAGAAGATCAAATAAACAGCATGTATTTCCGCCCTCTTGTTCTCCTCCTCCTTCATGTCTTTTCATTCCTTATTATCACATTTCTTGTGGTAGTGCAACAGATCTACGCATAGATTTGGCTCTGATACTATTACAGGGTTCGTTGCATGGAAAAACAAAAAATTTCTACCGCAAGAACTATAAAACCAAGATTCAATTTATGAAGAAGCCAAAATCTAATCTACGAGATCGGTGCAACGAGATTTTAGAGAACTAACCCTCGTAGATCCAAAGCGTTAACGAGGTCGGATCTCGTGGTTGATGTAGTCAATCACTTGCCGACCTCAAGATCGCGCAGACGATCCTTCTGGCGCCGCGTTCCGACAGTGCTTCCCCACTCGGTCACACGTACGGAGTCGATGAAGACCTTCCTCTTCCCGTTCCAGCGGGCAGTGGAGGTAGTAGATCCCCTCGGAATCCCAACAATACGACGGTGCGGTGGTGGTGGTGGAGGAGGATAGAATCCAGCAGGTCTTCGACTAAGCCGGAGCAGGTTGATGGAGGAGGGTGGCGGCTAGGGTTGAGGACAAGGGGCAAGGGTGCGCCCTCCCAACCCCTCTTTATATAGAGAGGGGTGCGGCCAGGGTTCCCAGCCCTGGCCGAGTCCTTCCCCAACTCGGCGGCCAAGAGGGAGAGGGGAAACCATGATTATCTATTAATCAACAAGCTAGTTTAACAAAAGGCTTACTAGGGACTCTTTTATGTTTACAAAACACACAAGTATTAATGTTTCCGATTAATACAATTATAGCATGGGATGCAATAATAACCGCTTTATTATTGCCTCTTGGGCATATCTCCAACATTAGGGCCTCCCTTTCGTAGTTATTCTTGTAGTTTTATATTTTGTTTTTGTCGCAGCCTACATGTAATGACTTGTACTAAATGACTTTCGATGCTACCACGCAATGGTTATTTTGATGTGAATATATGCCTCTTCGACTGCCGTCAATTTATCTTGTCCTTATATTTATCACTTGTGTGCCTCTCAGGGTTCTTCGAATGCTGACCCAGTGGCTCCGCCACCTGCCGGGGCTACTACCCATGCACCTGCGAGTGAGACCTCACAATTACCTTTGCTGCGTGACCGCATCCAGAGCTTGGAGAGGGATGTGCTTGTCATCTGAGGTCACGCCGACGTCTGCAAGTCGAAGACTGAGCGGGCTGTCGCCAGAGAAGAGTACTTGCTCGAGGAGTTTTGGCGAATCGGTGAACAACTCCGGTGTAAGTGTCCATCGAGCACCTCCCATTAGTTTTGCGATTGCATTTTGCTTTATGTGTTTCCTTGAGTTGTTGCTCTTTTGTAGTTGTCAATCTACTTCCGCAGGAAGAGAAAGACCGCGTTGCTATCCAACTCAATTGCCTCACCCAACATGAGTTGGAGGCTGGGGATTCTTCTGGATGGACTGCGGCCGGGCGACCGTGGTTGCAATGGTGCGGGATTGTGTCCATCAGGTGCTCCAAATGCAGAAGCGTGCAAGGTCGTCTTTTGCATCTATATGGGCTGCGCTGTTTCCTTTAGATGCAACCTCATCAAGTTTCCTCGGGCTGCTAGGAAAGTTTAGAAGCGCAGACATTGCGCGGGGACTTGTGCACCAGCAACTTGTTGCAGGTGCCAAGGAGGTGTTGGCCCTTATTCGGTTGCTTCGACCGGACGTGGACTTGGGGAATATAGGTTCGGGGCCACCCGCCCTGTCGGATGGTATGGCGTGGAATATCCGCCCTCACTATGCGGCGGTGGCCCGTTATGCCGAAGATATTGTGGGCCTTTTTGATGATCATACCAACGTTCTTCTTCGGCATGGATGATTATTTTTGTTCCCTACGAAAATTGTAAACGACTATGTAAAAATTTGTATAGTTGTTGATGGGCCTTTGCTTCCCTTTGTAAAATTTATATGATGTATTTAGCATGTGATGCTTTTTGTTGTAAGGTTCTTGCATGTCTTTTCGTTAGCCTCACGTGGTCAGCTACTCAGATTAATGCATTACAAACTAGGAGTCAACGAAGTCATAGGATGAGGCGCAACCCTCGAGTATATTGCATGGGTGTAATAAATGTGCATAAAGAAAGTTGTATTGACTAAGGCACTTAGCTTTTATTCATCGTCCAATTGGGGATACAGGGTTTGGCTGAATAGCCTGGCTGAGTAGCTTTAATCTGTAACCGACTCGACATATTCCGAGACCTGGCCTTCCCATATAAAGGTCAGTAGAGCACAACGAGGAAGGCACCACACAACCCTAAGATTACACACCTTGCCAGATCTCATCTGCGCACCTCTGTAATCACCGGCATCGACATCAATCAAGAACAGACAAGCAGGAGTAGAGTTTTCCCTCCGAAGACCTAAACCTGGATAAATCTCGTGTCTCCGCATTGCGAACCTATTAGCCGTTCCGCGATCTCGAGTGTCCCTTCTTTTCCAAAACCCAAATCCGTAACAATAGGCATTGACGAATCAAACCCTCGCCAGTGTCGTTAGACGTGGTTAACCGGTCAGACCAAACCCCAACCTAAAAATATTCCGCATCCAACCCAAACGAACAAAAACGGACTGTTTGGATCAGCCGTTTGGGTAAGACAGGTAGAGATGTGCTGAACTTTCCATGTCGGAAGGAAAATCAGTGGCTACTGTCGTAGGAGCGCACACACATGTGCCTAATCCTTGCTCGTCGGATGCATCGTGGCGTTCAGCGTTTTCCGACGCATGCGAGCGCGAACAGGAATCACGAGAACAGAGGAGAGAATATGCAGAGTCTACCGCGCGCAGTAGCTGTTTAAGAAGGACCCTGCCTGACCAAACAAAATGACAGTACAAATTACGGCCGGAGGCACGGCAATACCCGGCCAGTTCCTCTTTGCCACTTACCATAAAGATCCAACAACGGCGCGCGTTCGCACGTACGTTCAGTAGAGCTAGGGCTAGGGCTAGGGCTAGGGTAGATCGTACGTGCTCGATCAGATATTGGGGCATCTTCACCGGGCCGATCCAAAATATCATTCCAAATAGTCTGATTCCTGTCCGTTTGGGTTGGGACGTGGTTGATTTGGGTAGAGGATCCGGCCTATCCGGCCAAATGCGCACAGCGGTTTGATCTATTTGTTCGCGCTTGGCCATCGCCAACGCCGGTGTATTTCCAACGTTTTCCCACGTCCTTTCTCGCATTTCTTTCCCACCGCTTTCCGCAAGTTCTCGGCGTTTCCCACTGCGTCCAAGCGCAGCCATAGAAAGGGGAGGTCACCGAGCTAACTTCGATAATATCCACGGCACCCACAACACAAAAAAACCATCATGCCTCGCCGCGGGCGTCGACCCGACGAGCGTCCCAACCCAACGCCGGCAGAGAAGAGGGGCCAGAGCGGCCGTGGTGGTTGCCGAACCCGCCGTTGCCACGACACACTCACTACAACTACAACAGGACCACCAGCGAGCGCTTCTCGTTGAAGGTGATGAACGGGTGGGCCAGTAGCACGCGCGGAAACGACGTCCGCGTGCGTTTGGATGGGTCGAGTCACGCTTTCACGGATGGATCGTCTCCGCAAGCGCCGCGCCACGCGATCGCAGACAGTTTTGACACGCCAGACCGCGAGGTCGGCTCCATGGAGATACGCTAATCAATGGATCGACCGATGACATATACCGTCACGTATGCGCAGAGCAGAGAGATAGCTAGTAGTAAGCTTTATCTATCAATCTTTCAATGGGGCACTTGAGGCTTTGGAGGCTTGCGCAGGGTTCATATTGGGTGGTCTCGGGGGTGTGATCCAAGGACGTCTGTGCTGCCCCTAATGCCACCAAAGTATCGCTGCGACCGATGCATGTGACTTTGTGGAGCGAGAGAGATAGAGAGAGAGGTTACACGAGTCAGGGAGGGCTGGAGAGGGGAGAGAAAGAGAGAGTTTAAACGAGGACTGAATTTCGTTCATCACGTACGACCTACGTGGTGGGCAGTGTGCTGCCGCGGACCGACCGAGACCCTGCTCGAGCAGACACGGCCACGGCCAGCCGCATACAGATTCCTCTCGTGTCTTTGTTATTAGCACAAAAAAGAGAGCGAACCTGCAGCAGAGCACACGGGAACAAAATGAGCGAACCTCCAATCGACGCCCGCGAACACATTATCATGCAACAGCAACAAACAAGCGATTTTTTTTATTAAAATGGAGACATATACTAGCTCCGATCTTGTATCGACAGATGAATAATACAGCATTTTTATTTCTTTAGATATAAAGACAGATGCATATATGTAGCATTTTTATCCATATTAATTGACTTCAATTTAGATGTATCTAGACAAGTTTTTATGATAGATATACGCAAATTGGAATCAACTAATATGGATCGGAGGTTGTATTAGTAATACGCAAGAAATTATCGTGGGTTTGGAAGGGGATATGCAAAGAGCTAGCGACGTCCCCCAATAATACGGCCGTCCAATATTTTTATCGGTGCTGCGGACAAAGCATAGAACCGTTGTCCTTTGTTCGCCCCTTCAAAAATTGGGATAGGCTTCCTCCAGTGCACACACGCATGTGGATGCGGCAAACATTTTTCACAAATTTGTTTGACCATGATTATATTTTTCCTGTTTGCATCACTAGTTTCGAGAAGATCAAACAACATATTTATTTCAAGCATAGAACCGTCGTCTTTTGAAGCATAGAATCATCTTAGAGGCATAGTCCACCTCGGGGAACCACAAATCAATGAAAATTAGCACCAGATCTAAAGCTAGGCACATTGTACTACTTACCAAAGACATCCTAAATTGGAACCCTTCTTAACACTAAATCATACAATGAAATGGGGAAGAAGAGCCAGGAATTGCTAAAGGCCTCTCCGTCGTTCTAGCTCTTCATGGCGGACGGTGGCGGCGATGGTGTGATTTGTTTGGCCGACGGCTGAGTCCTAAGCAACGGCGCGGCCCCAAAAGATGGCGAGAGCGATAGCTGAGCGAGAGGCGGTACTTCCGTTCCATCGCGCAGGTGCACACGGTAGTACGTGTGGGCAGCCACAGTTCGCAGACCCTGCTCAATCCGCTCGGCCGCACCAGAGAAGCAGACACGGAAAACAAAATTCCGTTATGCATGCGGGATCCACACGTCTGGACTGATCGGCTCCGCGTGTGCCACCGAGCACACTGACATGTGGGTCCCACCATTAAACAAACACGAGTTCTGTATACCATCTCCCTAATCGTTCATCGGTGAGCATGAGCAGAGCAAGCGGTGAAGGCGCCGCTCCTGCAAAAGAGCCTCGCAGTCGCAGGTGCTAGCTAGCTACCAATGACGTTTCAGGTGGCTCCGGGCTTCCGTCTCCTCCTGTTGCGTTGAGGTGTGGTTTCGATTTGGTTGGTCGTTGATCCGTGTGAAGCGTAGCCTCGAGGCTAGCATGTGATGTTGCGTTATAACGGTTTTTATCGGTGCTGCGGACAAAGCATAGAACCGAGTTGTCCTTTGTTCGCCCCTTCAAAAATAAAGGCTTCCTCCAGTGCACACACGCATGTGGATGCGGCAAACATTTTTTCACGAATTTGTTTGACCATGATTATATTTTTCTTGTTTGCATCACTAGTTTTGAGAAGATCAAACAACATATTTATTTCATGCGTGCACGCGCGCGGATCCGGAGTATCTAACCTTTTATTGGGGCGCTTAGGTTCAGTTTGGAGGCTGTTGCGCTAGCTGCGTGGGCGCGGGTGGAGTCATTTCTCCGTCTTGGCCTCCTTGGGTGCGCATGCATGGATCCAAGGACGTCGTCTGTGCCGCCCTAATGCCACCAAATTTACGCTGCCACCGACGCATGTGACTTTCTGCAGCGCAAAAGAGAGAGAGAGATGGATGGATGAGAGAAAGAACACACGGGCGGTTACACGAGTCAGAGAGAGCTAGCTAGCTAGCTTACGGACTACTGATGTTACATTAGAAATAAGATAGTGGTGTGACTTCGCATGACACATTCCCATGCCCATCGACTTACCCGATCGAGAGGTGAGTCCGGTATATATATATATATCGATGCGGATTTGCTACTCACGGGCGTAGCTGCGCATAGGCAAAGCACCGTTGAATTTAGGGATCAAATGCATGCAACCTCTAGATGTGAGTGGGGTGGAACATGGATAAGCTAACGGTGTTAGTTTGTGCATGCATGCAAGAATCTAGGGTTTGTCATGGGTTCTAAATTAACACACTGTTTTGGCTACAAAACTTTTAGCATCTAAAATGAGAAGGGATTGAGAACAAGGATTAAATAAGTTAGGGTTTCTCATCATGTTGTCCGTTAGGGTTTGTCTCACCTAAATAAAATTAGATAAGCTTTTGTTTTGCATATGGCTTAGAAAGTTTTGGATCGCCCGATTTGGAACGTGCTCGTAAGGTACCCAACATCTCTCTTCTTGACCTTGGAGAATATATATTTTAAAACTGCTGTCGAAGAAGCGCCAAGGACGTCTACATGTCCTCCAGTAGCTGCCCTGAGTGGCGTCTTGGCGTAATGCCGTTCTCCTCCTAACTCCACCGTCTTCTCCTCCAATCTCTTGCCAAGATCCTCAACAATGGATCCGAACCAACACTTTCTTCCAGATCCCACGAGACCGGCCACCCCTGATCTCCATCAACCATCCACTCCCACTCCAGAGCAATTCGTCCACCAACAGTTCATAGATGTCAATAACCGTGGTCTCCCTGATTGGGAGGCTGAGGCAAGGGAAGGGATGGATCTCACCCCTATCTCCCCTGTCCGTCAAGATGGAAGCTCAAGTGCTCCGCACAACCCTCCGATGATCCATGCCCCGGAGATACCCTCGTTGGAAATGTCCATGCAATCCATGATGCTTGAGAACCAAGATCAAGGTCAGAGCTGCAAGTTGCAAGATAGCAAGCACAGTTTGTACTTCAAGCTTGCAGCCACTAGAGGGCCACCCAGAGATATATCACTTACATGGTTGACAAATGAAAAGAGCTGGAGGCATCATTATGGTGATATTATGCAGGTGCATAGGTATGTTTTCAAGGCATCTTTCTATCCTTTGAGTCTCTCATGTGGGTGTTCAAGAAGCCTTGGATGATGGGTCCAGATGTTCTTCTTGGAATTTGCGGATGAAAAGGGAAGGTTATGAGAGAGAGCAATGATTTCATAGCTAAGAAAGGGACACCTGCATCGCTTTAAGTATGTGTATGTTACAGTGGTTTATGGCATTCCATGGAAGAATAGATCAATAGAGCTTCTCAGAACATTCTTAGGATGGTAGGGCTCCATCCGAATTTCATGAGTCAAGGAAAACATGTTGTTCACCATCCCGACTACATTTGGGAGTTATCAGCACACAGTGCAATCCGATTTTAGATGTAATCAAGCTAAAACTTGGTGTGCAACAGAAGGAATTGCCTATTTGCACTATGAGAAAGTTGGAAGAATTTGCCTGTTTTGTGGTGTTATGTTTCACACAATCAAGAATCGCTATCTTAGAAACTGCATTGTGATGCACAAAATCAAGCTCCATCAAGATCCCGACCAAGTCCCATTCCAAAGATATGGAGCATGGATCATAAGTGAAGAAAAAATCCCGCAAGGTGTGAGGCGTAAAGTGTCACAGAGAATCCTATCTTCACTTTCCGAGCAGAGAACTCTCAATCTTCAAAGAACATGTTCAAAGAACACGTAAAAAGATAAAGTCGAAGAATTGTCCCCAATGGCGTCTGGTTCGGATGGAAAGAAGCGAGGGATGCACAAGATGAACAAAGAACTTACAACTCGTGTGGAAGGAAGGCAGGAGGTTGACGAAGGTCCTGCTCGTCGAGACGCGTGGCCCTGTCACGCTCTGAGCAAGAGCGCATGCAAGAGAGACACGAGAGAGTTCTGCCCTGACGCGTGGAGAAATGAGCAGGAGAGGGTAATGCTAGACACCGAAGCCAATATTGTGCAAAGAAGTCAAGGAGGGCCAACGGTGTCCGATGATGGAAGTAGAGGAAATGATGGCCTTTGTCGACAAACAGGTGGGAAAAGAGAAGAGGCTTCCATACACCAGAGAAGAGGAAAATGAAATTTTAAAGAGAGGGTGGAAATATTCAGATCACAGATGTATCCTTCTTGGGCCAACATGAGTTTACAGGCCAAGGCCTGCAAAAAAATTCCTCGTCTATCCCTGGCCCAGATAAGCAAAAGGGAGTCTTATATACTGAGACTATGAGGCATCAGTTGTCTACAACGCCCCATTCTTCTTCTCTAGAGAACACCAGAGTGAGAGAAAGCTCTATACTCCAGCTTCAGCTTGCTCCTCCAACAGAACAACTGCCCTGCAAGGAGGGACGAGAAGTGCAAAATGTTTCCCAGCCCCAACCCCTCGGTCACTGGCCACACCCAGCCCAACAAGAAGGAACCAATAAGAGACAGACTGAAGACAGGCCTGGCCATTCGGAGAAATATCAGCCACCCCCAAAGAGAGGAGGAGCTCACTTCCTCGCAGGAGAGCCAACTCAGAGAGCTTGTGGAGCAGCTGTTCGAGGACATGAAGCGAGCCTGGTCGGAGGCTCCGCCTCCCGGCCAAGAAGCAAAGTGGGGAGATCTGGAGGAGGGACAGAAGGAGATCGGCGCCACCTTCCGCAGGAGGGCGGGAATGAGCTTCAAGAAAGACAAGGAAGCTTGAGACCGGAGATCAACATCGACCTATCCTGTACACATCTCCTTGGAGGATCTGCAGAACTTTCCCCAATCCAAGCTCGCCCCGGTGCGCCCGATTCAAAGGCTCGGGTCGTATAAAGGTCTCGTTGGGATAAAGCTAGATCGCCTCAAGCTGGAGCTCAGCTCGATCTCCTCTGGGACTTAGTCTCAATCGCCTGGTGCTTCCGCTGGCTCCGTTCTCCAACAGCCATGGGCATGGGTGCGAGCAATGATGCGCAGGAGCTCGGCCGATATGGGAAGAAATCTGCTCTCCGTGCCTTCACCGCCTAGCAAATCAGAGGACTGCACGGAGACACCGCCGACCACGATCCTTGGCCTCTCTCGCGAGCTCGCTTGCGTCGAAGGCTCGTGATTCTCGCAGAGGCGCGTTTTCCTCCTAAGGAGCTTAGCGAGCTCACGTGGCTCGCTATTCTCCTCATCATGCTTCTGGCTCCGGCGGACACTTCAATGCTAGATATGAGGCTCAATCTGCAGCAGCTTCTCCAGGTAACGAGAGCAATTTTCGTGTCTATCCGCTCAGAGGAATCTTCAGAATCAAAGCGATGGCGCTGACCTCTAAGGCGCCACGGCGCCATGAAGACCTTGGCTCGAATCGCCAAGGGTGGGCAAGACCCTTGGCAGTCCTAAGCTTTGCCATCTTGCCGTGATGATTGCAGCTACTAAACCCTGTGTAACATTCATATCTGAAACAAAAAATGCTAAGTTTACTACTTCCAATATTTGCTCCAGATTTAATATGAATGATTGCATTGTAGTCCCTTCACAAAAGAAAGCTGGAGGTCTTTGGATGATGTGGTCTGATGAAGTGGATGTTGATCTACACCTGCAATCTAGCAATCTAGTACTAGCCTTAGTCTTGGATCGTGCTAAAAACCAGAAATTTGGCCTAGTCTGTATCTATGGCGATCCTTACCACCGTACTACTAGTGTCATCTGGCAGCAAGTTGCGCATTTTGTGTATTATAACAGAATTTGCCCTTTATGTGTATTGGTGACATGAATGATCTTCAGATGACTCGATAAAAGTACTCCTAATGTAAATTATAACCGTATGTTTGCTTTCCGTTCTTTTGTTAAAAGTCAGGCTTATTTGATATTGGCTTTACGGGCCTTACACACCGACAAATCGCCGTTTTTACTCCTCTTTTCAAAGATTGGATAGATGCCTAGTTAATCATGAATGGTGCTCTGCTTATCCTGCTTCAAATCTATACAACATGCCTCTTATTCATACTTTCAAAGTGATCATGCACCTATTCTTTTTCATCAAGGCGACTTTCCAAGCCCGTGAACTCTTTTAAATTTGAAAATTGGTGGCTTTTAGAGGAGGATTTTCAAGGATATGCAAAAGTTGCTTTGGAACAAATATACAAATGTTTCTTTTGCTAAAAGAACTAACAATCTTGCCTCTGAGTTGAAAATTTGGTGTAGGAAAAAAAAGCCCTTGGGGAGGAGCTCAAGGAGCCGGAGGTCGACATTGAAAAGATTCAATCCCTCCTTGGATCAACAGACCTTCGTAAAGAAGCAAAGTGGTGGAAAGGTATGAACAAAACATTACTAAACCGAATGATGCAAACATGCAAAGGGCAAAAAGGCTTGGGTTAAAGATGGGGACAGAACACCGCTTTTTCATAGAGCCATTGCTAAGAGAAGGAGGAGGAATATGATTCTTTCTATCAAAGATGAACAAGAGGTCACCCATCATATGCCCGATCAAATTGCAAACACCTTTGTATCCTATTTTAGGTCCATTTTCACCTCCTCCAATGGTAATAACTACCTTGATTTTAATCATTCTAGCCAAAACATAACCAAAGGATCCCGAACTTTCTATCCTCGAAAAAACGAAATTGAAGTTTTGAATGACATGAAAAGAAATGCATCCCCGGGCGGATGGCTTCAATGTTGAATTTTATTTAGCTACTTGGGATTGGATTGGGATGATGTTACCGCTTGGTTAGAGAGTTTTTATCGCTACCATGCCCAACCATATAAGTGACACTCACATTGCCCTCATACCAAAAAGCTCATACCCATCGCTACCGACATGCACCCATTAGTCTTTGCAATGTTGTTTACAAAATTATATCCAAATGTTTGGCCAATGACTTAAGGCACATCTCCCGCACTACATTCACCCCGCTCAACAAGCCTTCATAGAAGGAAGAAGAATAAGTGATAACATCATCATTGCCCAAGAAATTACCCACTCTTTCAACCTTTCCTCTTGGGATTCAAGGCTTTTATGCTTAAGATTGATCTTGCAAAAGCCTTTGATGTAATAGAATGGGACTTTATCTCAGAAAGCCTTAGCCAGAAGAACTTGCACCCTCATTTCATTAAGATGGTTTATGCCTCATTTCCTCTCTGCCTTTTCTTATCATTAATGGACAGCTTATGCTAAATTTACTAGCTCCAGAGGTATAAGACAAGGATGTCCCTTATCACCCTATTTATTTATCCTTGGCATCAATGAACTCTCTATCATGCTCTCTCGAGGCACTTTCAAATGCCGAGTTCTCTGAATCTCTCTTGGCCCCACCGCCTCCCATTCACTCCTTACTTTTTGTCGATGATCTTTTGGTTTGTGGACTGCCTGCAAGAAGCGCAAGCAATCAAGGACATTCTCATGAATTTTGTAAGGATTCTCGTCAAATTCCTAATCGATAACTGCATCATTTTTAGTAAAAAGTTGATCCAATAACCCTCTCTAGTATCTCTCGATCTTTCTGTGGCCACCATTGATCAAAATTTTACCCATCCGGGTCATCCACTCATTTTGCTCGCTAGGAATAGGAGTGAAGCTTACAATTTTATAATCCAAAAGTTCAAATCAAAACTGCCTACTTATAAGGCAAGCTCCTTTCCCATGCCGCTAGGTTGGAGCTAATAAAATCAGGCTTTCCTCTATACCGTCTATTACATGTCTAACCTCCTGTTTCTCTAAAAGCTCCTTAAAAGCTTCAGCCATTATGAGAGTCTTCGGTGGACAGGTTCGCCGACGTAACCCTCAAAAAGCTCGCTTAATCGCTCGAATAATATTTGTGCCCCAAATCAAGGTGGACTCGAGTTAGAAATTTGCAAGCCACTAACATGAGCCTCATTCTTTCACGCCGGAGAATAGCCGAAAACCAAACGCTTTTATGCAAAGTGTAATCAAAGCAAAATATTTCGATTCTTCTATCCGAGGGCTAGTAGGAATGTTCCTAAATCCGCTTTTGGTCCTCAATCCTAAAAGTAAGACATCTTCTTATCAACAACTCCTACTATCAAATTTGCGAGGTAATTCTTCTATCCGAGCTCCCTCGGTTTTCTCGATCGGGAAAGTATCTATGATAACCTTACTATCCAACAAAAAGGCTTCAATTATCCTCTACAATCAATCGCCTTTGGCTTCCTAATTCCTGCACCGGAATACCAACCTCATCAATACTCTATTTTCTAGTGAGGTTGCAATGAAGATCGTGAACACTAATATTATCCCTTCAGAGGATGATGACATTCTTTGTCGGAGGCCAACTCCGAATGGGAAATGCAACCCTAAATCCACATACAAAACTTGTTTGTCTTGGCTGCTCATTTCAGTACTCCCAAACCCGAAAGGTGTTCAAGACTCTACAAAGGAGATTCTCGTAAAAGTGTGGAAATGCAACAAGATGATTCCTGTGGTTAAAACTTTTGCTCGAGATTGCCGAGAGGAGCTCTAAATCATGGTGCCAGAGGATCTCAATTTTCTACACACATTGATAAGGATTGCAGGTGTGCAGATCCTAGACGATGCCCATCTGCTCTTTCTCTCTCGTCCATTTGCAAAAGCTCGGCTTCTTCCACTGTGCTATATTAAAAGTGAGGTCTTATCAAATAACACTACCGATGTTTCCGATAATTATGAACTCGCTTAAACAAAACCACCCAACTGTTGATTTGAACTATGTCTTCACTTTTCTTTGGTGTGTTTGGAAGGCCAGAACGATCAATTGTTTTGTAGAAAAAACCAGTCCTCAACAAAGCCAATACACACGGCGGCTCTTCTTAAGGATCCGAATCGATGAAATTATAAAAGGCTATAACCAGCCTAAAGATCCGACGGGGTCTCTGCTCCAACTGATTTCTATTTTACAGACCCAAAGTCTACTTTGATGCAGCTTGAAGAAGCAATCCAAGACCTCGGTTGTCCCTACCGGCATTGGCATTTATTTTTCGAGTCTTTTCAGGAAAGGAAAGGATCGACGCTTTTCATCCCGGCATCCAAAGAAGATGTTCCTTCCCTTTGCGTGCCGAGGCCTGTGCTATGCTCCTGGCTGCATCGCTCTAGTGCTTTGAAGCTCTCAAGGC
The DNA here is from genome assembly GCA_030063025.1 of Avena longiglumis. Lineage (NCBI taxonomy): Eukaryota > Viridiplantae > Streptophyta > Magnoliopsida > Poales > Poaceae > Avena > Avena longiglumis. Next base: position 66,515,244 of record CP125978.1, on the reverse strand, counting down.
CCATTTTTTCATCGATAATCTCTTTGGCTAGAGCTGTTGCTCAAGGGGCCTAAAAAACATGATTTGGGAAATTAGAAGGCAAGCAATAGAATATCGTAATCTAGCTCACCCTCTTCTTGGATCCATCTTCCATATCAAAAGGAAATCAATGGAGTAGCTCACAACCGTGCTCTCAACAGCAAGAAGATCAATAGGATCTGAGCCTACTTGTTCTTGCAGGAACCCAGCTCATAACAGCCAGTTATGCCCAATCTTGGCTGCTATCGACACGATACGGCAAATTGGGTTTGTAATCCTTGATGTACAATGTTTTTGAGCTGCAATATATTTGGGTGCATCAGCACCCATTCTCTGTTCAAAAAAAAAAAAGAAGAAGCGCCAAGGAAACTACAGGAGATCTACTGGTAGTAGTATCAGGCAGCTCACCTCACCCAGCTTGTGAGCGGCAGTGCGAAACGTCGAGATAGATATGTGTTTCGAGACGACTCTCGACGCGGACTTTGTGGTGGTGGACTTTCCCCTCGAAGCCCCTTTCCCCTCCCCTCTCTGCGCGTTGACCAGGAGCAGCCGGGCTCCCCCCGAGCTATCTCCGCCGGCTCTGCTGGCCGGAGATGGCGAGGGGGAGGCGCCGGAGTAGTTGGTAGGTCTAGTTTTAGGTCTTGTGGCTTTGTGCCCGTAGATTGGAGTAGGGCGTCGACTCTCTCTGGCCGGATTCGACGCATCTGGGGATGCTTTCGCCGCTCTGGCGGCGGGAGCTGGTGAAGGGTGGCGCATGTGCGAGATCTCCGCTAATAAGGCCTCTTCCTCTCCTTGGTCCAGCCAGGCTCTCGCATCCTTCGGCCGGGCCGCCGTGGCGGCGAGAGAGAGGATCCAGCGACGATTTACGGTTCGTTGGAGGGGGTTCTCGTTCGCCGGTGCCAAAGACAACGCCGGCCGACCGCCTTCTTCTCGCTACCTTTCCATCGAGGTGGACGGTGGTGTTGGAGTCTAAGGTGAGGCCCTTTCAAATAAGTCTTGTTCTTTGCATCGACGGTGGATGCGAGTTGGTGGTTTGGCTCTGGCCGTGGAGGCGAAAGGAGCTCTATCGCCATGATTTGACTAAAGTTATTCCCTTGGCCGGCCGTGGAGGCGGGAGGTGGAATTGCCGGAAGTTGGATCCGCCCTGGTCCGGGTGGTCGTGGCTCTCCTTCCGGGAGTCACGTGGGGTTCAACACCGCTTTCTATGGCTCTCCTCCTCATCTCGCAGAGCTCGGGAGGCTCGGTTCTGCTGGGTCGATTTAACTCGCGCTTCGATGCCGCTTCCATGTTGGGTCTTCCTTCGGTGTTGTGGTGACATCGAGGTATTGGATCCCCGTGGTGCAACGGCGATGATCGCCTTGGAGATGTGAAGCCAATCCTTTCTTCTGCAGATCCAAATCGGAAGCTTTGTGCCACCCGATTATCTTGGCTAGGTCGAGGCCATCATGCTCGCCGGGAAGCCCGGCGTCTCTTCAACCTCCGCTATGAGGCCCTCCTGCAGAGGCGGTCCGAAGATGAACCTGATTGCTTTCTTCTGATCTTCTGTAGGGTTCTTTGTGCAAAGCGTTTGGGCTTGTTTGTAATTCCTTTTCTTTTAGGGTCCGACGTGAAAATCTGTAACTCCACCGTTTTATTTTAATATATGGCTTCCTGCCCCTTCGGGGGCTCTCCTCTTTCAAAAAAAAAAAAAAAAAAATATGTGTTTCGAGCACAGTGACAAATGTTTCCTCTGTCTCCATCAACAGCAAAAACCCATGACCTGCCCCTGCAGCCATCTTATCATCGGCACACTCTGTCACTTTGTGCCCGTGTAATCTCTCTCTCTCTCTCTCTCTAGATGACCACATGATGGGTGGTGAGGAATGGGGACACGTGGCCTAGCGAACCATCCACCGTTTGCTGCGGGATAATGCACGCGCTGTACCTAGCTATATGTGTACTTGATAAACGTACTGGCTGGTCCGATGTAGCTCGTCGGGGTTACCGGGAACAGGTGGCACAACTAGAATGACACCGGGGAGCTATCCGGTTATACTCCTTTCTTTTAAAAATATAAAATGTTTTAGATTAGTGAAACTAATATATTAGACACTTTTTAGTAGATACTTTCTCCGTTTAGAAATATAAGATATTTTAGATTTGTGAAAGAACACTTTTGCTTCGGTCCCCCCTCCTCCTCCCTCTTTCTTTTCAAACTTTGACAAACAAAAACTCATACTAATTGTTTTCAGGACCGCATTTAACCCACCAAGTCCATGCCATTCTTAGACATATACTCCCGACACGAATACTCATGTGCCTGCAGAAACGATAATCGTAAGTTATATAACAGCAACAACAACAAAAATTAAATATGACATGCAAAGACGTAGATCGCGATAATAAGAGGTGGGATCAACCGTCCAGGACATGGATTATACTCAGTTCGACCGAGTACACATATACGGAGATATACGTGGCCTCGATATGGGTTTCGACGGGTCAAAGAAATAAAATGGCTCATGAAACTTAAGTTCAGTGTGGGCGAAGCACACCTCGTGAAAGAGATGTATCTAGACATCTTTTAGTATATAGGTTCAAATAAATCTAGACACTAAAATATGTCTAGATACATCTTTTTCATAAACCTAAAATATCTTATATTTCCAAACGGAGGGAGTAGATTATAAGATGTTTTAGACACCTTGAATCTATATACTAAAAAGTGCCTAGATACAATAGTTTCACTGACCTAAAATATCTTATATTTTTAAATGGAGAGAGTACATGGTATTAATGAACACATATTCCCAAAAATACATAAAAGGAAATACCCAAACCAATATTTTTTTGGGTTAAATACCCAAGCCACTCCAGAGGCGGACGCTAAAAACCATCTAATGTTCCTTTCCTCTCAGAGGCGGGAGGTCTGGTATTCTGTTTAGATTGTTTTTCAGTGTCATATTCGCGATGGTGAGGCGACAACTACATCCGTAAGTCAGAATAAGTTCTTTTCCGTCATATCCTCGCTTCGGTGGTATTGGCGGAGGGCGTGTTGAGTCGTTTGTCCTGCGGGTCTTCTGGGATCCGATCGATTTTTCGTGTTTATTGGTGTGGTTTTAGGTCAGTCTCTTTCCAATTTATGATTGTCATCATTCCCGATGGTTGCTGCTCTGGTGCGTTGCCCCTTTGGGGTCTTAGCGCGATGACTTTCGTCAGTCTACTACAACAAGCTATACTGCCACAAACTTTGTCTAACTCCGGTGATGGAGGGTCAAGGATGGTGTAGTGTCATCAGCTGGTGCTAGTGTATGTAGTTGTAGCTAGGAGATCCAAGGACATATTTGTAATATTTATTACTGTTTGTCCTCTTTGTACCGCTCTTGATGATTATTAATAGATTTGGTTAAATTTTGAAAAAAACAATACCCAAACTAAATGGTATCCTACTACACAGTTGGTCTATGGATCCAAAAGAGATTGCTTCAGGCATCTTCAACGCGATGACCCATTTGGTCCGGTTACCTGTTTGAATGTGTCTATGTGGGGTAATTTGCCCTGCTCTCAAATTTGTGTCTTGTTCATTTTTTGTCCAGCTGACCCATTCCTAGCCCAAATCCGATCCTAGTTTGCGTCTCCGCGGAGATGATGTGGGCACCTCGTAAGTCTTGTCGGCCCCAAGAGGAGCTTGGAACGCAAACGTATCCCGTATCATAGGCATCATCATCATCGCCAGTTGAATCCAAGTTGTCGTTGAAGGAGCTTGATGTTGACTATTGTGCCCCATTCCGCGAACTGAGGCGACAATTTGCCCTGCTCTCATTTGAGGTACGAGTTCGTAGCTAGTTTGCATTCAGGAGTTTCTAGTGGCATGTATGTGACCTATGGTCCTTCCTCACATGCATAGATCATGGCCGACAACTCAAAAGAATTTTACTACCACCACTTTATCGATACATCGTTCGATGACTCCGATGATGAAGCCGAGTTTCTGGTGATGCGGCTCTTCTCATCAGTGACTCACAATGAGTAGTGGCGGAGCTTGGCAAGGATCTCTCGGAGGGAATACAAAACTTCATGGTCTCGGAGAGGCAGAAGGCTAAACAAATTCTACTCCAAACCTTGTGAAAAAAAATCCTTCACCAAAACTTTACAAGCTAGGCGGTGCCCTCCCCACACGACATGTGCATAGCCCCGCAATTGACAATGAGAAGCATCGTCCAAGGTTTAAAAAGTCAGTAAAGGCAGTGGAGGATCTAGAGGCTATGTCGGGTGGGCCATGGCATACCCCACATGTCCAGCTTCCTTGCTTTGATTGGGCATTTCGATCTTGCTGATTGATCCATCGCATATAGGAACGCCGGCTTCTGCAATTAGGCAATGCTATGTGTACTGATTAATCCCCCTATGCAGATAAATCCCTTGCAGACCATAAACATAGCGTACCACAACATGGGATAGTGTGAAGTATATACATGTACCTATGGAGAGCTTGCTTAATTGGGCTAATTAATTACCTAGCTGATCAATTAGCCCGCTATTATCCCATCGATCGGTTACAGTACTTCCTTCGGTCTATATTAATGGTCTTAATTTTATCTAAATACAAATGCATCTAATTCAAATATTTAATTAGATACATACGAATTTAGATAAAAATTAAAACCATTAATATGGACCAGAGAGAGCTTACTAACTCACATGATATATACGAATGAATGACTTCTTCTTGAACGTTGATACATATATTTATATATATAAATAATGTACATGCTGGATATACTATTACAAAATATTTTTATAAAGTATAGTCGCCGTTCACAGACATGATTCCAATTAAGGGTTGTTTGGTTAGACTTATTTGTATCATATGGGTGCTTTCGATTTCATCTTTTGACTTATATCATTATGCAACAATATACAGTTAAAAGCCAAAATTTAAAAGACAGAAATAAACCCAACCAAAGAGCCACTAAATCGAACCATTCAATAAGCTTTTGACCCACTGAGAACCCCTAAATTTTCTAAAACTAGCCAAAAAACAGTTGTAAACCGGGAGAATTGAGAAAAGAACTACGGAAAACAGAAAAAGCTACTTCAAATCCTTATCTGGTTGAAACATGGTAGATAAGCACACTCAAAAGCTGGAGTGGTGAAATTGTAGATTTTACCAAGTGCATGTTATAATTTTGGTGCGGCATACCCTGTGCTAAAATACTAGATCTGCCACTAAGTAAAGGGGCATGCATTCACGTTGGATCGTTATAGAGAGGTTGGGCATGTTCAACTCTATAACGACAACTTACATCGTACCAACACACTATTCCATGCCAATCTATTTCGGTGGCTCTTTCAGATGAGAAGACTGGTGTTTCTGTGTTTTATGGAGGCAGTGCAGCTATATGATCATTACTTCCAATGCAAGACAGATGCCATTGGAAAGATTCACTTCTCTTCTTATAAAAAAGCATTGCAGCTGTTCGGATGCTTGCATATGGAGTTGTCGGAGATCATGTTGATGAGTACATGCGCATGAGCGAATCTGCATGCCTAGAACCAATGTATAGGTTATGCTTAGTGGTGGTTCGGGTGTTTGGGAAGAATATTTGGGAGAACCAAATGTTGCGGACACATCTTGGTTTTCTATCAATGAGAAGAGAGAGTTTACTGGGATACTTGAAAACATAGATTGCATGTATTGGGGGTGAAAAATTGTCCATTTGCATGGCAGAGACGATATAAATGATATGTTGGAGTATGCACAGTCATATTTGAGTTAGTTACATCACAAGATCTCTAGATCTAGCACTTGTTCAACGATCTCATATGTTCTCTAGGCTTGCAGTAGGCAATGCTCCATTGGTCAACTATAAGTTCAATGGTCACCAATATGATAAAAAGTACTATCTAGTTGGTATTGATCCACCATTGTCTATATTTAGGAATACAATCTCTAGACCCAAGCCGAGAAAAGGACTAGAATTTAAAGAACAAGAGTGTGCTAGAAAGGATACCGAGCGAGCATTTGGTGTGCTCCAATCTTGTTGGATTATTTTTCGGCACCCTGCTAGAACATGGAAGGTTGAGACTATGTATGAGATGATGACCGTCTGTGTGATCATGCACGACATAATTGTTAAGAATAAGTGTGATGATTTCATCTATGGCAAAGGGTGGGACTTTGATGGTGAACTGATTGAGCCCGTGGCTGGACCGGCAACCTTCCAACAGATTCTCTACAAGCACCATCAAATGCATGATCGGGCAACACACAAGCGACTACAAAATGATTTGGTTGAGCATACATGAAATCACGTAGGAAGCCACTAGTCATCTTATTTTATTTTATTTGAATTTATTTAGTTTGTTTGTGTGAAAAATATTTGAGCTATGTTAAAATTATTGTATGTAGACTGTTGTTTAAGCTATTTTGACATTTCTAATTTTGATGGTGTGGCCATAACTTTTCCAAAACCCTAAAAATAGGGAAAATGAGGACGTGCCTGGACCAATTGGGTCTAGGCGTTAGGTTGGACTCGCGAACAAATGGACATGTTCTATTGTTTATGGCTCACGACTCAAACGGATCAAAATAGACACATTTTGTATCTGTTTAGGGTCACCACTTTGGAGAAGCCCTTAGAAGAGATGGTTGTATCACCAACTTCTATTACATGACACGAAAAGGTGACTATGAGTTCTCGTTTTGTTTGTGAATCTTGTTTGCACTATTTGCATCCTAGTTCTCCTTTTGTTTGTTTATCATGTTTGCACTGTCATGTTTGCGTCCTTTGAGCACACGCCCATAAGCGGCAATTGAATAAAGAATAGCTAATTGTTGATATTTGGCATTTATTATTTTATACTAAAAATGACAAAACTAATTCTCAACCACGTAATGTGTAGGTCCTCTTTTTTTTAGGGAAAGCCATACGGCAAGCTTTATTGATGATTAAATATAGTGACATCGTTTATAAGAGTAGATAAGAAAAAACTAGGGGGAGGGGGGGGGGGGGGGCACCGTCCCAAAAACAATCAAATGATTAAAACTATGCCTAGTTAGTTCATGAGCAACTTCATTGGATTCCCTATTGCAATGCTCCAAAATAATTTCCCCAAACCCCAAAGAGAGGATCCTGCAATCATGGAAGATAGCTGCTGACGATGTTGATGAGAAGCCACCATCAAGTATAGTCTCAATGACCACCATCAAGCTAGACTGAGTCCTTCTTTCAAAGCATAAGCTTCTATCATCATAGCATCAATAACGAAGTGGAGTTCTTTACAGTTTGCAGCGATGAATTTACTAGCAATAGTACCCATACTCATGCCTCCTGTTCCACAGTCTGGATCATAAGCTGCATCGACATTTATTTTAAGCATACCTTCTGGGGCATCTCCAAAAATCAATCTTCTTTGGCGCTGGGTTTTTCTTCACTCTTCAATAATTTGTAGCAAGGACTCCAATCGACATGGCACTTCTATACGGTGGTTGTGTATTTTCACCATGTGTACTTTGTTACCTTTCCCACCATATGTACCACGCTCATGTAAGAATTATCTCTGGGTATCCAATGTTTCCCAAAGGACATGACCTCAAGTTCAAGATTAGGTCAAGGATAACCGAGCATGAACGATCTCGTACTGTACCGCTGCCGACGTTGTATTCAATATACCAATATGTGTATCTCCTCCTATCATGCAGGTATTGAAAGGCATCAAAAGTTTTCTTCGGAATTCCATTAACAGACATTTATCCTCATTTATGTTGTGAAGAGATATGAAAACTATAGTCAGAAAATGATGTATGCGCTGGTCAAGAGGGCGCACAACCCAAAGGTTCCTTAAAATTATCCAGCTGAGAAAGTTAGTAATCCGATTTATCTTCAATTTAAGCCTCTCATGCTACGCCATAACCATGATTTTCGAGTCGCCGTATAGTCGTTGTATAGTCGCCAAGTCGTCCTAGTGTGGCTAAGCCATGCACGCGACTTGACTCACGGAGCGAGTCGAGCGACTTTCTGGCTCACCGGTGACTATATGACGACTATATAATGTCAGGGAATAGTCGCCAATCGTCCCTCTTGGTCTGCCAAAAAATATAGGCTCTTCTGTCTCGGGATTTTAGAGAGAAAGGGATGAAAAGGAAGAGAAAGAGCAGAGCTCGGGAGGAGAGGCTAGAACCACCGCCGCTCCTAGCCGGCAGCACAAAGGAAGGAGAGGGGAGAGCAGCAGCACAAAGGGAGGAGAGGGGAGAGCAAGCTTGTGTTTGTGAGTGCGGCTGGCGACGCTAGGAGGATTCAGGTAACGAGGTGTTAGGTTTAGCAAGAGGAGCGGTTAGCTGGGCCGCGCTGGGCTTGGCCGGCCTGGCTGGGATAGATGACAGGCCAACTTTGCTCATATATGGCATTAATGGGCTATGAAGTGAAAGAATATTGCTCTTTTTACGGCAGACAACTTCGGAGCGACTAATCACAGCAAGTCAATGAGTCAAACGTCACTAGCCGCAGCCATGGCGACTTGGCTTGACACGGCGACTCAAAAACCATGGCCACAACATGCAAATAGCTCAAACATGCAACTGCCAGCACCATCAAATTAAATCGTAGCAAATTAAACCACACAGGATGATCGATCCAACTAATACATGGCAAGTGTATGCCCGTTTTTTTTGCTACACATGAAATGATTCACCGCATGTTTCTTGGCCGGCTATTAAACAGAACAGTCGGTGCCAAAGCACTACAGAAGAGTGAATTTCGTGGCCACTCAATCACGCTCACTTATGGCTGTTAGGTGCTGATCGATCTCCTCCGTCTTGAGTGCTCTGAAAACACGGTCTTCTTTCCTCACAACACCAACCTGCCAATCGCAACATATTAACGTAAGCACAAATCACAGAGCAAAACTAAAAAAACTCAGGAAATAAGGGGATTTGTGTATTGATCTTGAAACAACAATAATAACCTCAATCTCGGTAGCCTTGAAATCTTCCTGCAGAACTGATTGCAGTGCAGAAATCGCAATCTGAGAGCGTAGGATACACAGTTAGTGGAGGGTAACAAGCTCAGTTTCCAAATGACTATGAACAAAAAAACAAGGAAAAAGAAAACAGAACGCCAGAAATTATCAGCTTCAGTAATGTAAGCACACCCTAGTCCAGAGCCTTTTGTTTGCCTGATGGAAAACTTACCTGAACAGTTTCGTCATATGTGAACTGCGGGCTATCCTTCATTTTCTTCTCCAGAAAATTTATTGCTTCCTGCTCCTTAAGTCCGGCACTAGTTGCCTGAAAAATGTTGTCAGTAGTTTGTTGGGACAGAGAAGAGAAAGAATAAACTGAGCATTCGATCAGTACAGAATTAGGTAGAAATTGGTATAAGCTGGTGCAGAAATCTAAGTTGATTCCCAGTCTCCATTTAATGTTTGCAAGTTCCACATGCAAGGCATCCCACGACGCCTCTTGGCCCTCAGATTGAGTTTTGAATCAGTTCCAGCCATCAATTCTTATACCGGCCAGCAACCTTTCTTTTAAAACATCAGCTGTTACATGCCCGACTATGAACATAAATAATACTACGTTTTCGTACACCCTTCAAGTGCTCCTACCCTTTCCGGTTTCCCTTAAGCTGTAACAGTTTTCCTTGGTTTTAAGGCCCAGTTCTTTGATGGCTTCTCCGAGAAGCTGCCCTACCCCCAGCTTTCTGGGGAAGCCGCTTCAAAAAAATTGTGAGGCTTCCAAATTATTTTAGTCTTAGTCACTTTGGAAGCCTCGTAATTTTTTTGAACCGGCTTCCCCAGGAAGCTCGGGGTAGGACAGCTTCTCGGAGAAGCCGCCAAAAGAACTGGGCCTAAATCTATAACACGCAGCTTGGCACATGAGCAAACTTGCCATGTTAGTATCTACCCATTCATTTGTTATGTGATACAGTCGCTGATCAATTATAATACTTGGCTTCCGCGTAAAGTTGTTTGGGTTCTACAACATCTAACCGTAAATTGATGCTCAATCCTGTTTGTATTCTGCAACTGGTGCACAGGGGATTTAATTATGGGCGTGCACCACTTTCCCTTTATTTACCATGTTGAGTGCCTAACCAGGTTATCACGATTGCAGCGGAGCAATACCCTCAACCTTCCCTCTCCCCATCCCTCCACATTCCTTTACACATGCACTAAAGGATCGATCAGGTGAGACAAGTTTGATCACTCCCTTTGCATTGCTGCATCTGGCTTAGTTTATCCTCTTCAGACTTCAGAAAATAATTTTTAATTGTGATCTATCCATCATGTATTGGCCTTTAGAAGGAAGTCAGCTTACTGTTTGCCCAAATGATAAGGCAGCTTACTTTCTCAAAAACATGTATATAACAAATATTAAATAGCTAAATAGTGTAGTAGTTCCTCTAATCAAAGTTGTTTCTGTTTCCACATTAATGGGGAATGTGCGAAAAATATGAAGGGATATAGTCAGTTGAAATGTTCTAAAAGGAAGATGACCGGAAGCGACTTGAGAATCTACCTTGTACCACCCTACAAATTGATCCGTTTGGTAATGGTTTGTGCACAATTTTTTCTTCTATGTTATTCTCAAAAGGTCGGGTATACCACTAACAATTTAAAATATCATATTCATGGTGTGGATCCTATTTTGAAACCTCATGAATATTTCACTCGAGTGTGCAATGATAATCATTTTCTGTTCGCTATGAAGAAAATTTTGATTATTATGCTATCAATCTACTTTATCATATAGAAACATTTCACTACTAATTCCCGCCACAAGACGCAGGGAATCATCTAGTTACTGTAAATACCTTATGTCCAAAGAAGTGACCTGCGGGGTCACACTTGAAGAGTTGGGCATTCTTCTCTTCGTCATAGCCCAGGACCATAGCAACTGAAGAATACAGCCAAAGAAAATGAATATGGTGGGCAATAGGTCTTACACTAACTTATTTTACACCAGAGCATCATAGTAGAGTAACAATAACTGAACATACAAATATATGTAATATGACTCAACATACAAATAGATGTAATATGACAGTACTAACCTACACCAAGGGGTCTCATGTAAGCATGCTGCGTGTATATTTGTGCTTTGTCTGCTATCCTGGAAAATTAATCAGATATGCAATGTTATAATTACCGCATTGATATATGAACTAAAATACATATCATATGTAAACCACACATAAGGAACTTGACAAGGATAAGGCCCAATACCATTTCGCTAATACATCCACAGGCATCTCATAGCCCCATTTTTTACGAAACTCGGCTGCTTCGTTTCTTGCTTGGGAGACCAAGGACCTTGCATCAGCTGGGAAACAGAACATTATATTCAGAGCAGAAGGCATGACCAAGAACCCAACTTTATCACCAAACATGAACCCAACGTTATGTACTGATATATCTAATGCTACAGAGACTGTGACTTGACGAGGATACAAGGGAAATGCACACAAAATATAAAAGACAGCTTAGTTTCGTATGGTTCCCTGATTGCAACCTTTTCCTATTCTTCAAAAGAAAAAGAGCATTGTTATCTATTGCCTTATAAAGGGTGGAATAAACATAGAAACACCAATATACTATCCGGCGTCTGATGTAAATTTAAAAACAACTAGCAAAGCCTCCATGATGTCTCAGATTTTTAGTTCTTGAGTAAGAGCCAGGAATCTCTGAGTAAAGCCTAACCTAAACTATCACCGTTACCCATAAGAAATCAAGAAAAGTTGGATCATTTTTTGTAAGTAAAACATGTCCAAATCCTGCACAAATTAAAACTGTGTTAAGTTGTTAACCTATCATGACAAACATAAAATGGCACAACATTTAACTATAAGCTCCCACAAATCCACATCACTACAATCCAATACAGAATCTCACACCAGCAAAATTAGTTTTACTAGAGCATCCCACCACCTGCGGTCATATCCTAGTACTTAGAACCAGTAATACAGACAACCAAAGTTGGGTGGTGATCTATTTCCAGTGTGTTTTACTCAAAAACTGATATATGAGATTACCAAATCACGAAGCCTAACACACACAAAATCAAGCATCCCTCATCAGTTCACGAAAAAAAAAAACTCCAGGCTTCGCGGTTATCTATTACATCAGTAGTATTACTTGGAGCATAGTAGTAAACCAAAGCACAGTAACCCGAACCTGTGAGGCCGGTTGCAAGCAACCCGGTGTACTTGGTAATCGAGAAGAGGTGCGTGACGCTCGTGTCATCCAGCAACTTGTCCTGCAATCATAACCAAACCACAGGGGAACAAAAATTCAGCCTTTCAGCAGTCTGCGGCCTCTGGCAAACAACGAAACCGCGCCCGCTAGAGGAAACAAATGGCTTGGATCGACGAGCGAGTCGAGCGGCGGCGGACGACTCACCGGCACTTTCTTCTGGGTGACGACGCAGACGGAGTCCTTGCCGCGGACGCCGATCGACGTGACCCCCGACGACTTGACCGCCTTGAAGGCGTACTCTGCGCGCACCACACGGATCAGAAAACCCGGAATCGAGAGGCGGGCGAGAGCCGGAGGCTCCCCCAGATCTATTTCGGGGAAGGGGAAGAGAGCTAGGGTTTTGGGGAGTGGGGGAGAGGATTGCACGCACCGACTTGGTAAAGCCTGCCTTCTGGGGAGAAGATGGTGATGTGGCGGTCGTACCCCGCGCCCGATCCGCGGCTCATCTCGACGTCGCCGGAGATCTCTGCCGGAGCTGCAGCTGGAGCTTGGTCTCTGTCTGCTGTGCGAGTACACGCGTGTGTCTTGGGTAGGAAGAAGACTAGACGGCGCGGGTCCGCTGCGTCTTATTGGCACTAGACTGGAGGGTTGGGGCCGCTGCGTGTCCTAGTCCTCGTCGGTCACGTGCGGCCCAACTTTGTCTAATTCTCGGCCCAGCTTCGATTTCGGCCAGTTCTTCTCCTTTTCGCATTAGATATCCCAGATTTTTTCTAAAAGAATATATCCAGATTTATCTGTACTGTACTCCCTCCTTTCATAATATGAAATATTTTAGCTTTGTTAAAGGAGTGTATATAAACAATTTTTAGTGTATAGGTTTGGAGTGAATCTACACATTAAAAGAGGTCTAGATACACTCTTTTTACAAAACTAAAACATCTTATATTATAAAACCGAGGGAATATTTATCTATATGCTAAAACATGATGCAAATGTAATAAATCTGCGGCCTCTAATTGAGCAGAGAGAATAATATTTATAGGTGTGTGCTGCTTTATAAAGTATCGATGGATGGAGTAGAATTTTGAAGGTGACGAGGATCATATCGATGTCCAAATCATAGGTAAGAGCATTATCGTTCCCAAAAGACCACTATTTGGCGACTTTTTCATCTATATGGACGAAATCCGTTTCACTCGTGTTCATGGGATATTGATTTTGTCCGGATTTCCATCCGTATGGACGAAATCCGTTCCACTCGTGTTCCTGGGATATTGATTTTGTCCGGATTTTGGCGTTTTTCCATCTGGCGTTCCTAGGCCAAACTCAGCGCACTAGGAATCGCAAAACACTGTATGTAGTAAATCTCACCCTGTGGCCCACGAGTAAGTGAGGAAAACGTTCTCTCTCCTCCCACACCTCCACCTTCTCTCTCTCGTCCCCATAAGCGGGCTTGGCCGGCGGAGCTCGGCGCCGATCGTCGTCGTCTCGTTGGCAAACTCGTCATTGTCTCGTCGACGAGTTGCCGTCTCGCGCTGAACTATATGATCAAAATTATGTTTGTGTGAATTTGAGCCGAATTGTGACAAAATATCATCAAATTTGCTAAAAAATTGTCTGTCTAAAAACGTCAACTGGAAACACAAAGGACCTTTGACGATCGTCGTCTTGTTGCCAAGCTCCTCGTTGTATTGTCGCCAAGCTCGTCGCCGTCTCGCGCCGAACTATATGATCAAAATTGTGTTTGTGTGAATTTGAGCCGATTGTGATAAAATATCGTCAAATTTGCTAAAAAATCACCTATCTGGAAACATCAAGTGGGAACACAAAGAACCTTTGGGGCCCCTCTTGCTGTTCAAAAAAAATACAGTAGCTAATTTGTCACTTCATAGAGATTTGATTTCTGGGGGTATGCAAGTTGCAACTAGCAGCGTAGCCTAGCAGGTGCAGTTGTGGTTGTTTTAGCCTTTTAGGGAGTGGGATCTTTTCTGATGCGGAAATATCTGTTTTGTAGGGCATGTCTCTTCCAAAGTGCATGTGATTGGAATTGGCAAGTTACACATTTTCCTAAATTGGGAACAGTTGTCAATCTAAAACCAAACCAAACAAAACTTGATAGACTGGCATGCACCATTCTATCAAATACAAGCACCTGGCAATCAAACCAATGGATTTCTACTGGTAGATCAAACTAGGAATTCAGATTACCACCAGTTTGTGTCAACATGATTCTAATGTCGAAATATTTGGACCCCAGAAGGTATAAAACTCTGCCAATTTAGACCAGTACCATCCAGTCTGTATACCAACACAAACGGTAAACTTTCATGTGACATTACAGTATGACCACTGTTGAGGCCCCAGAAAAGATACCAGGCATTGCCTTGTCAGCTAGAACCCTAGACTAGAGCCACTACTTTCCTTTTCTCTCTACACTATATTCTTCTATATAAACTCCTATAGACAATGCCCATGTGGAGTATGCATTTGCATTCGGGATTTCAGATGCCAGGCTGCGGTTTGTCCTTCAGCTCAGCAGCTGGTACAAGCATCACTAGCTGGTTTTGCGAGTCACGCTGGCCGGTTCCAGCGGCGCCTGCTGCTGATGATGATGATAGCACACCCTCCTTCAATCTCTGCAGCCTATACTCAAGTCCGCACACATTCTCAATCACATCCACGAAAGGCTGGTCACCGTAGGGCTGCTTCACGTCCTCAGGAGAAGCAGCTCTCCCCTCAGTATAGACATCGCGGTTTCCTAGCATCACATCCAGGAAAGGATCGTCATCCAAGGCCACCGGGTCCTCATGAGAAACAACTCTGTCATTGGTGTTGATATTGGGGTATGCTAGGATTGCATCAAAAAAAGGATCATTGGAGGGCCCCGTGTTCTCCTGAGAGACAGCTCTATACTCTGGGTTGATGTTGCAATCTGCTAGATGACTAGGGTGTGTGTTTGAGCAAAGCTTGATTGTAGGTGATGTACTCTCCTGCAAACATGTTAAGACTACAGTCAATTGAATGAATCTAATCAGAGGAGATTATTCCAGGCTGAATTCGTAGTTAATTCATATTAGATCTGCAAATTGTACAAGATAAATGCAATCAAACTTTTGTCTTAGTACCTTGACTTTGACAGTCGGGTGTGAGGAAGCTCCTTGATTGGGCAGCCATCTCCTCACAGTTCTACTAGTTGACTGTGGCTTCTCCTGCTCAAGAATAATTGGCGGATGTGTAGGTACATTAATGATTTCATTCAAGGGAAGAACCTTTGAATTATCCACTGAATCAATCTTGACTGAATTTCCAGCTTTTTCTACACTTGTTCTCGAGCTTTTGAAGCGGGCATCAATGTGACTATTGCCTTCAGCCTGCAGACAGCACTAGTGTTACAAAAAATGTGACATGATATATTCAAAGAAAAAATTGGAACCGGTGTTGTTTCTTTTTCAGAAGTTTGTGACGGTACTTGAAAGATAGTTCAGTTTATGCATCTCATAACTGTATGTACTTTAGTAAAATGGATCATAAGAAATGATTTGTCATTCGTGCACTTACAAAAACCACAGATTCAAGTATGGAATGAACATCCTCACTATCACTCTTAAAATAAGTCTACTTTACAACCCTAAACTAATTTCATTTTTCAAGCCTGAACACAAAAACACTTTGAATTGCATCCTTGAACTATTGAGATAGTCCATTTTTTAACATCAGGAAGGTTTCACGAGTGGTAACAGAAGACCTGGGTGCCACACTTACATGCCAAACACGTCATTGGCATGAACAGAAAAAAACACTGCTAAGATAAACAATCTAGAAAAAAGTATAGCATCTAGATTAAAAGCTTTTACAAAAAATGTTGGAAATGGATGAAAATATTATAGAAGATAAAATTTGAATTTGATTGCATGTCAGCGACGTGGCATTGAGGTGCACCAAGTCAGTCAAAATCATTTGTGTTGGACCGTTTTAATTGTTCAAGGTACCAAGGTGGCATTACAAATGGTTTGACAGTTCAAGGTTGAAAATGAACATTTGCCATAGTTCAGGGTTGAAAAGAGGACTTCTTTTCTAGGAGAGAGTATTTACTATTTAGCACTTCGCATACAGCAGACAGAACAAAAAAGAGAGAAATATCCAAAATTATATCTTAACACTGGAAACCAAGTGAGAATGGAAACACATGCTAAAGAATCAATGAAAACACCAATTATGAATAATCATGAGATAGAAATGCATGCCTTCCGATCTCGGAGAGCAGCACACCTTGTATTTTTGAACCACTTGTCAATCTGTAAATGGATCAGACACGGGTTAGTGACACTCTTTTTCAAAAGCTGCTTATACTTCTCTACTTCAAATATCTATGTCCATGATAATTTATAAGAAACGAAAGAGCTATCAGCTAAATCTTGATGTTATGAGTAGCACTTATGACATAAATATAATTTAAAGAAGTGTACTGTATGCCCCAGTCAGTCTCGAAGGGCTATTAACTAGCAGAATGAAACTCAGGTCGATAATCAAGTGTACGTTATCTGTAGCCAGTAATATACAGCTGTCAGATTTATTCAATTGAACACGACAAACCTTTTCAAAAGAAATACCCAATTCTGCAGAAAGATTTTCTTTCACATCCCGGGCTGGAAGCTCATTTTCAGCAAAAGCTTTGCGCAACACCTAGTTTAGCCAAATTAAGAGAATATTAGAATGAGGTAAGCAAGATTGAACTTGGTGTAAAGAACACATTTTCACAGTTACAGGCACATCAGCCCAATCTGAAATCTCGTTATAACCATCAGTTGGAGTGCAGGTTAAGTGATCATGTTGCACGCACACAATATCAGTAGAGGCACCCCAAAGTTTTCAAAAAATATGATTCTTTTTGCAGATGCACTTCATGTTCTAACATGTGAATCTGTATCATTTCAACAAAAAATATGAACATCTATGGCCTGCACACAAGATAAAAAAGCAAGACTTGGAACACTTTAAACTACAACATTATTAACTTAACTCTTGTTTTGTTGATATAGACTATAGACTACGGTTGGTCGTATTTTGAATGAAAATTTATAGGTTTACATGTTAAAGAGAAATACATTCGCAATCTTTTTTCATAATTTTGGGGTGCATCGACCATAGATATGTAAGTGGTATCCCGCTAATATCCCACTTATAGTTCATTTGGTGATTTTTAGTTCAATTTTTTGACAAATATTTGAACTAGAAATCCCCAAATGAACTACAAATGGTATATTAGTGGGATACCACTTGACACCTTAATCTACCAAACAGCATGAGATGGAAATGTAATCGCAGAGGAGAAAAAATCTCAGAATTTCTATTGTGAAAGTCCAGGTAAACAGTGGTGTTAATTAGCTAGCGCATATATGCAGAATACCTTTTTCTTCAGAAAACCAATAAAAAACCTAACACGAAATGCGGACTACTCTAAAAAAGACACCCACTTGGACGTACTCCAATCAAGACATGATCAGTCATCATACAGGCGAGCCTTCTTCCTCCATGCCACACTCCTGCGACCCTCAAGCCAACCTCTTGAAGACGAGGCTGCACTCCATCCCGGCCCTCCACAGTGAGGCAACAGATGGGAACTTGGGCATGTTTATGAAGGCAATTAGATGGTGTTCCTATCTGTGTATCTGAGGGTCGCGAGAGCTGGGTGTGGACGAAAAAGGTTTGTCTATACGACGGACGATGGTGTCCTGATTATGTTTTGGGTATTGTTTCTCTTTTTGGGAGTAGGTCGCAGCATGTAAGGGTTATTTTTGCCAGTTCACCCAAAATTGAGGTATTTGTATCAAACTGATTCCTTCTAAATTAATAGGCAAAGCTCCTGCCATTTTTTTCCAAAAAAGGTAATGGTGATAATATGCTAATTAACATCACGGTTTACCTCAACTGCCTCAGGAGGAATTCGGAAAAGTTTTCTCCTCTGCGGTTGGACTTTCTCATCTGACTTGACATCAGAGACACCTCGGCAGAGTTAATTCTAACACCAGCTGAATTCACTCTTCTTTTCTTTCTCCCATCGACACCCCAGTCTTCATCTTCACTCTGCTTTTCATTCTCAGCCAGCTTTCCAAACATTTCCTGTGCAGGGTGAAAAGCAGTCAAAGATCCAACCTGTTGATCCAACTTAGTGCTGTCAAATAACTTAAGGTGCAACTAATACACAACACATGGCTAATTGAACATGCAGTTCCTCGAATTGTGGTATTGAAAAAATATATGTTTTGTTTAGCGAAATACACCTCATTAAGTCTTTTATAGTCAACCTCTCTCTTTGGCCTTTGGCAGGTAAGCATGTCCGCACGATCATCCCCAGAATCAATTCCTAAATTTGAATTGGTCTGGTAGAATCCTTCAGCATCAGTGAAATCTGCTGATATGAAGCCTGGAATATCATCATTGGGAGAATAGAGTGGACTTCCCGAACAATTGGACTCATCCGATATAATTTCTTCACCACTATCTAAGCTGCTGCTCATGATGTCATTTTCTTCAGGGTCATAGTCCTCATCACCTGAATACTCAGATAACCAATCCTCTCCTGGTCCATCCTCAGAGTCTATATGTTCAGTTGCTTCCTTAAAAATATCCTATTGAAAGCAAGTAGTGTCAAGATTGACTGAATAGGATAACATCCCTGATCGTAAAAACTATAAAAGAAGTGGATGTGAAAAATGAAAAGGACTTACTTTAGAGGGACACGTCACTGTAAGGCTCATTCCTAAATGTGCATTGACAGCTTCTAAAATTTTCATCTTACACGAACAGAACTTACAAAGCCACCCATGACCACCAATTGAATGAACTGAGATAGTACAATACAAAGACAGGTACATTATAAGCCAACAATTGCATCGGTCCAATGGGTACGCCGAAAGAAAGGAATGAATGGATAAAAATATGAACGCTCACATAACAAGTAAATTATTTCATGAACGTAGGCACTGATGAACTGAGCTAGAATATGGTAAGGAGTAAGAAACTAGGAGACAATATTTAAAAAAAACTGAATTCAAACTGACAACTTATTCAATAAAGGATAGTCATCCATAAAAGATGTGTAAGATAGACATTGTCTGGTTAAGATTATTTGGTATTGGAAAACACAGTTTCATAATTTACATCAGTAAAGAACTACATATTTTTTTGATTCCATTTGCTACTATAGTTTGCACAAGTAACATGGAAACATAACCAGAATAAGTTTTTTTCAGGTGATCAAGATGAAATTGCTAAGCTTTACACCAACCAAGGATGCGTGTATGCATGTTACAAAAAATTGTGCAGCCTAATAGTTTGAAACAAAAACAAGAAAGAATACCGACTTGTGTCTAAAGGAGGTTCCAAACATTTCTGGTGGTACGCCATTTTGCAGGCCCCTTCACAGAAGATAAATTTATTGTTGGGAACTGAATCTTGAGACTTGCATCTTGAACATATGATCTAGCAAAGAGAATATTGAAAATCCATCAGTTGCATAATTGCATGGAAATGGGGAGTATGACATTGATTTGATGATACACATACATTTTCAGGATTGCCAGAGTGATCTGGAGGCATCACAGAATCATCCATGTTCCCGCTAGAACTATACAAATCAAGTTGATGGATAATATCACGGATAGCAATTTTGCATTTAATGATCTGTTTAGTAGCACGCTGTAGCTCCTTCTCTGGCTTTAATTTCTCTCGGCTGTTTGGAAAAGTAACCTTCAGTTAATATAACTATCATACTCTTGCTTCACTGCAAGGAACTTAAAAGCAAAAGGGCAGAAAGAGGAAGGGGACATATGCAACAGGAAGTGTAAGTGCAAAACATATATTAGTGATCAATAATATGACCTCTTTGCATGATGCTATCATTACAATTGAAAAGAAAATCATACTTAGCTTACACTATTCAGTGACAAAAGCTACTCCGCTACACTTTTTATCTAAAAAAAATGGGCGTCAAGTCGTGAACTAATCAAGTCCGATGGGTAGTTCCAACAAATAAGCATATCAACATTATTTTTAACTAACGAGAATCTAAATGATCAGTCATCAATAGCCACTACGAATCAACTTAGGAAGGATTGTGATCCTCCTATAAGAAACAAGCTGCAAATGTTAAAACTACATGAGTTTTGATATGTGTTGAAGGCAAAAATATTTAGAAACCTCATAGATAAATTCATGCACATAGTTGTTCTAAACAAACTGGAGTAACCTAAAATCGTAACATACTTTACATTTGTTCATGCTGGGCTCTGGAAGATAATTATAAATACTCTTTTTCCTTTTTATTTATGGAAATTAGTAAGATCAGCTGAATTTAAGCTCCTCCTTCACCAGAAGTTATCAATAGTGAGAGAGAGTTTAGCGCACACCTGTGCCCATTCCAGCCATCTCCAGAGTACGCATCTAGTAAATTCTGCTCCGCTTTTATTTTAATCAGCAAATACTTTGCTCTTCTTTCCAAGCGAGTTGCCTCATCACAATCAGTATTGTGCCTTCTCCGTTTCCGGTTCCTCCTCCTAACTGGTCCTGTTGCAGTTTTTCCAGTAACGCCATTTGAAGCCCGCCGCTGGCTCAGAGGACTACGATAGTACTTGTTCTTTATATATTTTGCCAGATTAGCATTCCTGGCTGTTCTTACTGTTCTCTTGGGAGGAGTACAATGTTCCGGCTTATAACTGCTGGTGGTATTGCGGCGACTTGGTCTATTTGGTAAAGAAACCAACTCGGAAGAGGACTGTTTCCTCCGTTGTGATGATCTTCTAGGGATAGAGCATACCGGCTTCTTTTCTGAAGTATCCATTGTAAGAACTGGAGAGTATCACATCCAACTGAAACCTATTACAATAAATATATGTTAACTGGAAAGTTGAATGAGACATCACGAGTATTTGATGAAACTATCTAACATATTTGGTAGTAACAGCTAACAAGAAGAAAATGCACTGGCTATAGCGCGTTAAGAATAAAATAGACATTTGCTCCTTTCACACTATCAAACATGCTCAGTTTTTAGAAATAAGGAAAGCTCTATGGTGCAACCGGATTCCAGCGCGGCGAGCGACGCTTCACATGCCAGCCCCCATGCCAGTGTGACAGCACCTCACATGCACGTCCACGGCTGCTGGCGGCAATCCAACGGCGTAGAAGCCCAGCTAACTGTTAGTGACCGCCTACGTTAGCCCTATGAACTGGCATCAAAACACCAAGGTGCATAACACATGAAATCACCATCCATACACCCAGCCCAGGCGCAACACAAGAAGCCAGACATGCCAAGCCAAGACCATGACCATAGCATGAAAATGTGTCCAGGTGTCTCAGGCATCGCGAGGCTGTGGATGAGTATCCGACAACAATGTTGCGGGGCAAGCCAGAGGAAGAAACAGCATCATAACAGTGCCCTAGCTTTCCAAATGATCTAGGCGTCTAGACAGAGGAAGCCAGACGAAGAAGGATGCCATCCTCACACAAGGGGATCAATTGGGAGGGGACAAGCGTTACAAGAAGATCTCATTCAGGAGTCGGAACAATCAATTCATCAGCAAATAGGTCGCTTTTTATCGCATACAAAGTTGTCGAAATGGAACTTGCTGATAGCGGTAGCGGTAGAGATTCTACGGAATCTATGGATCCATGGAGGGTTCGATTAGTCTTCCGCCGTGTACCCAGGTCAGACCACGCCGGTAGCCGTTCTAGACCGACCGGAGTTTCCTCTGGCTCCACCTCGCTTGGGGCACAGTTGAACCATCTTCCGGGTCCCGTCGTCGCCACAGGCGTGGTCCAATTCACCGGAGACTAGGGTCGGCCGGCGGCGCTCACTTGCTTCCTCGGAGCAACGATCAATCCCACCCAGGTTCCTGGACCCCGTAGGTGTTGGTCGGAGCAACGAGGAAGAGGAAGAGAAATGCGATAAGGCCAGGGCTAGCTTACCGAGAACCGAAGCCCCGGCGGATCTCCGCTCCAAGCAAGCCCAGCGGCAGCGGAGGGGAGAAGGGGGGCACCTCCGAGACGATAATCCCGTCGACTGGAAGGAAACTCCGGTGGGAGGGCTGTGCACGGGAGGCGGCGGCCGGCTGGGCGAGGGAGGCCGGAATCTGGGGAGGTGAATCTGAGAGAGAAAGAGGGTGAGGAAGGTTTATGGGGAAGAACACGGCCGAGGTGTAAACGGGGATTAGACTGGAATTTAGATTTATTATTTTTTTGACAGCCACGATTAAATGTCGAATTTAGTAGAGCGCGACTCCAGATGCAAAGTGTATATGGGGGGTGGCGAGGCACGTTTCCACATGGACGGTAGCATTAAAAAAAATTGATCGAATTTACACACCACCACATGGTACACACTCGTTCGAATTGAGGAACAGATGTGGGTTAAATATAAAAATTTAAAATTGTCTTCTTTTTTTTTAGAGGTTAAAATTGTCTTCTTGATAGGTGAACCTAGAGAATGAAAAATTCCTAAAAACCATGTTTGGAAGTTTTAGAAAAATCTTACAAAAAATATGATAGGTTAGAAAATTGATGTTCTATAAACATGGAACTAAATAAGTTCAATCTTATGTCAATTCTCATGCATGAGTTGAAGGCTCCGTCACTAATACTTTCTCCGTTTCAAAATAAGTGATTTGGATTTGTCTAAATTCGCATACATCTAGCCACATTTTATAAGAATCCTGACGCATCTCCGTGGAGATTGCCTAGACCCCCTGAGTTTTATGTCCCGCCTGGCCTCGAAACTCCTACCCACACTCCCTCCTACCCCGTGAGGAACAGATGTGGGTTAAATATAAATTTTAATACTCCCTCCTACCCATACTCGAATTGAGGAACAGATAGCTTTATCTAGATACGAGTATATCTAGTTTTAGTGCTAGATACATCTATCTGTATCTAGACAAATTTAAGTTAACTAATAACCAATACTCGAATTGAGAAATAGATGTGAGTATTAGTTAACTAAGCTTCATTTAGATACGAACATATCTAGTCACGTTTTAGTGCTAGATACGATAAATTTAAGTCAACTAATATGGGTTAGGGGGAGTAGGATTATTTTCTTGATTGGTGAAGCTGGAGAAAGTATGCATGTGAAACAAAGTAAAAATGAAAACTTCCTAAAAACCATTTTTGGAAGTTTTAGAAAAATCTTACAAAACAATATGACAGGTTAGAAAATTGATGTTATGTAATCATGGGAAAGAATAAGTTCAAACTCATATTTGGTTGGGAGTAAAATCTTATGTCAATTCTGCTAACGGTAGCGGCACGGCAAAATTATTTGCTATAATCAGACATAGCTATCATAAAATTAACCCTACTGCATCGCCGTGGAGATGGTCTAGGGGCCCCTTAGTTTTATTTTCGCCCCAACCTCGAAACTCTAAAGACCGACCCTATTTGCACTATATTTTTCCTTATAAGGATGTTGTATCACTATAAAAACATAGTTATAGGTAATTGACATACCCATGGTGCACGTGCTAGATAGTACATCATGTGTAAATAGCCATGGCGCACCGATTAGCAGTGCCCGACAGGTAGGTCACTTACATGTGGCCCATCTGCCAGAGGTGCGCCACCACTATGTGTGGGCAAAGGGTGTCTAGGGCAGCACCCCACTTACACGCGGCGCCACTATGTGTGGACAAGGGTGTCTAGGGCAGCACCCCACTTACACGCGACGCATTGCTCACATGAGGCACATCTATGTCATGCGTCACAGGTAAGGGTGCTGCCCATTTTCAACTCAATACCACCATCATCCCTCGCGTGATCACCTTTTTAGGTTTGTTAAAAAATAAATGAAAATAATAAACACTTTAAAAAATAAAATCCTTTTAGATATAGGTAGGCTACGTGGTCTAGTTTATAGGAAAATTAACAAACATAAATTTCGACATTTTTTTTAAAAAAGTCATGTCACGGTAAAACGGTTATAACTTTTGCAAACGATATAAAAAAATTAATATATCAAAAAATGGCAGAAATTCTACATCTTGAAGAGGTAATTCTCTTGCACTTTCGCAGACTCAAGTTGGTTAATAGACTAAAATCAAATTGTTACCGGTTTTTCCGAAGTTTGCTCTTCACCAATATAAGCCTTGCATAATGGAAATGGCATCTTTCATGTGCTTAGAGTGATCGAATACTTACCTCTCTATACATGAAGATCATTGCTATGTCAAAGAACATGTAAAAATTATCTAATGATCATGTATTATTTGATTGATAACTGTTAACTAATAACCTAGTAGCTATAGTACGTAATCTCGAAACTTGAGCAAAAAAGAATGTCAAACATATTAAGATGAGATCTTTTTTATAAATCCTCGTCAAAACAAACAAGACGAATCGTCAACTAGATTAATGACTTAAAAGATGATTTATTTTAATTTTTTTATTGCGGAAAGATCCTTGCACGAATAAAGTCTTTATCCCTTTCATCCATATGGGGACGGATTCTAGCTCCCATGTCCCCGGATGGACTAGTTTCATGGCCCATGTCTTAGAACTAGATTAATCGTTTTTTGGTTTCATTTTAGATGACGATCGACTATGTTGAGTTATGACGTCTTTTAACATACCATGTTGTGCCTAATTGTGTGCTTCGAGTAATGGCCCTTTTACATTTCAACTTTCATGTAGATAATAAAATGAGGAAAAAACTACGCTCATGTTACTAGTTGTGAATCACGACATCTTAGGCACTAAAAATGAGATTGCCGTGTTTGAGATTTCATTATGGTCTCATTATCTAGGAGTAGAGGGGTATCTAGGAGGTATATTCGTCTAGATAAGAAGAGCAATTGACTATGCTGAGTTATGGTTTCATTGCCACGTGTGTATCTTCATCTTGCATTCTTCGTCTTGAAGTATATATTCTGATGTCCTTATGATAAGTGTATGTGCAGATGATTGGTTGATTCGTAATAACGATAGTCCAGAGCATATATCTCCATCGTCATGAAGAACAAGATCTCATTCTTGAACTATTCAAATCGAAGTCATAGCTTCTGACATACCTCAAAACCGCCTTTTATAATCGCCCTATTAAAGGTGGCTTGTTTATG
The DNA here is from genome assembly GCA_030063025.1 of Avena longiglumis. Lineage (NCBI taxonomy): Eukaryota > Viridiplantae > Streptophyta > Magnoliopsida > Poales > Poaceae > Avena > Avena longiglumis. The sequence continues at coordinate 66,489,940 of CP125978.1, read as the reverse complement.
ACAATCAAAACATATCTTTCAGTGGTTGGTATTTGGTATTTTTATGTTCTAAGAACTAAAACGTAAAATAAGCTATTATGACAAATCAAATGACTTATGAAGATATTGTCCCTAGGTTTGTCATGTAATTGGATTGGTTTAGCACTATTGTTTTTCTAACAATATGCTCCAGTATTTGTGTATATTATCAATATCCATGATCAGGAAACGAGATCATATTACAACACATGAGTTAGTCCTACAAGAGGGACTAGGAACATTCTTCGTGTTTATATCTTTACACATGCACGTGAGTTTTTATCTGAATCTCATATTCGAGATATATAAAAATTACAACATAAAAATAAACATTAATAATGAACTTGGAGTTTATCAATAATAATTAGTTATTATTGCCTCTAGGGCATTAAGTCCTTGAGCGCCCCGCCCGCCCGCGCCTCAACCTCGAGGTCGTCCCCATCCTCTACCAACCTCAGTAAGTGCACATCTGTCGTATCCAGGATCCTCTCCACCACTCTGGCCCCACACGCCGCTTCTTCTTCCACCTCAAATGCCTCGCAGATGACCACGACCCTGCCTTGGTCGACGCTTAGTTCCAATCCCTCACCAACCTCCACGAGATCGAGGTTACCTTCATGTGCAGCCCATCGTCGCGACCTAGGAGGAACCACGCGCTAACATCGTCTTCGCTCCGCCTGGCATCCACCCTCGCTATGTCCAAAATTGATGGATACAATTTTTTCCATGTGTCCAAAATTGATGGATGCAATTTTCCCCATGTATCGTGTCATTGTCGAATTTTCACCACCTAAAGGACCTCACAATACATTAGGTTTCCTTGTTGGAGGAATTCTTGCATTGCCCGCTCTCCGGTTTCCATGCCCTAGGGAGCATGTTGTTCTGGAACATCTTTGCTGATGGCCAGCTCCACATTAGCTCGCCGACTCATTGGAGCATTGACTTTGCACACATGATGGTCGTAGAACTTGTCATCGAGGACACAACTCACCTTGAAAGGTTGCTTGCAATTTTTGTAATTGGGGCCAAAACTCTTCGGGTAACCGGGGTTCATAAACTAGAGGTGCTTGGCCAAGAGTGGCTTTTCTAATAGAGTCAGGCCTTACCGGTTGATGGCGCTGCGTCAACGTGGGAGCGCTTCGTCGAAAAACCCCAAGAGCAAGGTGTGATGCAGCATAGCAGCAAGTCTACCCTCATTAAGAAACCAAGGTAATCGAACCAGTAGGAGGAAGGAAACGTCTCAAAGTTGTTGCAGGCAACGTGGAAACCTGTACAACACAAACTCAAGACTTTGCCCCAGCTAACAATGAGGTTGTCAATCTCACTGGTTGCTGTAACAAAGGATTAACTGTATGGTGTGGAAGGTGATGATGGTTTGCAGCAAGTAAACGGTAACAGTGGAAGATGTATCAATAGTAAAGATTGGACCGGGGTTCATAGTTCACTAGAGGTGTACTTCTTAGATAAACAAACATCGCATGTTGGGTAAACAAATTATAGCAGGGCAATTGACAGGACTGAGCAAGGCATAACAATGCAATACTAGATATAAAGATCCTATGAGATTCGATTGGGCAATACAACAAGATACATAGACCGCCATCCAACTGCATCTATGACTAGAAGTCCACCTTTGGGTTATCATCCGAACCCCCCTTCAGTATTAAGTTGCAAGCAACGGACAACTGCTTTAAGCAAAGTGTGTAAGGTAAACAATCCACTTGTTTCATGAACAAGAGAGCGTTGTTTTTCCCTAGTGGCAACATCACATCTACAACCTTAGAGATTTATGTCACTTCCCTTGATTAAATAGAGGCATGAACCCACTATCGAGCATAAATACCCCCTCTTGGAGTCATTAGCAACTACTTGGCCAAGATAGCTACTAACAACGGAGAACATGCAAGATCAAAAACAACATAGACATGATAGAATCGATAAGAAAAAACCATTAATCAACCTGACATAGTAATCTCAATATCCATTGGATCCCCGCAAACACAACATGCATGATTACAAATAGATGAGATCTTGATCATCAACGGAGACACAATATCTAGACATGAAAGCACAAAGGAGAAGATACAACTATCTAGCTACTACATGGACATGTAGTCCAAGGTGGAACTACTCACGCTTCATACCGGAGGCTGTCATGATGAAGAAAAAGGCCTTCGGGATGATCTCCCCTCCGGCTGGGTGCCAGAAAGAGCTTCAGATCCTCCCGATCTAGGGATGATGGTGGCGGCGGCTACAGACGGTTTCGTGGAATATTGATCGGGTACTTAGGGTTTAGGCATCGGGGGCTTCTTATAGGCAAAGAGGCGAGGCTGGGAGGCGGCCAGGGGGGCCACACCCTGCCCAGGCGCGGCCTAGGGTGGGACCGCTCCTGGGGGGTGCGACCGCCCTGTGGCTCCCCTTCATCTCTCCTCTGGACTCCGTGTTCTCCTCGGTGAAATATTGACTTTGGCTTTTATCCCGTCCAATTCTGAAAATATTTCCTTACTAGCTTTTCTGGAACCAAAAACAGCATGGCATGAAGGGTAAACAAATTACAGCGGGGCAATTGACAGGAACTGAGCAAGGCATAACAAAGCAATTACTAGCCAGAAAAATCCTATGAGGTTGATTGGGCAATACAACAATATACATAGACCGTCATCCAACTGCATCTATGACTAGAAGTCCACCTTCAGGTTATCATCCGAACCCCCTCCAGTATTAAGTTGCAAGCAATGACAAGCCTTTAAGCAAAGTGTGTAAGGTAAACAGTCCACGTGTTCCATGAACAAGAGACCGTTGTTTTCTCCCTAGTAGCAACAACACATCTACAACCGAAGAGATTTCTGTCACTTTCCTTGGAAACTAGAGGCATGAATCCACTATCGAGCATAAATACCCTCTCTTGGATTCACTAGCAACTACTTGGCCAAGATAACCACTAGCAACGTAGAGCATGCAAGATCACAAACAACACAGACATGATAGAATCATAAAGATAAAACCATTAATCAAACCAACATAATAATATCAATATCCATTGGATCCCCGCAAACACAACATGCATGATTACAAATAGATTAGATCTTGATCATGAATGGAACTCACAAGATCTATACATGAAAGCACAAAGGAGGAGATACAACCATCTAGCTGCTACATGGACCCATAGTCCAAGGTGGAACTACTCACGCATCATACCGGAGAGAAGGCCTCTGGGATGATCTCCCCTCGGCGGTGCGGGAAGAACTTGAGATCCCCTCGATCTAGGGACGATGGTGGCGGCCTGACGAGGCATGTTTGTGGATTTCGATCGGGTACTGTCGGGGTTTCGCATCGGGGCTTCTTATAGGCGAAGGCGAGATCGGGGCGCCATGGCCACCAAACCCTAATAGCGTGGGCCACCTGCCACTGCGTGCAGGGTGGGCCTGCCTCTGGCCCCTCCGCCTCCTCCGACTTCTTGTTCCCACGGAAAGTTATTGACTTTGACGTTTGTCCCGTCCAATTCCGAGAATATTTCTTTACTAACTTTTCTGAAACTAAAAACAACAAAAAACAGGCATCTAGCACTGTTGCAACTTGTTAATAGGTTAGTACCAGAAAACATGTAAAAACACCTCAAAGTGTAGACAAGCAAAGCAAAGTATATACAAAAAAAGCATGTAGCATCAAAAATTATAGATACGTTTCCAACGTATCACAGCCACACACACCCTAGGCGCGGGTGGGCCATGTCCCGCACCTAGGCAGGGTGTAGGGCCCCTGGCCACCGCATCGGCCTCCCCCTTCGCCTATAAGAAGCCCTCAATGCAAAAAACCTAAGTATCCGATCAATAATCCACGAAATCTTCTGTAGCCGTCACCATCGTATTCCCTAGATCGGGGGGATCTGAAGTTCTTATCGGCACCCTGCCAGAGGGAATATCATCCCGGAGGCCTTCTCTCCGGTATGATGCGTGAGTAGTTCCACCTTGGACTATGGGTCCATGTAGTAGCTAGATGGTTGTATCTCCTCCTTGTGCTTTCATGTATAGATCGTGTGAGATCCGTTCATGATCAAGATCTAATCTATTTGTAATCATGCATGTTGTGTTTGCGGGGATCCGATGGATATTGAGATTATTATGTTGGTCTGATTAATGGTTTTGTCTTTATGATTCTATCATGTATGTGTTGTTTATGATCTTGCATGCTCTCCGTTGTTAGTAGCTATCTTGGCCAATTAGTTGCTAGTGACTCCAAGAGGGGGTATTTATTCTCGATAGTGGGTTCATGCCTCTAGTTTCCAAGGGAAGTGGCAGAAATCTCTTCGATTGTAGATGTGTTGTTGCTACTAGAGAGAAAACAACGGTCTCTTGTTCATGGAACATGTGGACTGTTCATCTTACACACTTTGCTTAAAGCAGTTGTCTGTTGCTTGCAACTTAATACTAGATGGGGGTCGGATGATAATCTGAAGGTGGACTTCTAGTCATAGATGCAGTTGGATGGCGGTCTATGTATCTTATTGTATTACATAATCGAATCTCATAGGATCTTTTTGACTAGTAATTGCATTGTTATGCCTTGCTCAGTTCCTGTCAATTGTCCTGCTGTAATTTGTTTTTAATCTTCATGTCATGTTGTTTATCTAAGGAGAGCACCTCTAGTGAACTATGGACTCCGATCCAATCTTTACCATTGATACATCTTCCACTGTTATTTGTTTACTTGTTGCAAACTACCTTCCACACCGTACGTTTAATCCTTTGTTATAGCAAACCGGTGAGCTTGACAACCCGACTGATTTGTTGGAAAAAAGTCTTGAGTTTGTGTTATGCAGGTCTCCGCGTTGTTTGCAACACCTGTGTGACATTTTCTTCCTCCTTCTAGTTCGATAACCTCGATCTCAACTGAGAGAAAACTTGATGTTGTGCTCTTCACACCCTACGCTTGGGGTTACCAACGAAGTGCCACGTCGAGCACCGTCAGCATGGAATATCAAAAATTATAGATACGTTTCCGACGTATCACCGGTCATACATATGTTGTTGTCAGTGATTTGTGATTCATGCTGTATATTTGTATTGCTTCATATTAATGTGATATACATTGAAAACATTATGAAATATTGTATAATATTTGTATGAGCCGATATTTGATTAAAAATAACAGAAATAATTCAAGTATGTGCAAAATCTATGTAGAATGTTTCTAAAATCACTAATTATACAAGATTTCATTATGGTTTCAAGAAAAATAAAAAAATATACCATATCGATGTGAAACCCAGTCGAATCTGAGGAGGGACCTGGCACAAAATATGAGGTACTTGGCGGATTTTTTTTGCCGATAGGAGCCGGCTCCATTAAAAATGTGTTTATGGTATTGGGCTCTTTGTCACCTAGCGCCAAAGTATTTCAGGTAGAGCAAGAACAATAGCACCACCGACTGATGGCTAAATACCCATGCCAAGTCATCTATAGCTCTCTTAAATAAACATCTATACAACAAGTTGGCTATTAAGTTGGTCTATCAAATATTTAAGTCTTAAATGTTTGCATGTGCATGGAATTCCATGCAAGACTCACAAGGATGTGAGCCGCTGGTTATAACACATACAGCAAGCTACATGCAGGCTCTAAGTTTTTGATTCTTGTGCTATAGCCGGGCTGGAGGTGAAGATCCCACTCTTTTCTCTCTGCTCACTTCTCTCTCATCCAGCTAGGATTTGACAAATATAAAATAGCTTATAAGTAGCTGAGTCAACTCTATTGTACCTGCTCGTAGAAGTAGCAACCTTCTTAAATCTTGTGTAGATATTCCTTTGCATGCTCCTTTTTTCTATGCTCACTAGTATTCTCTATAGGGGACGTACACCAACTTTATGAACTCAATGCGCACCGTGAAAGTTTTAACTCTATTTTGGCCCACAATTGAGTCTTGTTATTACCATTCTAAGTGTTTCCCCTGCTTGGAGAAGCCGCGCATTGTTATGAGTATTCATCTTTTCTATGACAACATGAATATTTTATTGGCATATCAGGTAGTCTAGCTTTAACATATACAACTTCTTTCTTTTTGTGGCTATAAGTAAAACTTAAGATGTATGTGGAACATGTGTTTTAGTGTGACTTTCTAGATCAATTGAATATCTTGGGACCCATGTGGAAAAATTGTGTTGATGAATTACGATGACGCAGATCTAGATGTCGATTTACCAAGTTCATTATTTTGAATGTAACGGTGCTAAAGAAAGGCAAATTTGTAGTTCCAGAGACCTACAACAATGAATGGATTGCTATTCAAGGGAGTATGTTGCAAGTGAATAATAGGGCTTCTTGAGACGCTCAATTTAAATTCAAATGCGGTTTGGATAATTTCATCAACTACTCAAGCATCTATGACTTGTCATTGGCAGATCTTTTAGGGCCTTGTGTTATGAATGAGGTGGTGCTCTTTTAGAAGAAGTATATTAGTGATATTTTTATGGCTAACCTTGGACTGCTCGTTTTGTAGATGTAATTAATGCCCAAAGATTGCACTGTCTTTTACTCGTGTTGTAGACTGGGGTAGGGCATGTTTGATTTGCGGGATAGGAAAAACACATGAATATAAAGTACATATTAGAGTGTCATGTCCAGCTGGATCCAATAGGATTTGGAACCTACATTAATTTTCTTCAAGGAGTGTTTGAATCGTAGGAAAAATAAAGGAGTTGTAACATGAGGCTTGGGTGGATGGAAAATTTCATCCAAAACATAGTGCAATGCAATCCTATGGAAAATATTCTAAGGTTGTCATCCTACCAATCAAATTATTCCCATATGAAATTTTTCTAAGAATCAAAATCCTCCAAAATTTCCTATGGGATTCCTTTGAATCAAACAAGTCCTTAATCTCCGAAGATTGTTTTCTCTTTTGGTCCAAAACTCGAACATGTTATTGACTCCTCTATTTACACTGTAAACTATGAAGGTTATCTTTAATTGCCCCAGAGTATGCCATGCAAAAATACTCTTTCCGCCAAAATTGCAATGTGATCTAGCCGGTTTTTGGCTTTCTACAGCTACAATGTTCCTTTTTTTACTTCTGGCTTGTGAATGGTAAGCATTGATTTTTCATTATTTTTGCTATTAGGCTATCAGTCAGCATCTACGTAATCAAGCCTGTGGTCAACCGAGTTGTCAAAGTTTGAGAGTTTTTTTGTAAGAAATTAAGGGGAGACCTGCCTGTTTTTTATGGGAAAGCCATACGCGGCATTTTATTAAGGAGCCAACGAAGTTACATCATCCATTACAAATGGAAAAATAAAACTAGGTGGAGCAAACTAGGGGAGACATGTGCGGTGACCCAGCATACCACTACATGATGTAGTACACTATAGTCGTTGACATAACACCAATAAAACACCGTTCACTAGTATTACATCCCTCAGAGTAGTACAACAGAAACACAGCAGGTTCAAGACATGACTATAGGTTACAACTCAACTCTTTACACAAGATCCAGAGAACACTCTAGGTTAAAGAGAGAGAGAGAAATAAACTTCTTACAAAGAAGAATCAGAAATAAACAACTCCAAAATTATAATACTATTAAGTCTAATATATTAACTAATGGTCTGGCATTGCTGCTGTTGCAATACACTACAGAAATAGGTTCTATGTTAGAGATTCTATTCTTATCTAATCAGCAACTTCGTCTTCACTTGAGCTGATGTATATGTTGACTTTCTTGACTTTATTGAAGAGCTTTAGCTTTTGATGATGATTCCTGGAGCATGGCTTGATGTAGTCATCGTCTGTACTGGCTTTAGAACCTAGCAAGGGTTAAGAAGATACTTTGAGTACGAGCGTACTCAGCAAGTCCACTAGAAAAGGAGTGTTTGATGTACTATATCTACAGCCACAGACCATAGGTCGTAGGCAATGCAAGTTTTCATAAACATTTCTTCAAAGGTTGCTTTTATTCTGAAAAGCTATGTCCGTCAGCCTTCACGGGTTTACGGAACCTTCATGGGGTTCCTTTCTGCTGCGTTCAGCTCCTTCCGAACAGGGAGTAACAAGTTACCGTTCTTACACTCTGCAGAGGTGCGTCACTTTACCCATGAGAGACCTTAGGTTTTGTTGCACGGCCGAGAGTATGTCCCCGTTCAAACTTCCTTGGTTTGAGGGCCAACCTAAGATCCAAGCCAATCACTGTCTTCTCCGCGACCCCGCATGTCTCCTTGGTGTACCCCATGCCCACCTTTTGAATTACGGCACTGGTTTATGCAACTGTCGTCAGATGTCGGAACTATCGTGGGACATTGAGGATCCACCCATATCTTGCATATCCTCTCTAATTACCATAAATAATATTCACGCTTTAGTGATAACAACCACGACCGCACATCCAGCTCCATGCAAGAGGAAAAGATACGGTGACTTCTCCGTCCCATTCCAAATCTCATGGTCAACACGTAATATACTGGCAAGAATCCATGGCGACATTGGTTGTTAATTCCTAGATAATATGTTCCTTTACCACGAACTCTTATAGTAGGTTATTACCTCATGGTAAATAACCTATAATCACATCATTATGAAAATAGTGTTTTCGACCCTTTTCAAATGCGGTGATGACAACTGGATTTGTAAAATACTTTCTGAGAAAATAATCAAAGGACATGAGCAAGTGTGAACTTGCCTTTTGTGATTGCAAGATTATGCATTCACGGTCCTCAAAACAATATAAGATCCAATATCTGAAATCAGCATCATTGGTTCGGTAAGGACTAATGTTTAAAGAAGCAAGATGCAGTTATGCATAAGTAATGATATGCATTTTTTAAAACTCCCAAAGTGAATCCCCGATGTTTTGAGTGAAGTGTATCTAGGTGATTATTTTAAGAGTTGGTTTATCTTCAAATTTTACTTTATAAGTAATGTCATTTATAAGGAACTTAAGTGATTACAATTTTAAGTATGCAGATAAAGTATAAAGTAATGTGATTATGATTAATTGTTATTTGGTGACTAAGATAAAAGTCCTTGGTTTTAATTGTTAAGAGTTGGAGAATTTATGATGGGATTATTGTTTGAAGTGGCAAAAAGAATAACATTTGAAGAAAAGATTTCCTTCTTAAGGTTTAAACAACCCTGATAGCTTTTAGAATATGATGGATAAAATGTGATTGATATTGTTTATGCTTGCTTGAATAGTCTGGACTTGAGATGTCTTGATTGAAATAGACCAAAGTTAACTATAAAATCATAAGTAGTTTATTAGACATAATTTTTTATAAGCTTTAAGACTAAAGTTAACTTTAAAAGGGTAAGTAAACTTAAGATGTAATATATTTTAATTATTCCCAAGTTTTAGATTTATGATAGGTATAACTAAGGTGTGGAATTATTCACTTTATATTTTAAGTGAATGATTTAGATTAAATTGGTTTTGCTTATGAAGAAAATAATTTGTATTTATTTAATGGAATCATAATTAGATGGTATTAGTAATTTGTTAGATTTTAAAGTTATGTTAGTAGTGGTTAAGATATAATGCTTTTTCACCATATTATATAAATGGGTGACACCCAATGTTTATTTAAAAGGATTTTTAATAATATTTTTAAAAGATATTTTAAAGTTAAAAGTTATACTTAAGTTTGATTATGAATTCAAGTGATGGGTTTGGAATTAGTACCAAGACACTAATTACTCAAGGTTTCATAAGAATTGTAATTATTTCTTACTTAAGAATTGTTTTAAAGAATTCACAAAATAGGTATTAGGTAAGGCTTTATTACTTAAAATATTAAAGACTTTCCTAATGATATATTTAATATTTTTCTAGTATAATATATTTATTCAAGACCTTAAAAATTAATTTTATTTATTTTTAAGTATTATCTTTATTTTTATAAAATTCATCAAAGAATTAAGTGTCTTTAAATATTTGCTTTATGTTTTATTTGTAAAACTCTAAGTGAGTATTTTTATAAAATAATAGAGTTCTTTTGACACACCAAAATGATTTTTATTTATTTTTAGGGTTTTTGTTTTATTTTAAAATTTTCATTTAAGATTTAATGGTGTTAATAATTATTTTACTTTAAATTTATTTTAAACACTTAAAATTATATTTTTATTAGGTAGATATTATTTTTGTGGCCATTTTGATATATCATATGTATTTTTAGGATTTTTCTATAATTTTCTATAGCTAAAAATGTTTGGGGTTATTATAATAATTCATTTTTTTATTTCTAAATCCAATTCACTTGGGCCGTTTGGTTGGGTTCGTGGGCTGGCCTGTCCCGTCTGGGTAGGGCATGGGGTCACTTTGACCCCCGACCCATCTCTCTCTCCCTCACACGCGAGCACACACACAGGCACAATCCTTATCCCATTCCTCTGCCTCTCCCACACACGCATTGGTCGCCGCCGCCGACGCCCTCCCTTCCATCGCCGACTATATCCAGCGCCGTTGGTCGCAGCCGCTTGCTAGGCTGGATGGCCCGGGTATCCTCCATCGGTTTCCTGCCGCCTCGATGCTGCCCTGTGCTGCACGACCCCTAGTTCATGGCTAACCCTAGCCGTGCAGGTCGGGTGTGCCGGTGCCACAGCGGCCCTTCATCGATTCTCGCGCTTCCTCTACTTCGCCATGATCAACGATGCCCCTGTTGTGTCACTCCTCCCTCCACGACCACTACCTGCCGTAGTCACCAAGGTTGTCCATGGCCTGATGGTGGTTTGGTGTTGTGTTAGTGGTGGTCTGATGGTGCTGAAGAGGTGATTCTTCCTCTTCTATGATGATGCAAGTGGGACGACATGAGTGCAACCCCGGCGCCATGATATCTGGTGGCCTCGCTGTGAAGTGGTGGTCGGTAAATACAACCTCAGGTGAGTATCGATGTGGTAGCACAGCCCTGCTTTGCCACGCCGCGGTGGTGTCCTCCAATGCGTCGTGTATGTGTTTCTGTCCCTCTTCTTCCCTCTTTGTTCAGCCTCTACTTCCGTTCTTGATGGAGCGGCACCAACCTAGATTGGAATATTGTTGGCTTAAGTTGTTAGTGGCCTGTAGCTTGGTGCTATGTCTGTTTTCTGTTGGCTATCTCTAGGCTTTGCTAAATACTGAGGAAATTTATGAGCTCAAAGTGTGGTACTTAAGTATCTATGTTCCTCAATTCTGCTACTCTGTGACCGGTATATGCACTGATGCCTTTGTCTGCTGCTTTGATTTCTGGTGGATCTACTAGAAATATGATCTGGTATACTAGTTGTTGCTTAAGGATGAAATGGTATATGATCTTTGGGTGATCCATATGGCCATGATTTATTAAAATGATTCCTAATTATTTGATTAGGAAGATGTTTACTGAGCTTGAGGTACTGTTATGGTGGTTACTGAAAGTATACTCTAATGATGATTGATATCATACATCAGCATTTTTTTTAATTGCTGGAATTTATATGATTTCTAGTTGTTTAACTAGAAAAATGATTTTAGATGGTTATCCATTTCTGATAGATCAATGATGTGCAAATGTGCCTTTGAATCGAATTGAGGTATGAATTTTGGTTATAGTAACATGCCTTACTGGTTATGGCCCTAGTGTGATTCTTCTATGCTTGTCTAAATCTTTGATTCAGTAAAATGATTATTATGTATGGATACTGATTCTTAGGAACACTGCCTAGGAATATGATGTAATTCTGTTTGGGATGATTTTTCTCTAGTGTTGCTTACTGAATATGGGATGGCAACCTTACAGTGAATTATTTGAATTATTCAGTGGTTCTCGAGAGTGATTTTGGTAGCTTCTGCTAGCTTTAGAACCCTACTGTGGTGCCTCTAGTAAGTGTGCAGAGTAGTGATGTATAGCAACATGATCTGCTGCTGGATTTTACTTACCAAAGATGAAACTTTGGCTGCCAATGATGCAAAGGCTGAGGCACTAAGCTTAAATAAGAACATATACTTACTTTGTGGCTTTAATTCTCTATGAGGAACTTTGCATGGCATTTCCATGCAAAACTGAGAGAAACAATCCTCTTATCCTCCTAGACATGTTCTAGTTGCAGGGTAATTGGATTGGGTGGATGTGCTATTATTTCCCTTGTTCTCAAGGATATCATTGCAAAAAAAATTGAATAAGAACAGATGCTACAAGATCTGGTTATACTCCCATCTACCTTGTTGTTTGTAGTGTTGACATATGGGGTGGTGCTGGAGGCTTGTCCTTGTGATGGATCTTGATTAGTTGATACTGTACTATGATATCCTGCTCCCCTATCTTGTCACTAGTCCACCCACTACAACAACTATAGCCTGGCCTTCTCCACCTTGGCCTTGCCATTGGAGGGCTTCTCGGAGCAACCATGCTACAGGTGGTGTGGTGGGGATCTAGGTGGCTCTTGTGGTGCTATGAGAGCAATTTGTTCTTGAGTGTGATGAACAGCAAAGGGGTAAGGAGATTATTGATGTGCTAACCAGTGGTACTGGTGAGTGTGCTCTCCCTTTATGTGCTCCATGTGAGTGCTCCTTGTGTCGACATCACATCACTTGCATGCTGTGATCGTGCTACTGTCAAATGGGACCCCTAGGTTCAAGTTTCAGTAATGGGATATTTATTGGGATGGATCAACTCAGTTGGTTGTTATTATCTCAAGTTTGGCTTTAATTTTGTGTTGCCAAGTGGAATGGATTCCTTTATTATTCTTCCAGGGTGAAACTTGCCTCTTTTGTCCATTGCCAATGAGGTTGTTCTGAGGCAAAACATTCTGATAAGAACAGATATTCTTTTGGTGAAACTTGCCCCTATTTAAATATGCTCAATGATGTGAATATCAATGCATTTCATTGCCATACTGAGAGCAAAATTACTAACATTAACCCCTCTCTTTGTTTTTATCTTTTATTTATTTGTTTTGCAGGTACAAAAGAAGATGAGAAGATACCAAAAGTTTAGTTTAGGAAATATAGTTTAGAACTCTCCCTTTCACTATTTTTTTGTAATTTTCTCTTTCCTTTGTGAAATATAGAATGTTGTAATATTGACTAATGATATTTTTGTATTAAGGTATTCTTTTTGTTAAAGTAAAGTTTTATTCTTTACTCATGTGAATCTTCAATAAATATTGTGAAATATTCTTATATTTGTTGTAAATTTTATTTTATCCTTTTATTGCAACAACAATGTAATACAGTATACCATTATTGTTTTATTTGTAACTTGTATTTATTAAATGTTTATACCTTACTTTTAAAATAAGAATTCAGTTCTTATTTATTATTAAAATTCATTTCTTAATTGTAATTTACTCTTATTCTTTGATTGTAAAAGAACAATGCAATACTGAATGTATTCTTATAAGAAAGGATTCTTTTATATCAATATTATAATCTTTTCCCTTTACTTAATTATTGCATTTTTATTTCTGAATTTCCAAATTAAAAATTAAAAATGAATTTGGAATTCAAAGTAAATTTCAAATTTTACCCCTCCAAAAACACATATAATATTTAAAGGTCATGTCAAAATATTTTGCACCTGTTATGATGTTCCTATCAGAACAAGAGAGATATCGATCCCTCTATCGCTTCTTTAGTTTTGCGTGAAAATTCTCCGGATTTTCTTATGCATGAATGCAATTGTGGCATCCCGCAAAAACCACTACTAGAAAATCGCGTTGAATTTGTGCATTGCATCGTCATCATCGTGCATTGTTTGCATAAAACTATGTTTGCAAAGCCCGTGTTGTTTCTAAACGCCCCATCTTTTTCAAACACCGAAAACCGGGTCCCCGGAATATTTTGTTTTGCCCGAAATCGGTTTGCAAAAACCTTGTTTGTAATAAATAAAAATTATAATTATTTTAGCGGGGCAGTCGAACGGGCCGATTGACCCGAACGACCGCCCCAGAAATAAAATCGGTCCAACTACAACTGCCCTCTAAATCCTAAACTCACCAACTGATCTACCCACCCTCTCTGGCCACCTCACCCCCTCCAATCGTTGGCCGCCACCTCACCCCTCATCCCTCCACCCTCCACTCCTAATCTGACACATCACCCCCAGCCACCCCACACTCTCTCCACTTCCCCCCACCAACCTGCAAGCCACGCACACCACAAACCCACCCTGGGCGCGCCCCACGCCCCACACTCACGCACACGAACGCCCACACCCTCCCCTGACCCGCTGGCCACCTACCCCTGCCCCGTGGGCCCCTCACTCCCCTGGTCCACCCATCGACTCCACCCCTGGTTTTCCCCAACCGCCTGTGACCACAGGCCCGCCCTGTCCCCCCGGTCCTACCCCGACCCCACCTAGCGCGCGCCCCATCCCCGCACTGCTCCTCTTCCCCGCGTTCGCTCCCTCTCTCTCTCTGCGCCTCCCCCGTCGCTCCATGGCCGCACCGCCGCAAGCCGCCGCAGCCACTCCGTCCCATGGCCTTGCCTCGCTCGAGCCGTTCGCCGCATGCCTTGAGCAGTCAGCCCGCCGCCCGCCCCGCCTCATCCCATGACCGGGCTCTGGCGTCGCCTCCCTCGCCAGCCCAGTGGTCGCCGTGTCCCGCCGCCCTCGGTGGCAGCCGCCTCTCTCCTACCTCCAAGGCCCGGCTGTGGCCCCTGTCAGCCTCCTCAAGCTCCGGCCACTGTTGGCGCCGCTCACTGCTCAAGGCCGCCGCTCAACACAATGACGCCACAAGACGCCTCAGCGCCCATGCCACCTGCCCGCCTCGAAGCCGCGCTTCTATCGCAGGCCCGCTTTCGCCCGCCAGGCTTTCCTGCCGACTCGGCCATGCTCAAGACGCTCCTCGGCAAGCTCACCCCACTGACGCCGCCTCGCGCCACCGCCCAGGCGCCATCCCTCCACGGCAGCCTTCTCGCCTCGGTCTCTGCAATGAGCTAAGACCGCCGTCGCAAGACAACAAGACGCCACCTCCATTGACCGGCCGGTGGACTCAGGCCCGCTGGTCCTCGCCCGCCTATGTGGTGAACCTTGTTGCGTCTGGCCTCGCAAGTGCTCTTCGCGTACCAAGTTCTGCGTGCTCGCCCGAGTTCTTCTCGGCAAGATCTTCGCCTCGAGCACCAAGTAATCCACTTGAACCTCAAGACCAACCTCGTCAAGATCTTGTTGCCGAGAACCGAGTCCGACACCGACAACCAAAGACCGTGGAACCCGACGACGCCGGAACCCGAAGCGACAAGATCGCCACACGGACTTGGGTACTCGATGCCCGTTCACGGAGTCCGAGGACCGACCCGCCGTGCCGGCGCCAAGATCGCCGTCCGGAATCTCTGAAAACCGGATCGAAACGCCATGACCGACAACATGAACCGAGGACCGCAAATGCGACAAGATCCGCATGCAACAAGAACGACAGCAACCAGGGCGAGTCCGACACCCCGACACCGACCAAGTTCTGCTCCCCGGACATCGAGACCCCGATGCGACAAGATCTGCCCCGATACCGAGAACGACCCCGGAGTCTGAGAACGACCTCGCCGAACCCTGGACCCAGAGATCGAACCCTGGACCTCGACCCCGAACCTCGAACCCCGGAACCCCAAGATCTGCCGAACCCTAATGTGTGAACCCCTTCCCGCAAACCCTATTTTATAACATCATAACAACTTGTCGCATATTGATTTGTCATACTCGCATGCATCTTAATCTTGTGGTTTGGGGGCCTTATGCCGATTCACCTAATAATTAAATATGGGGCCCATATGCGGGCAAATCTAGCCTTATATTGGCCTCATTTAAATTGTGTAGCGAACCCGGTGCTATCTTCTACCATGTTAAACAGCATTTAAATTGCGGGGATCTAAACAACTTGAACCACTTGATTAATTGTCGGGACCCCGGTTCCGCTTAATATTGACCTAATTGCATCGCACCTTTGCCTTGTCATCCATCATGCATGCATCATGCCGGTCTTCTGCCGTTGTATTAAATAGTGCATCCGGTGTTCCTTCTAGTGTTTTGCTTCTTCGCGGATAAGGCCGTTGAGTTGATGTGAGCTTCGCCCCGATCTTCGGATGAACCCTTCGACAATGTTTTTCAGGCGAGCATCTCCCCCTTTCTACCTATCTTACTTTTATAGTCTTTACTCCCTCCTGTTGATCTATTGCTATCTGTGTTGCGATGCTTTAGTTCCGTACCTGTGATATCCCCTGCAGCCTTATATTGCCTTGGACACACCCTATTACCTGTTGTTTGGTAGATAGTTGGACTTGCGCGTCGTAGTCGCTTGCTCAAGTGCTGTTGCGTGTAGTCAAATGCCACAATTGATGATGTATTGCCGCATGTTGATGTTGGAGATGATTCTAGTTTTACTTATCGTCACTTTAATTTCTGTTTAACAACTAAAATTGAAATAAGCAGAGGCATCGGTGGGTGATAGATAATATTTGGTTTCGCCCACTTGTGTCCGTAAGACCCAGTACTTGATACATTCCTTGATTTATCGCTATCCACATGGGGAGTATGGGCCCCTTAGCGAGCTTGATTCCGTCTTATTTCTTGGGGCCACAAAGTAGTTTGGGGCTTTATTACTATCCTGTACTTATGCCATGTTTCTTGCTTTATTTACTATTGTGCGAGGAGCACTTTGTCTTTATTTAGGTAAGCGGGATGTTTTTCAGTATCGACAGTCCCGATTGGGGACCTGCCGTTCTGACCATCGACGCAAACCTTGAGTCCGTCTCGGGCGTGCTTACCGTTGCTATGGTAGCTTAATGGGGTGGCCCCTGAAATATTCTGAATCTTGTGATTGCTCATCGTGAGACCTCGTTGGGTTTTGATTTGGTTTTTCCGAGGTTGATCGTGTGTGTGTTGCTATTGGTGCACCCGGCGGGTTAAAACTTTCTCAAAGCCGTGTCGCGGTTATGGACGACTTGGACGATATCTCGATCATAGACAAGCATAACTAAAGTTCTTGCTATAAATTTGACTTTATAATGACTAGTAATTAGCTTCACTATAATGGAATGGCTAAATAATCAGCCACAATTGCTTGTTTGGGGTGTCGCTCGCGACCATTGTACTGACTAGTAAGTATTGCAACTTCTAGCGAATGGCTGATTAAAAGTACCAACAAGCTGCGGGTTTTGGGTTCATCTCATGCTACAGTCGATTAGTAATTATTGCAACTATAACGGAATGGTTAACTAAAAGTGCCCACCGCTACTTTATTCGGAACGATTATTTAAACGACTAGTAAGGAGCGCAACTAAAACTGAATAAGTAAAAGCGCCAACGTGTGAGTTCCTCGGTTGACTTCCTCGTTTGGTCTCGAGGGGAAACACGGGATGGGTTTGTTTGATGGTAGTATCGAGTTGGTTCGAATAGGTCTTTCTTACCCTCTCGACAACCGCCGGTTGTATCGGGTCTCTATAGGTTGTTTAGTGCATCTTTGCCGCCGCTTGATCCACCATACCTATGTAGGCGAGGACCGCCGAATTCTAGTCTCGCAGTGTCTTGGCCTCGATCTTGGCCCTTTCTTTTCCTTTGCCTCTCTGTCGGCACCCTTTTGTGTAAGCAGGTTTTGAGATCGGCCGTTAGCGGGGTTACCCTTCCTATTGGGCAGGAGTTATGGACGCCATTGGTTATTCTTGTGGCTCTTAGCCCCATTTGCATCTTGTCCGTAGTCGGACGCCTATCATTTTCAAGGTGATTTGGATCTTTGTATAATATATCATTCTTGACTCTTTGAGTCATTTGTTATATATATACGTTGTGGGTCCCATCGAGGACTGTTGTGTAATGTTATTACTTCGTTTTCCACCCGCACGAAAGTGCCTGGTGGGCACCTTTGAATCGTTTCTATGCGGGTTTGGCGAATTTTGCTCAAACTTGCATAGGTCCGATTCTGAGGGTGTTACAGCAATGCACAAACATGTGTCCTCTATAATTCTAGGTGCTAATCCTGGGATGTTACAACATGCCTGTTATGTTTCATTGAAATGGAACATATAATCTCCAGGTGAGAAAATAGTGTTCAGGCTCACTAGGGTATTTCTGGAATTATTTTCCCATTCTTTGTTGGAAGGTGTTCGCTAAATGATGGTAAAAATATAGGGAGATTTTTTTTGTGCCCATGTGAAGCTACGGACTCACAAGATAGTGATATCTCTGCATGAAAGCCATTATTTCGCGGCAGTTAGTTGGTGATTGTCCACTTACACAGAGTGTATTGTTCCGCTTACTGCCTCCTGCATTAGTGGGTTCTGCACTTCGGTTGGAACTTTAATTCAACATTGCTGATAGTTGATTGTTGTACTGTGATAAGTGAAGGATGTCTGCAAATAAACATACAAAGATATTTGCTTCAGGATGCTCTGCTGATAAGAGTTTCATCATAATACCGACGAGCGGGCAATCTCTTCTACTAGGAAATGTGTAATGCCTAGCATATGGTATGTGGAACAATATGTACTTGTTCATGATGCCTTATTACCAGATGCATCTCTTGTCACAAATGTGCAAACCAACTTGTGGTTTGGTTATAAAATGTTCTGGCGATTTTCCTTTAATGTTATACACAGTTCATTTCTTATCTCAAGATAATAGATCAATTGCTCACTGCACCTTCCACCTTTCTCTGGTAGGCTTCGAGTTTGCTTCTGTTAGATGATGAAATATTGGACATGAGACTTAGTGTGGCATCCCGCAAAAACCACTACTAGAAAATCGCGTTGTTTTTGTGCATTGCATCGTCATCATCATATGTTGTCTGTCAAAAACTATTTTCGCAAACCCGATTTGTTTTCCAAACGCCCCATCTTAATTCAAACGCAAAGCCCGGTTCTCCGGATTAATTATTTTGGCCGCTATCGGTTTGCACACGGCCCGTTTAAAACAAATAAAATATTTAATTATTTTGAGTGGGGCAGTCGAACGGGCCGAATGACCCGAACGATCACCCCAGAAATTAATCGGTCCAAATAGATCGGTCCACCTAATTCCTAAGTTCACCAAACTACCTACCCAGCCCCCCCTCCACCTCACCTCACCCAATCATCTCCTGCCACCTCACTCTCACCCTCCCCCCTAGCCAACCAGAAGCTGCCACCTAATCCCTCTCCTCTCTCTCTCCCACAAACCAGGCCCACACACACACCCCGCACCCAAGCACACACGCACGCCGCTGCAGCCAACCCACTCCACCGATCGCCCCACCACTGGCATGCGCCCCAACCACCCCACCCTGCCCCTCAAGGCCTCCTCCTCTCTTTCTTCCCACGCGCTCGCTCTTCTCACACCTTGACGCCCCTCTCCCAGTAACCCCTGCGGCCCTCCCGCCTCGCCAACCCGCCTGTTGCTTCAGTCATGGCCCGCCTCATCGCCTCTCTCGGCCTCCTCGCCTCGCTGCCGCCCTCTCCTGAAGCTCGGCCCGTCACCGCCGCCCTCCGTCGCTGCAGCCCGCTCCGCCCTGCCCCGGCCGCCTCCTCTCACAAGCCAGCCCGGCCTTTCAGCCGCCTCGCCTGCGCTGCTCGCCTCCCGCTCGCCTTGCCCCAAGCTCCTCCTCCACTGCAGCCCGGCCACCGCCTCCTCGGCGCCACTCGCCTCGAAACATCTCCCACGGCCGCTGCCAAAAGCTCCGCTCTCCGTCGCCCGCGAGATCCGCGCCGCTCTGCGCCACCTCGCCGCCCTCCTTCCAGCCGCCGCCTCAAGCCGCCGCCCTGTGCCAGCCTCGCCTCACCCTTTGCATCTCCTCCTCGCCATGCCGAGCGTCCTCGGCCGTTCGCCCGTCCGCCCTGGCGCCAGGCCCGCCTCTGCCGGCGCCTCCGGCCGCTCCGCCCGCCCGGCGCCTCTGCCGCCGGGCCATCAAGCCCGCCGCCCATGATCGACCAGCGCCCGGCCCGCTTGCCAGCTGCCATCGCCCGTCCTCGCCCAGCTTCATGCGCGCCAGCGCCGCCGCCCACGCGGTTCGCTGGCGCTCTCTCTGCCCGCGCCCGTTGCAGACCTTCCCCTGCCCGTCGTACCCGCTCTTGGTGAGCCCTTGGCTGCCTCCTGGCTCTGTAGCGGTGGGTCCTTGCACTGGTGTAGGTTGGTCACAGCCGTTTGCAGATGGAGTATGTTAGATGGAGATTACATAATCAAGTTCTTCCCGACAATCAAGTGGAACCCGGGTGCCGTCAGGAAACCAGGGGCGATGGCGAATCGACAAGATCCACCTCCCGGCGGCGAACCCTGGACACCAAGAGCTACCGCGACTGACAAGACCCGACGACCATGATCTCCGCTGCAGAACAACGAGTCCTTCGGAGTGAAACCAACAAGATATACCCCGGACGCCAAGACCGCCGACAACGGAACCGTGACACCCCAAGGTCGTCCCCCAGATCCGATTCCGAGGACCACGGATGCGACAATGTCTACCTCACGGAACACCGAGAACTTCCCTTGAACGCCAAGGTCGCCGACATGGATACAACAAGTGCTCCCTCGAGACCCTGGTGCGACAAGTGCTACTTCCCGGACGCTGATTCCGCCGCGAACGTTTCCGTCGAACCCTGGACCCCGAGACCGGACCCCGAACCCCGGAACCCCAAGATCGTCGAGACCCCTAAAGTGTGACCCTTATCCGAGAACCCTATTTTATAAGAAAATAACAACTTGTTGCATATTAAATCATTCATCTCGCATGCATATCATTGGTTTGGGGGCCCTATGCCGATTCACCTAATAATTAAATATGGGGCCATATGCGGGCAAATCTAGTCTCATATTGGCCTCATTTAAATTTGTGCATCGAACCGTTGTCATATCTTGCCTTGTTAAAACAACATTTAATTTGCGGGGTAGATAAATAACATGAACCACCTAACTAGTTGTCGGGACCCCGGTTCCACTTAATATGACCTGTTCGCATCGCATCCTTGCCATGCCATACATCATACATGCATCATGCCGATCTTCTGCCGTTGTATTAAATACTACATCCGGTGTTTCTTCTAGTGTTTTGGTTCTTTGCGGATAAGGCCGTTGAGTTGATGTGAGCTTCGCCCCGACCTTCGGTTGAACCTTCGGCAATGTTTTCAGGCGAGCATCTCCCCCTTTCTACCTATCCTACTTTTATAGTATTTATTCCCTCCTGTTGATCTATTGCTATCTGTGTGCGATGCTCCAGTATTTCGTACCCGTGATATCCCTTGCAGCCTTATATTGCCTTGGACACATCCTATTACCTGTTGTTTGGTAGATAGTTGGACTTGCGCGTCGTAGTCGCTGGCTCAAGTGCTGTTGCGTGTCGTCAAATGCCACAGTTGTTGATGTATTGCCGCATGTTGATGATGGAGATGATCATAGTTTTACTTATCGTTCACTTTAATTTCTGTTTAACAACTAAAATTGAAATAAGCAGAGGCATCGGTGGGTGATAGAAAATATTTGGTTTCCGAACGCCCACTTGTGTCCCGTAAGACCCCGAGTACTTGATACCTGTTCCTTGATTTATCGCGCTATCCACATCCGGGAGGTATATGGGACCCCCCTGAGCCAGAGCTTGATTCAGTCTTATTTCTTGGGGCCACAACTAGTTTGAGGTTTTATTTACGATCCTGTACTTATGCCATGCTACTTTCTGTATTTAAATTGTGCGAGGAGCACACTGTACTGTTTAGGTATGCGGAGTGATTACGCGGTATCGACAAGCCCAGCCACACTTTCGGGTTCCCAGTCGCTTACAGCCATTGGCGCAACCTTGAGTCCGTCTCGGAGCTTGCTTACTCCGTTGCGGGATCTACTCAAAGGGGTGGCCCCCTGAAATATTTCTGAATCCTGTGATTGTTCAGTCGTGAAAGCCTCGTTGGGTTTTGTTTTGGTTTTTCCGAGGTTGATCGAGCGTGTGTTGCTATTGGTGCACCCCGGTCGGGTAAAACTTTCTGAAAGCCGTGTCCGCGGATATGGACGACTTGGAGCACAGTATCTCGATCATAGACAAGCATAACTAAAGTTTATTGCTATAAATTTGACTTTATAATAACTAGTAATCAGCTTCACTATAATGGAATGGCTAATTAATACTGCCCACAATTGCTGTTTGGATTGTCGCTTGCGACCATTGTACCTGACTAGTAAGTATTGCAACCACAACGGAATGGCTGAATAAAAGTACCAACAACTGCTGGGTTTTGGGTTCATCTCAGGCTATCTGTATCTGATTAGTAATTGCTGCAACTACAACGGAATGAATAACTAAAAGGGCCCACTGCTTCTTTTATCAGGACAATTATCTATACCTGACTAGTAATTGCTGCAACGATAACTGAATAAATAAAACTGCCAACTGTGTGAGTTCCTCGGTTGACTTCCTCGTTGGTCTCGAGGGGGAAACACCAGGATGGGTTTGTTTGATGATAGCCTCAGTTTGGATCCGGATAGGTCATTCTCATCTCTCTCTGATTGCCGCCAGTTGTATCGAATCTCTATAGGTTGTTTAGTGCATGCTGCCGCTGCTGCTTCAGTCCACCATACCTATGTAGGCGAGGACCGCCGAATTCTAGCCTCGCCGTGTACTGGCCTCGATCTTGGCTCCTTCTTTTTCCTTTGCCCTTTGTCGGCACCCCTTTTGTTTAAGCAGGTTTGAGATCGACGTCGTTAGCAGGGTTACCCTTCCGGCTTGGCCTGGGCAGGGTTATGGATGCCATTGGTTATTCTTCAGGGCTCTTAGCCCCATTTGCATCTTACCGTAGCTGGACGCTCTATCGTTTCAAGGTGATTTGGGTCTTTGTATATTACATTTGTATTCTTGACTCTTGGAGTCGCCGTTATATATATATATCTGTTCTGTGGGTCCCATCGAGGACTGTTGTGTAATGTTATTACTTCGTTTTCCACCCGCACGAAAGTGCCTGGTGGGCACCTTTGAATCGTTTCTATGCGGTTTTGGCGAATTTTGCTCAAACTTGCATAGGTCCGATTCTGAGGGTGTTACACTTAGCGACCAGGATTTATCTTCGCAAGCGACAACATATAAGCGCAGAAGCTTGCTGCACCTGATTGTGAAATGACAGTTCCGACGACAACAAATGGTTTGCCATGTTGCACATAAGTTTCAAGCATTTACATGAAGGTACCCCCAAAAACAAGCCTAATCTTGCAAGAGAGTGATCTGGTGTCTCTTCGCACCAACTGGCATGCAAGCACTGCATTAAGGCTTAATCCTCCTCAATACGAAGAAATACATGGTGCTTATTACGTACTCACCACTACTGTAGCCACCTTCCAGACTACTTCAGGACAGAGCATCACCACTACGGTAGTCACCTTCTTCAATGAGTTCAATCTTGGCGTTCCATGGGTGGATGCGTATTGATTGATCTGGTGTATGTATTGGTCAGATCACGCACATGTCCTGCATAGCTCGATCACCTCTGGGAAAACGAGCAGTGATATCCAGTCATTGAGCAGGAACGTGAGACATTACAGTCGGCCTGCGTGGACAATAGCAGATTAAGCCCTCCAGCCAACTCTCGTAACAAGTGCAATGTTGACAAATTCCACTCAGAATCGTGTTCCCGTTGCTTCCCATGTCTAAGAGTAACACACATCGTAATCCCCGTAGGCCAAGCTAGCGCCATTTCCGTATGCTCGAAGTTGCAGCGATAGAAAAGGATTGGGATTCGACTTTGTATCTTCAGTCTTCGGCTTTTATACTCATTGTGACGTGATTTGGGAACAATTGGCAGGTGCGGAGGAATCATTTGACTTTGTACCTATGTGGGTGTCCATGATTTTATTGCCCGACCAGCCGTCTATCCAGTTATTTTAACTCTCTGTGGATTGTGGGTATTTTTTTTACCTGGACTGTAGGTACAATTGGTACATGAGCTAGCAATTTTAGTGGCATTGACCTTTTTTAGATACTCCCTCTGTTCCACAATGTAAGCATTTTTAGCAAGCTGTTTTAGTTTACTAAAAAGATTTATATTATGAAACAAAGGTAATAAGTAGCACGTTCTGGGTGTAATTATGATTACATGATGAACCGATGACCAGATGGTGTTTATGTGTGACGATGGAACGCTTCCTATCGTACTGGTTCCCAGGCCGACACATCGCTGGAGACGACGTCGTCGCTAGAGAGTCCGCTCACCCTTGTAGCAAAGTCGACCACCAATTGTAGCAGCGCCGCCGTGCCTATATAGCAGCGCCACCGCCTCTCTGTAGCAGCGTCGCCCGCCATTGTAACTGCACCACCGCTTCTATGTAGCAAGACCCCTGCGCCATTGTAGCAGCGCCGCCGCATGGCTATAGCAGCACCGACCACCCATTGTAGCAGTGTCACCGCACCTCTGTAGCAGGGTCGACAACCCCTTGTAGCAGGGTCGACCACCCCTTGTAGCAGGGTTGCCGTGCATCTATAGCAGCGCCACCCGCCTCTGTAGCAGCGTCGTCGTGCGTGTGTAGCAAGGTGGGTCACCGATGTAGCAGCGCCGCCGAGCCTAGTTAGCAGGGATGTCCACCCTCGGTAGCAGGGAGAGGCAGGGGCTTCCTGCCGCTCGCTGCAGCCCCATGCTCGCAGTGGCACCGACTACCCCTCTACATGGACATGGTAGAGCATGCCGGCGGGGATGGGGACCCTAAGCATCTCAATAGGCGGCGCATCAGCTCGATGCAACACCACAATAATTCCTCGCAAAGGCACCAACGGCCTGCCCCTTGCACCCCTCGTGAGAAGGGGGTAGGCGGCGACGCGTGGCTTTGTTGGCTGTGGCGTGTGGCATGGCTGTCGACGCGTGTGGTCTGGCTAGCAGCAGCGCATGTCTCGAGCAACAGCGGCGGCGGACGGGGAAGAGGTCATCAACTATTTCCATGAAGGGAGTGTGGGGTGTGGCGGGGAGAAGAACACGAAGAGAAGAAAAGTGTGTGATATGGGAAAGAATAAGGAGGAGGTGTGTTGGTGGTGGGACGATGGGAACGCGCGATCGTCCAGGTGGCAGGTATCATTTTCCTTATAAAAATGTCATAATTTGTGTAATTGCGATCATAAATATGACAAGCTATAATGTATCGAGGACAATTATGAAAGGTTAACAACTGATTGCGTAGCTAGATGATCAACTCTCCGTTTGGTTACAATTAGGATGATTTAGCGACTTAGATTAAAAAAATATAGTTGACCGTGGTCTACTAAAAGAGAGGTATGTTTCATGCACTTTAAATTGTTGTAGAACCCAGATAACTTACCAAGAAGGGTGTTTTGTCTTTATCGATATCATCTCATATATATGTATGCTTCAGATTAAATATTTTTAAGAAACTTAAGCATGGTAATATTATGTCTAGTGTGGTGTCTCACCATGGAGATGTCACAGCTAGTAGCACGTAATTTCACCCAGAAATGAGAGGATATTTGTATAGACTACCAAGACAAGCGAAACATGATTCCGACGAATGGTCATGACCCTACAAATATGAACATGAGCCGTCATCTCTGCGGATGATGTCATGCGAGCCGTCAGTTTCAACACGAAAAAGACAACATAGGCAGCCTCCTCATGACGCTGATAGAAACTATCGATTCTGATGCGTCATTGCGGGGTACATATGACTTCGAAGACAACAAGATATAGGCGTCCCCTTAGACAGTGAGGGTGTTGGTCCCCTCTCCCTCCACTTGCCGCTTCACAGGCAAGATGGAGGGCGGAGGTACCTCGTTCCTCTGTTCTAGCTTGGTAGTTAGATTTAGAATCAATCTGTCGTGGTGTGTCTTAGGGGCCTTGGTACATGCCCAGGTGGGTTGCCCAATTGGCCCATGCGGCCAGCCCGTTTGGGGCTTCTCCTTCCTTAATTATTCATAATATAATTCCTTAAATTATGCTCCTATATACTATTGAACAAATCAACTCTTTAATTTATGCATTAAATATATGAAAAATTTATGTTCTCTTTGGTTCTTTTAAATAAAAAACGGATATAGCATACATATATGAACCTATATATTTTCCCAAACCTTTACGAAATCTCTTTGACATAAATAAAACTTCGGGACTATTCTGATGAATGTCAATAACACTTTTGTTAATTCCGAAATTGTCTTCTGAATTTAGGTTATGTTGCCGGAAAAATTATGTCCTCTCTTTGAAACTCTTTCGATGATATCGGAACAGTTTCGATAACTTTTTGGAACTATTTCTGGATATTCTCTCAACCACATACCATAAATATACACTCATATATATCTAGCAACAAACACTCAACAGATTAAAGACACTTAAACGTGTGACTATGTACGTTCGGCGGTATGCAGACTTGATCCTAAAACGAGCAGTGGTATGTACATTAGCAAATGAAGCACTCTAGCAATCTCTGATAACAAGTGCTAGTTTGACCAGCTCCACTCAGAGCCGTGTTGGAATTTGATGAGTTTTGGGCTGCTGGCCATTAGACAAATTCTAAAATTCTCTTTGGCCCACTTGTGTATGGCAACATATGGCTGTGCTAGTGGTGCTAAAGTTTAGTTCCACATTGCTAGTTGAAGAGGAGTTGGACCACCTTATATAGTAGAGTGTTGCACCACTCACTAAGGTGTGACAAAAAGAGTAGCCCTCGCGCACTCCTCCTCCGACGCCTTGCCTTGCCTTGCCTTGCCACGTCAAGCCACGCCACGCCTCGCCTCGTCACGACGTGCGCGCACGCGCCGCGGGTTGCGGGAATCTCGCCGAGCCGAGCTTTATCGGACGTGGGCTGAGCCCACGATCTCCCTAACCTGCATTATATAAGCGTCTGCGTGAAACATAATCGGTGAATCAATCCACACACGCTCCTACCCTCCAGAACCTTGCGCCGCCGCTTTCGTCTTTCCCATCCCGGCTTGCGGCGTGCACCGCAGATCAAGACAGTAGGCCTCCGGAACCCCGCCTCTCGTGAACCTGTACGGGTGAGGGGCGATCAGGTTTTTGGGGAGCGCTCAAGCGCGACTACTGGCAACCACGACGTCGTCCGACGACGAGTTTCCGAACGAGGACTTCTTCCCGGACATCAGCGACCTCTTCGACAACCTCAACATGGGCGACGCTGCTGCGGCTGCTATTCAGCCTACACTGTATGTGATCTTCAACTGTCTTTTTTGGATTATGCTAGAGTTCTTTGTCTTAGCGTTTGGTGTAGATGTGATAGGTTTATGTCCCATAGATGTAATCTGTTCATCTACTTTGTTGATCTGCATAATTGGTGTTAGTACCGTTTGTATGATCATGATTTATCAATTTATTATT
This sequence comes from Avena longiglumis, assembly GCA_030063025.1. Taxonomy (NCBI): domain Eukaryota; kingdom Viridiplantae; phylum Streptophyta; class Magnoliopsida; order Poales; family Poaceae; genus Avena; species Avena longiglumis. The sequence continues at coordinate 66,462,721 of CP125978.1, read as the reverse complement.
TGGATTAAATTATATGGATTATTGCTTATATTTCCAACAATCCAAAAGCCTGATTATAGGCAACTGAATTCCACTGGTGTAGCCGCGACTACTAGTCTGCCTCCTTTTGATGGCATGCACTATAAGAGATGGCGCAAGAGAGCAGTTCTCTGGTTTGAAAATCTAAACTGTTATAGCGCCACTCTTGTCAATCCTGAAGGAGATCTTTCTGTTGAGCAGGAAGCGAACTTTAAGAAAGCCGATACCATGTTTATGGCGGCTTTGTTCAGTGTTCTTGGAGACAACATTGTTAACCCGTATATGTCATTTGATAATGGCAAGGACGCGTGGGAAGCGCTCGAGGCCAAGTTTGGGGTCTCGGACGCTGGCACTGAGCTGTATGTCATGGAGCAATTCTATGACTACAGGATGGTTGATGAGCGCTTTGATGTTGAGCAAGCTCATGAGATACAATCACTTGCCAAAGAACTTGAGCAGTTCAAGTGTTCCTTACCGGACAAATTTGTGGCTGGTGGCATTATTGCCAAGCTTCCTCCTTCGTGGAGGAATTTTGCTACTTCTCTGAAACATTAGAGACAAGAGTTTTCCGTTATGGATCTCATTGGGTTTCTTTATGTGGAAGAGAAGGCGAGAGCAAAGGACAAAACTGCTCGAGGACTTGAGGGAGGCTCTACTGCCAATTTAGTGCAGAGGAAAAACTTCCAATCCCACAAGTTCAAGAATAAGAACAAAACTGAAGGAAAGGGAAAGTTTGATGGCAAAAACAAGGCCACGCACTCAACCAACTTCAAGAAGAAAAATGATAAGGGTAAAGGCTCTTGCCACGTCTGTGGTGATCCTGATCATTGGGCTCCTAGCTGTCCTAATCGCTTTGACAAGCGTCAACATAGAAACAACAGCAAGGCCGCTAATATTGTTATTAGAGATACTGAGATGAAGGATGCTGGGTACGGTATTTTACCTACTATCCTTTCAGTATGTCATTCTCATGATTGGTGGATAGACACGGGTGCTAATACACATGTATGTTCTGATATTTCCATGTTTTCCTCTTATCAGGTCTCAAGGACCTCTTCCGTGCTGATGAGAAACGGCTCACGTGCTTCTGTTCATGGTGTTGGTACGGTAAATCTGAAGTTTACTTCGGGGAAGACCGTACAGCCGAAGAATGTGCAGCACGTTCCCTCCATCAATAAGAATCTCGTCAGCGGTTCGCTTTTATGTCGAGATGGCTTTAAGTTGGTTTTTGAGTCCAATAAAGTTGTAATTTCTAAGTATGTACAATTTGTTTGAAAGGGTTATGAGTGCGGAGGTCTGTTCCGCTTGTCTTTGGCAGACTCATGTACTAAAGTTATTAATCATGTTTGCAATTATAATGAGTCCAATGTTTGGCATTTACGACTCTGTCATATTAACTTTGGTTGCATGACGCGGCTAGCCAATATGAGTTTAATTCCGAAATTTACCACTGTCAAAGGTTCTAAGTGCCAAGTTTGTGTGCAAGCAAAGCAACCCCGCAAGTCTCATACGACTGCGGAACCGAGAAACCTAGCACCACTAGAACTTATACATTCAGATCTTTGTGAGATGAATGGTGTGCTGACAAAAGGTGAAAAAAGATACTTTATGACGTTGATTGATGACTCCACTAGATATTGCTATGTTTATATTTTGAAATCTAAGGATTAATCTTTAAACTACTTCAAAATCTATAAAGCTGAGGCAGAAAACCAACTTGATCTTAAAAGCAAGCGGCTAAGGTCGGATCATGGTGGAGAGTACTTTTCAAACGAATTTGATTTATTCTGTATGGAACACGGTATTATACATGAGAGGACGCCTCCCTACTCACCTCAGTCAAATGGGTGGCCGAAAGGAAGAACCGCACTCTAACTGATTTGGTTAACGCCATGTTAGATACATCGGGTCTTTCCAAGGAATGGTGCGAGGCGCTAATGATCATGTGTCATGTCCTAAACCGTGTTCCTGTAAAGGATAAAACCATGACTCTATTTGAGGAATGGGAAAAGAAAAGGCTTAAACTCTCTTACTTACGAACTTGGGGTTGTTTGGCGAAAGTCAATATTCCAATACCCAAGAAGCGAAAGTTTGGACCAAAAACCGTTGATTGTGTTTTTCTGGGATATGCTTTTCATAGCATTGGCTATAGATTTTTGATAGTAAAATCTGAGGTATCCGACATGCATGTTGGTGCAATTATGGAGTCGAATGATGCGACTTTATTTGAGGACATCTTTCCCATGAAAGGCATGTCTAGCTCATCAAATCAGGAGATGACTAGTTCATCTAGTCAAGAATTTTCTATAATTCTTGAACCCACTATGCCGATAGAACACTCTGATGATCCCGTGGAGGATGACAATGAAGCTCCCAAAAGGAGCAAGAGACAAAGGTCTGCAAATTCATTTGGTGATGATTTCATTGTGTACCTTGTGGATGATACTCCCACTTCTATTTCAGAAGCCTATGCATCTCAAGATGCTGACTACTGGAAGGAAGCTGTCCGAAGCGAGACTTAGCTAATGGTACTTGGGAAATCACTGATCGTCCTTATGGGTGTAAACCTGTAGGATGTAAATGGGTGTTCAAGAAAAAGCTTAGACCTGATGGTACTATTTAAAAGTACAAGGCACGTCTTATGGCTAAGGGTTATACCCAAAAGGAAGGTGAAGACTTCTTTAATACCTACTCACTTGTAGCCAGATTGACTACTATCCGAGTACTACTCTCCTTGGCTGCCTCACATGGTCTTCTCGTTCATCAAATGGACGTTAAGACATCTTTTCTAAATGGAGAGATAGATGAGGAAATTTATATGGAGCAGCATGACAGATTTGTCGTAGATGGTCAAGAAGGAAAGGTGTGTAAGTTAGTAAATTCTTTGTATGGTCTAAAGCAAGCTCTTAAGCAGTGGCACGAGAAGTTTGAAAAAACTTTAACTGCTGAAGACTTTGTTGTAAACGAAGCTGACAAATGTGTGTACTATCGCCATGGTGGGGGAGAAGGAGTTATTATGTGTCTCTACGTTGATGACATATTGATATTCAGGACCAACCTCGCTGTTATCGAGGAGGTCAAAGAGTTCCTATCTCGCTGCTTTGAGATGAAGGATTTGGGATTGGCTGATGTAATTTTAAACATCAAGATACTAAAGGATGAAAATGGTGGGATTACACTGCTTCAATCTCACCATGTGGAAAAGATATTGAGTCGCTTCGGGTATAGCGACTGCAATTCCTCTCCAACGCCTTATGATCCGAGTGTGCTATTTCAAAAGAATCGAAGGACTGCTAAAGATCAATTGAGATATTCTCAAATTATTGGCTCGCTCATGTATTTAGACAGCGCTACTAGACTTGACATCTCCTTTGCTGTAAGCAAACTGAGTCGATTTGTGTCAAATCCTGGAGATGATCATTGGCATGCTCTTGAAAGAGTTTTGCGCTATTTGAAAGGCACTACGAGTTATGGTATTCACTATACTGGGTATCCACGGGTACTTGAGGGTTATAGTGATTCAAACTGGATATCTGATGCTGATGAGATTAAGGACACAAGTGGTTATTTGTTTACACTTGGTGGTGGTGTTTTTTCCTGGAAGTCTTGCAAGCAGACCATCTTAACAAGGTCAACAATGGAAGCAGAACTCACAGCATTAGACACAGCCACTATTAAAGCAGAGTGGCTTCGTGAGCTCTTGATGGACTTACCTGTGGTTGAAAAACCAATACCCGCCATCCTGATGAACTGTGATAATCAAACTGTGATTGTCAAAGTAAACAGTTCTAAGGATAATATGAAGTCATCAAGGCATGTGAAGAGGTGATTGAAATCTGTCAGGAAACTGAGAAACTCCGGAGTTATTGCGTTGGATTATATCCAAACATCTAAAAACCTGGCAGATCCCTTCACAAAGGGTTTATCACGAAATGTGATAGATAATGCATCGAGGGAGATGGGTTTGAAACCCACGTTATGAGTTGATCCCAGTGGCAACCCACTCTATGTGATCGGAGATCCCGTGAATTAGAGCTGGGAGACAATCTGTTGGTCAGCCAGAGGAGAGTATACCCATATTATATTTACATCTTCATAAAGATACAATACTCTCTTAATCTGCATGGCAGGTTGATATTTATCTTAATATGTTCCAAGTGGCTTTTTATAAGCGGAGATGTTGTCCTACAGAACATCTCTTGAGGAACACACTTATATGAGTCTGACTGTCAAACGTCGCAGTCCATGAGAGTTGGGTTCTCTCTAATAACTCATAAAAGGCCCTGGAGTATGACGCATAAGCTCCAAACCGCGGGGAAGCCGACGGCAGCCCTGTACCGGTCTAGATTTTGTGTGAAACTAGTGCGCAGAAAACTTGTAGTTCAAGGCATAGTCCACTATTCAAGTTGCTAGCTAGTGTAGCATGAAGTTTAACGTGGAAGTTCAACTTAACAGTCTCAACTACACACTGGTATATTAAACAATGTTCTGGAATAAAGGTTATGTGATGTGCCAATGAGACTTTGTGGGGGATTGTTGGAATTTGATGAGTTTTGGGCTGCTGGCCCATTAGACAAATTCTAAAATTCTCTTTGGCCCACTTGTGTATGGCAGCATATGACTGTGCTAGTGGTGCTAAAGTTTAGTCTCACATTGCTAGTTGAAGAGGAGTTGGATCACCTTATATAGTAGAGTGTTGCACCACTCACTAAGGTGTGACAAGAAGAGTAGCCCTCGCGCACTCCTCCTCCGACGCGGCCCGCCTCGCCTCGCCACGACGTGCGCGCGCGCCGCGGGTTGCGGGAATCTCGCCGAGCCGAGGTTTATTTTGCTGGTTGGGAAAACTGATTATAAGTCATTAACGGACTCGTTAATTATAGCCGTTTACAGTTTTTATGGACGTGGACTGTTACCGACTCAGACGTGGGCTGAGCCCACGATCTCCCTAACCTGCATTATATAAGCGTCTGCGCAAAACATAATCGGTGAATCAATCCACACACGCGCCTACCCTCCAGAACTTTGCGCTGCCGCTTTCGTCTTCCCCATCCCGGCTTGCGGCGTGCACCGCAGATCGGTACAGTAGGCCTCTGGAACCCCGCCTCTCGTGAACCTGTATGGGTGAGGGGCGATCAGGTTTTTGGGGAGCGCTCAAGCGCGACTACTGGCAACCACGACGTCGTCCGACGACGAGCTCCCGAACGAGGACTTCTTCCCGGACATCAGCGACCTTTTCGACAACCTCAACATGGGCGACGCTGCTGCAACCGCTGCGGCTGCTATTCAGCCTACACAGTATGTGATCTTCAACTGTCTTATTCGGATTATGCTAGAGTTCTTTGTCCTAGCGTTTGGTGTAGATGTGATAGGTTTATGTCCCATAGATGTAATCTGTTCATCTACTTTGTTGATCTGCATAATTGGTGTTAGTACCGTTTGTATGATCATGATTTATCAATTTATTATTCGGATTAAATCATATGAATTATTGCTTATATTTCCAAAAAATCGTGTTCCCGTTGCTTCCCATGCCTAACACACATGATAATACCTATAGGCCGAGCTAGCGCCACTTCTATATGCTCGAAGTTGCAGCGATAGAAAAGGATCGAGATTCAACTTTGTATCTTCAGTCTTCGGCTTTTATACTCATTGTGACGTGATTTGAGGACAATTGACAGGTGCAAAGGAGTCATTCGACTTTGTACCTACGTGGTTGTCCATGATTTTATTGCCTGACCAGCCGCCTATCCAGTTATTTTAACTCTCTGTAGACTGTGGGTACACTTTTTTGTTTTTGATCTGGACTGTGGGTACAATTGATATGTGAGCCAGCAATTTTATAAACTATGAAAGTTATCTTTAATTGCACACGGAGTACACCATGCCAAACTACTCTTTTTTGTGAAATTGCAATTGATGTAGTCGATGTTTGGCTTTCTACAGCTACACTCTTCCTATTCTTTTATTTTTCTTGGAATATATATTGCATATTTTATTGGTCATTTTTTAAACTACATGCGTGTCTAATAAACTGGACCGAAGGGAGTAGGCTATCAGTCAGCCTCTTTGTGTAATCAAGCGTGTTGGCCAACTGAGTTGTCAAAGTTTATGAGTTTTTGGATAAGAAATTAAGGGGAGACCTGCCTATTATGTTTCATTGAAATAGAACATATAATCTCCAGGTGAGCAAATAGTGTTCAGGCTCACTAGGGTATTTCTGGAATTATTTTCCCATTTCTTGTTGAAAGATGTTCGCTAAAGGCTGTTGGATGATGTTCTAATAAAGGCTGTGTGCATTAACCGATGCAGAGACCGGGATTTTATTACCCTTTTCCAAAAAAAAGGTGTTCGCTAAATAAGGGTAAAAATATCGAGATTTTCTTTATGCCCATGTGAAGTCACGGACTCACAAGTCAATGATGTCTCTGCATGAAAGCCATTATTTTGCGGCAGGTAGTTGGTATTTTTTCACTTAGAGAGTGTATTGTTTAGCTTGCTGCCTTCTGCATTAGTAGGTTCTGTACTTCGGTTGGAACTTTAATTCATGGATTAGTAACTCCTTTCACTTTCCATGGCGAGATTTGGAGTATGTGCTTGTATGGCGAGATGAATTATGAAGGTAACGGATTACTTGGAGTGTAATAAAAAAGGGCAAAAAATAAATGTTGAGCAGAGTCAACTTACTGAAAGTTTTATTCGAGTTTAATACCACTGCTGTAGCCACCTTCGAGACTACTACGAGCAGGAACGTGAGGCATGTACAGTAACAGATGAAGCGCTCTACCCAAATCCAATAACAAGTGCTAGTAGGTTCAGATCCACTCAGAATCGTGTTCCCGTTGCTTCCCATGCCTAACACACATCATGATCCCCGTAGGGCAAGCTAGCGCCATTTCTGTATTCTCGAAGTTGCAGTTATAGAAAATGATCGATTCGGCTTTGTATCTTCAGCCTTTGGCTTTTATACTCACCGTGACGTGATTTGGAACCAATTGGCAGGTGCAAAGGAGTCGTTCCATTTAATTTGTATCTATGTGGTTATCCTTGATTTTATTGCCTGACCAGCCGTCTATCTAGTTATTATTATACTTTTGCTTAGTTGGATGAGGGAGAAAAGAAGAGAGAATAGAAGTGGTCTCTTAGTTAAGAGGTGGTTGTAACATGTATCCCTAAGCACCATGTGAGACTGCAAAGTGGATCATGCATTAAAAAAATGGTCTATTTTTATACCTATCTATTATATACATGTTGGCTATAGTATATTGATTAAAGATGACATGGATATAGCTTATAGCCAGCAGTTGGCTATACTATTGTCCTTCCTCTGAACGCTTCTCTCGTCCTGGTTTCCACGCGGCCAGGCCGACACGTCGTCGGAGAAGACGCCGTTGCCCTGGTTTCCACGCGGCCAGGCCGACACGTCGTCGGAGAAGACGCCGTTGCCGGAGAGGCCGCTAGCCCCTTGTAGCAAAGCCGGACGCCCGTTGTAGCAGTGCCGATGCGCCTACGTAGCAATGCCACCGTGCCTCTGTAGTAGCGTCGCCCGCCAGTAGCCACCGCCTCCTCCGTAGAAAGACAGTTGTGCCATTGTAGCAGCACCGACCACCGAGTGTAGCAGTCGCTGCACCTCTCAGAGGGTCGGCAACCCTTGTAGCAGGCCGTGCCTCAGAGCAGCCGGCAACCCTTGTAGCAGGTCGCCGTGCAGACCAGAGCACCGCCCGCCTCTATAGCAGCCGTGCTGCGTGTGTAGCAAGGTGGGTCACCGATGTAGCAGCCGCGCCTAGGTAGTAGGGCCGCCCACCCTCTGTAGAAGAGGCGAGGGCTGCCTTCCGCTTGCTGCAGGCACCCATGCTCGACCCTAAGCATCTCAATAGGCGGCGATCAGCTTGGCGCAACACCACACATTCCTCGCAGCGCACCGCTTGCATCTGCCGGCCTGCCTCGCGCCCCTAATAGAAGGGAGTAGGCGGCGACCCGTGGCTTTGTTGGCTACGGCGTGTGGCCTGGCTGTCGACACGTGTGGTCTGGCTAGCGGCAGCGCGTGTCTTAGGCAACAACGGCGGTAGATGGGGAAGAGGGCATCAACTATTTCCGTGGAGGGAGTGTGGGATATGGCAGGGGGAGAAGAAAAGTGTGCGGTTAGGGAAAGAATAAGGAGGAGGCACGTCGGTGGTGGGACGAGTGCGATGCGTGGCTACCCGGACGATGGGAATGCGCGATCGTCCAGGAGACAGATATCATTTTCCTTATAAAAATGTCATAATTTGTGTAATTGCAATCATGAATATGACAAGCTACTAAAAGATTTAGCAACTCAGATTAAAAAACAATATAGTTGACCGTGGTCTACTAAAAGAGCAGTATGTTTCCTACACTTTCAAAATTGTTATAGAACCCAGATAACTTACCAAAGAGGGTAATTTGTCTTTATCCGCATCATCTCATATATATGTGTTAGAAATAATGGGCTAAATCATTAGACCCAAGTGTGATTTCAGATTTTCCCTAAATCTCAAAGCCCATGATGTGAAAGCCCATATGTGATTTGGTCCAAGTTGGTGGCAGCTCATATGTGTGTGGCAAGAGCTGTGGGAGCTAAAGTTTAGTCCCACATGGGAAGTTGAAGGAGAGTTGCACCACCTTATAAGGTGGAGTGTTGCCCCACTTTGTAAGTGAGTGACAATAAGAGAGCTACATGCGCGCTCCTCCGACGACGACGTTGCCGCGACGCTCGCACCTCGCCTCGCCCTCGCTCACATGACGCGCCGCAGGTTGCGGCAATCTCGCCGAGCCGAGCTTTATTTTGCTGCTCAGGAAGATGTGTGCAGATCGTGGGCTATCTGTAACCGACCCGAACGTGCGCGACGTGGGCTTGGTGCACTTCGTGTCTTGTACGGGATTTCTGAGACGCTCTATATAAACGCCTGTGCGGCTTCCACAACGCACGACATCAAACCAATCTAGGGTTTTGCCATCCTCTCTGCTTGCGCCGCCAACATAGTCTACTCCATCCCGCTTTGCGGCATGCACCGCGGTCGGGAGAGCAGGTCTCGAAACCACTGCCTTTGCGATCCCAGACGAGAGGGCGAATAAGGTTTTGGGAAGCGCCCGCATCGCTTCAAGTTCGCCATCACGACGCCTTCTCTCGGTCAAGCCGACCTCGTGCGCCGTCTTCAACGCCGACTTCTTCTACCATCGCACTAACGATTTACGACTACATCGACAACCGATCAAGATGTACACCGTCAGATTTGTTGTTTTACTATGGCTGTTAGTGCGTATAATCTGCCATCGCTCATGTTGATCAATACATCTAGTATGTTAGAGGTTCACGTGATTGTAGTTGTTGCTGTCATGATTTATACTCTAGAATTAATCGTGGAAATTATGCCTAATAATCCAACAATCCAAAAACCTTATTATAGGCAATTTTCTGAATTAAACATGGGACACTTGGCCGATGCTATGAAGCCGGAAAAGCTTACCGGTGTTCATTTTAAGAGGTGGCAGAATAAGACCACTATGTGGCTGCAAGCTTTGAAAGTATTCAAGGCTAGTGAGGGTTTACCTAAAGGAACTACATCTGACGAGGTTTAGAACAAGTTCAAGGAAACCAATCTTGCCTTTGTGGGATGCGTTCTGAGTGTTCTTGACAACAAGCTATTTGATGTGTATATGCACATCAAAGATGGAAAACAGCTCTGGGAGGCACTGAATGCTAAGTTCGGTGTAGCAGATGCTGGCAGTGAGCTGTACATCATGGAGAACTTTCATGATTATAGGATGGTTAACAACCGTTCTGTAGTTGAGCAAGCTCATGAGATACAGTGTTTTGCCAAGGAGCTTGAAATCCTCAAGTGTATCTTACCCGATAAGTTTGTGGCTGGGTGTATTATTGCAAAGTTGCCTTCTTTGTGGAGGAACTTCGCCACAACTCTCAAACACAAGAGATAGGAGATATCGGTTGAAAACCTGATAGCGTCTCGAGATGTTGAGGAGAAGGCTCGGGCTAAGGACACTACTGAGAGAGGAGGCGAGGGTCAGTCTACCGCCTACATGGCGCAGAAGAAGACCTTCGACAAGAACAAAGGGAACTATAAACCCTCGTTCAATAAGCCTGAAAATACTACAACCTTCAAAAAGAAGAAGAAGCCGAACAAGGCCGAGCTAGATTGTTACTCATGTGGAGAGCTCGGCCACTTTTCCAAGGACTGCCCAGATCGTGCAAATCGCAGAGGGAAAAGTGGGAAGACTGTCAACGTCGTGACCGCTAGCAACACTGATGGGTACGGTAATTTATTTACTGTTCTTTCAGTATATCAATCACCATGTTGGTGGAATTATACGGGTGCTAATGTTCACGTGTGTGCTGACATCTCTATGTTCACTTCTTATCATGTCGCTCGGGATTCATCTGTCCTAATGAGGAATGGATCACATGCTTCTGTTCCTGGTGTTGGCACGATGGATCTGAAGTTTACTTCAGGAAATATCGTGCAACCGAGGAACGTGCAGCTTGCCCTACTATGAACAAGAATCTCGTTAGTGGCCTCCCATCTATGTAGAGATGGGTTTAAGGTTGTGTTAGAGTCCAATAAATTCGTTGTTTCGAAACATGGATAATTTATTGGTAAAGGTTATGAGTTCGGAGGCTTGTTTTGGTTTTCACTTTCGGAGTTTTGTAATAAATCCGTGAATCATATTTGTGGTGATGTTAATGATGATACCAGTGTTTGGCATTCTAGTTTATGTCACATTAATTTTGGTTTGATGTCTCGGATGTCCAGTATGAGTTTAATTCCGAATTTCACTATTGCAAAAGGTTCTAAGTGCCATAGTTGTGTGCAATCAAAGCAACCTCGAAAGCCTCACAAGGTTGCCGAGGAGAGAAACTTGGCACCTCTAGAACTCATACATTCTGATCTATGCGAGATGAATGGTGTGTTGACAAAAGGTGAAAAGAGATATTTCATGACGTTGATAGATGATGCTACTAAATTCTGCTATGTTTACTTGTTGCAAACTAAAGATGAGGCTTTAGACTACTTTAAAATCTATAAGGCCGAAGTTGAAAATCAACTAGAGAGGAAGATCAAGCGTCTTAGGTCGGATCGTGGTGGTGAGTATTTTCCCAAAATATTTGACGAATTCTGTCAGGAACACGAAATTATTCATGAGAGGACGCATCCCTACTCGCCCCAATCAAACAGTATTGCCGAGAGGAAAAAACCGCACACTTACTGACTTGGTGAATTCCATGTTAGCCATTGCTGGTTTATCAAAGGCATGGTGGGGGGAGGCTTTGTTGACTTCATGTCATGTCCTGAATAGGGTTCCTAACAAGAATAAAGAAAAGGCCCCCTTATGCGGAGTGGGTTGGGAGAAAACCATCACTTTTGTATTTGCGCACTTGGGGGGGTGTTTGGCGAAGGTTAACATACCAATTCCCAAGAAACACAAGCTCGGACCTAAGACAGTGGATTGTATATTTCTAGGATATGCTCCACAGAGTGTAGGCTATAGATTTCTAGTGGTTAAATCTGAGGTACCAGATATGCATGTTGATACTATAATGGAATCTCGTGATGCAACATTCTTTGAGAATATTTTTCCTATGAAATATATGCATAGCATTGGTAGAATTTCTTCTGAAATACTTCCTGAATCTAGTGCATCTATTGAGAATTCTGAATAACCACATGAGGAATTCCTTGAGAAGGATGACGATGAACCTCTCACGAGGAGTAAGAGACAGAGGATTGCAAAATCCTTTGGTAATGATTTCATCGTGTACCTTGTGGACGATACTCCCAGATCCATTGCAGAGGCATATGCATCTCCCGATGCAGATGATTGGAAAGAAGCTGTCTAAAATGAGATGGACTTGATTCTTTCTAATGGAACTTGGGAATTATCAGAACGACCCTATGGTTGCAAACTTGTGGGATATAAGTGGGTGTTTAAGAAGAAGCTAAGGCCTGATGGTACTATTGAGAAGTATAAGGCGCGACTTGTAGCTAAGGGCTACACACGGAAAGAAGGAGAACATTACTTTGACACATATTCACCTGTCGGTAGACTAACCACCATTCTAGTACTACTGTCCCTGGCTGCCTCTTATGGTCTTCTCGTTCATCAAATGGACGTGAAGACAACTTTCCTTAATGGAGAGTTGGAAGAGGAGATCTATATGGATCAGCCGGATGGGTTTGTGGTAAAAGGTGAAGATATAAAGGTGTGTAAGTTATTAAAATATTTATATGGCCTGAAACAAGAACCTAAGCAATGGCATGAGAAGTTTGACAGAACTCTACTTTCTGCTGGCTTTGTCATTAATGAGGCTGATAGGTGTGTTTACTATCGCCATGGTGGGGGCAATAGTGTTATATTATGTTTGTACGTGGATGACATTCTGATCTTTGGTACAAACATGAAAGTGATAAATGAAGTCAAGTCTTTCCTGTCAAAGAGTTTTGATATGAAAGATCTGGGAGAGGCTGATGTGATTCTGAACATCAAGCTTATTAAGAACGAGAATGGGATTGCTTTAACGCAATCTCATTATGTTGAGAAGATCTTGAGCCGATTTGGCTTTGTTGATGGCAAGACTTCTCCAACACCTTATGATCCCAGTTTGACTTTACGAAAGAATAAGAAGGAACCAACAGATCTGCTGAAATATTCACAAGTTGTTGGTTCTCTCATGTACTTAGCAAGCACTACAAGACCCGATATCTCTTTTGTTGTGAGCAAGTTGAGTAGGTTCATGTCTAACCCGGGTATTGATCATTGGCATGCACTTGAAAGGGTCATGCGATATCTATGTGGTACAGTGAGCTATGGAATTCACTATTCAGGGCACCCCGCTGTGCTTGAAGGATATAGTGATTCGAACTGGATCTCTGACGTTGATGAACTCTACGCCACGAGCGGGTATGTGTTTACCCTTGGAGGTGGTGCGGTGTCATGGAGATCCCGTAGACAGACCATATTGACAAGGTCAACTATGGAAGCAGAGCTTACTACTTTAGTCACAGCCACTGTTGAGTCAGAATGGCTGCGCGAGCTCTTGATGGACTTGCCTGTGGTTGAGAAACCTGTGCTGGCAATCCTTTTGAATTATGACAACCAAACTGTGATTGTCAAAGTGTTCTAAGGATAACGCGAAGTCATCAAGACACGTGAAGAGACGTTTGAAATCTGTTAGGAAATTGAGAAACTCCGAAGTAATAACTGTTACGTATATTCAAACAGACAAAAACCTGGCAGATCCCTTTATAAAGGGACTATCACGAAATGTGATAGAAAGTGCATCGAGGGAGATGGGGTTGAGACCCATGGATGTCATACCTAGTGGTAACCCAACCTATGTGATCAAAGATCCCATAAATTAGGACCTGGGAAGAACAAGCTAGTGGTTTGACTGAGGAGAGTAGTTGGTAACCCTCTCTATGTGAAAATGCATAACTCTCATAATCTGTAAGGCAGGTTGGCAACATGCCTTAATGTGTTTCTGTTGGCTTTAACTAGCAAATATGCTATCCTACAGGGCATTCTTGAAAGAACACACCTATATGAGCTCGATCAGAACGTCGTCTATGGGACTTGGGTGATCTCTAGTAAACTCATGAAGAGACCAGGAGTATGACGATATGCTCCAAATCCAGGGTGATAATGGGCAGTGTACTAATTATGATTTTGAGTGAAATCTATTGGCATCAAACTTGCAATTCAAGGTTCGTCCATTGTTCAAGTTGTTGATAGACATAGTTCAAGATTCTAGGCGGAAGTTCAACTTAAAAGTCTCTGCTGATACACTGGTATATAAACAAGTAGCGAGAATTGGCAAATCTTCAAATAGGCATTTGAGATCTGGTGGAGGATTGTTAGAAATAATAGGCTAAATCATTAGACCCATGTGTGATTTTAGATTTTCCTTAAATCTCAAAGCTCATGTATGTGAAAGCCCATATGTGATTTGGCCCAAGTTGGTGGCACCTCACATGTGTGTGGCAAGAGCTGTGGGAGATAAAGTTTAGTCCCACATGGGAAGTTGAAGGAGAGTTGCACCACCTTATAAGGTGGGGTGTTGCACCACTTTGTAAGTGAGTGACAATAAGAGAGCTACACGCGTGCTCCTCCGACGACGCCGCCGCCGCTCACACGCTCGCCTCGCCTCGCCTCGTCACGTCACGTCATGACACGACACGACACGACACGACGTGTGCGCGCCGCGGGTTGCGGGTTGCGGGAATCTCGCCGAGCCGAGCTTTATTTTGCTGCTCAGGAAAATGTGTGCGGTTAGAGAGACGTGTCAACAGTTAGCGGATTCAGGTCGCTCCCGGATCGTGGGCTATCTGTAACCGACCCGAACGTGCGCGACGTGGGCTTGGTCCACCTCGTGTCCTATACGATATTTCCGTGACACTCTATATAAACGCATGTGCGGCTTCCACAACGCATGACATCAAATCAATCTAGGGTTTTGCCATCCTCTCTGCTTGCGCCGACAACGTAGTCTACTTCATCCCGCTTGCTGGCGTGCACCGGCGGTCAGGAGAGCAGGTCTCCGAAACCACTCGTCTTTGCAATCCTATACGGGAGAGGGCGAATAAGGTTTTGGAAAGCCCGCGATCGCTCAAGTTCGCCATCACGGCGCGTCTTCCGGTCATCAAGCCGGACTCGCTGGCTGCCTTCAACGCCGACTTCTTCGTTAGTCTACTGCACCAACGGCGACTACATCGACAACCGATCAGTACGTACACCGTCAACAGATTTGTTGTTTTACTATGGCTGTTAGTGCGTATAATATGCTACTGTTCATGTTGATCAATACATGTAGTATGTTAAAGGTTCACGTGATTGCAGCTGTTGCTGTCATGATTTATATTCTATAATTAATCGTGGAAATTATGCCTAATAATCCAACAACATGTGTGCTTCAGATTAATTATTTTTAAGAAACTTAAGGGTCTGTTCGATATGCAGGAATTTTACAGGAACTTTTGGAGGATCCGTTTCCATAGGAATTTCTACCCGAGGTACATTCGTTTCGGAGGAATCTCGGTGATCCATTCTGCCGGAAAGTCACAGAAAACCTGTACTTTTTACGGGAAAACGAAAATCCACTCAAACCTCAGGTTCTCGTGGAGGCCGAGGCTAAGCGCTGGCTCTAGGTAGTCTAGCCTACTGTACAAGAGTTGTAAGAGCTCAACACTTCTCAAGACAATAAAATATTATAATCTACACTGAGAAGGCCCATCCCTCCACTGTACCCCAAGGGTTCCATTTTCTGGAACAGGCCATAGGTTTGCTCTTCACCCTCGATTCTATTCCCGTGCAGTTATTTATTCCTATATTTTTTCTTCCTTTGAACCGAACGGAAGCTAAGCATGGTAATATTATGTCTAGTGTGGTGTCTCACCATGGAGTTTTCACATCTAGTAGCACATAATTTCACCAAAAAATGGGAGGATATTTATAAATACTACCAAGACAAGTGTAACATGATTCAGACGAATGGTCATGACCTTGCAGATATGAACATGAGCCGCCATCTCCGCGGATGATGTCATGCAGCCGGCAGTTTCAACACGAAAAAGACAACATAGGCAGCCCCCCATGACGCAGATAGAAACTATCGAATCTGAGGCATCATTGCGGGGCACACATGACTTTGAAGGCAACAAGATATATCCGGTGTTGGTCCCCTCTCCCTCCGCTTGCCACTTCACGGGAAAGATGTAGGGTGGAGGGACCTCCTTCCTTTGTTCTAGCTTGGTAGTTAGGGTTAGAATCAATCTCTCGTGGTGTGCGGTTGGGGGGGGGGATGGGAGCGGCAGAACTTTTAGTAGTTGAAGCAACTCTAGGGATGCGCATAGGGAAAACAAAAAAAGGCCTACACAAAAGACAACCATCGATTTATGGATAAAACACATATATATTTGTCCTAAGTCTTACTAATGTTGCAGTGGAGATCTATTCATTGGTTAACATGTTGGTGCAGTTTCCATTTGAGGATCAAACCATGATCCCTCTACAAGTATCCACGCCTATGTCACCTTCGATCTAGCAGGGCCTCGCCATCCCAGATGAACTACCAGAGTGTTTGTGCAGCCTTCCGTCATATGCATATGAAAGAGAAGGCGAGAGAGGAGAGGTCTAGCCACACGGGAGAATAACATGTGTTATGGGCTTCCTCTCTTGGGATATATATATAGGGAATAGGAAGGAGGTTTGACTTGGATAAGGGGCTCCCAGGGAAATCGCCGCCCCCTAGGGAAACCCTAGGGTGTTTTGGCCACAACCCCATAGGGGCCTTAGGGGCCTTGGTACATGCCAAGGTGGGTTGCCCACCCATGCAGCCAGCCCCTTGTCTAGATTCTCCTTCCTTAATTCTCCATAATTTAATCTCTTAAATTATGCTCCTATATATTGCACAAATTAACTCATTAATTTATGCATTAAATATATGAACATTTTCCATTCTCTTTGATTCTTTTAAATAAAAATGGATATATCATACATATATGAACTAATATTTTTTTTGAAACATTTTTGAAATCTCTACGACATAAATAAAACTTTGGAACTATTCTGATGAATGTGAATACAATTTTGTTAATCCGGAACTGTCTTCTAAATTTAGGTTATGTTGCCGGAAAAATTATGTTCTCTCTTTGAAACTCCTTTGATGATACCGGAACAGTTCAATAACTCTCTGAAACTATTTCCGGATATTCTCTCAACCACATACCATAAATATACCCTCATATATCTAGCAACAACATAGAGGAGATCCCTTCTTGAAGTCTCTCCTCTCCCCTCTCCCTCTTTTCCTTCTTCTCTGGCGAGGTTGCTAGCGCCCCTCCCCTTCTTCTCTGGCTCCGGCTAGAGAGGATGGAGAGGGAGCAGCTGGCTGTTGTACAGTATTAGATCTAGGTTCTTTGGCCTCGTGTCGGTGTTGGGCTGGATGCCCGTTGCTGAAGGGAGAGCTAGAGATCTGAGTAGCCAGATCCCCGACTTTCTTATGCTCCTTGTTGATCTTCTCTTCATCCATGGTGGGTGGGAGGTGGAGTCGGAGTACACCTTCCTTACAAATAATGCTATGTCGGATGCGGGTGTTGAGCTGAAGAAGCCCGAACTGATTCCCTCTCTGGCTGGCCATGGCGGAGGGGGGAGATGGCCTAGTGCGGGTGGGAAGCAGCGAAGCACAACATCTCCGAGCTACTTGTTGGCTCTGTCGAGCA
The DNA here is from genome assembly GCA_030063025.1 of Avena longiglumis. Classification (NCBI taxonomy): domain Eukaryota; kingdom Viridiplantae; phylum Streptophyta; class Magnoliopsida; order Poales; family Poaceae; genus Avena; species Avena longiglumis. Next base: position 66,445,451 of record CP125978.1, on the reverse strand, counting down.
GACCCAGGTGGTTGATGGGCCTTCTCTTGTTGGAGATATGCCCAAGAGGAAATAATAAAAGTAGTTATTATCATATCTTTATGTTTATGATAATTGCTTACATCCCATGTTATAATTGTATTAACAGGAAACATTAATACTTGTGTGATTTGTAAACATGTAAGATCTCTAGTAAAGCCTCTTGTTAAACTAGCTTGTTGATTAATAGATGATCATGGTTTCCTGATCATGAACATTGAATGTTATTAATAACAAGGTCATATCATTAGAAAAGTGATGTGATGGACATACTACTATAGTTAAGTATATCATAAGATCAAGTCATTAAAATAGTTCACTTGCTATAAGCTTTTAAATACATAGTAACCTAAACCCTTCGACCATGAGATCATGTTAATCACCATCACCGGATGGATGCTTTGATGACATCAAACACCATTTCGTGACTGGGTGGTTATAAAGGTCGCATTGAGTGTTCGGAAAGTATGTGTTGAGGCACATAGATCAAGAGTGGGATTTGTCCATCCATATGACAGATAGATGTACTCTGGGCCCTCTTAGTAGAATGTCATCCAATTGGCTTGCAAGTATGTGACTAGCTCACAAGGGATCACATATCACAGGAACGAGTAAAGAATACTTATCAGTAACGAGGTTGAACTAGGTATATGCAGAGATGCCGACGATCAAATCTCGGATAAGTAAATAATCGCAAGACAAAGGAAAATTGTTATCGTATGTAAATGATTCATTCGATCATGAAGTAATCGTATAAATATGAGGGATCCATATGAATTTATAGATTCCTCTATTGGTTATTGATCGGAAAAGAGTCTCGATCATGTCTGTGTAACTCACAAAACGTAGGAAGACACACTTAAGTATTCGATGTTGTTTAGTAGGTATGGAATGTGAGTAAGATACCGGATGTTGTTCGGAGCCTCGAATTGGATCCAGGACATCACAAGGAGATCCGGAGAATAAGATACATATAAGGAAAGTCAAATTCCGGAGTTCAGAAATGATTTTGCTGTTTTCACCAGAATGTTCTAGAAGGGTCTAGAAGGTCCACCGATCCGGAGTGGGAAGGGTACATGGATGTGTCATACCAAAGTGGAATGGTTACATCATGTCATAGGTTTGAAAGTCAAACTCTAGTTTGAAAGTCAAATGCCAATTTGAAAAAGTCAAATCTCAACATGGTTGCCTAGTGGTGGGAGGAAAGGAATCCTACCTAGGAAAGGATTCCTCCCTTCCCTTGCCGACGGCCATAAGGAGGAGTTGGGGGAGGACTACCCTCTCCCCAAACCGCCTCTCCCTCTCATACATAGAGGGGAGGGGGCACCCCCTTGCTCCACACAAGAAACCCTAGCCGTCGGCCCCTTGCCCTCTCAAGTTGCCGCCGACTAGAAGAGTTGTGTCATGTGCGTTCAGAAGGATCCTGATGGCGCGGAGACGGGTCGGGCGCGACGGACAAGCTATTGTGCCGCGCTAGACCAAACACGTTCATAGGGTTCACGACTGAGCGCGCCAACGAGTACAATAATCCTTTAAGGCACCGCTTAGGGAGCGTTGCCAGAGATGCTCTTAGCGACCAGGATTTATTTACGCAAATGACAACATATAATCGCAGAAGCTTGCTGACACTAGTGTAGAGCCCCCCCTTTAACTCCGGTTGGGAGGGCCCTCTAACAGCGGTTCCCCAACCGCTGTTGAGGGTTTGGTGTTAGAGGGGGGGGGGGCCTTTAACACCGGTTCTTATACGAACCGGTGTTAAAGGGTGGCGCACGTGGGGCCGCAGTTCAGTTCTCTTTAACACCGGTTCGTATTCGCAACCGTGTTAAAGTTCTTCTGCCGACAGATTTAGGTTTTCCTCCCGGCGAGTTCTCGCCATGCAGAAAACGGCCTAAATCTCGCCATGCAGACTTTATGCCTCGCCTGCTCGGCGATTATGGGAGGGGAGCGAGGGGAATCGATCGAGCGGTATACACATAAATCACATCGGTACATACGAGTACATGAATAATTAAGCAACTATTATTATACACAAACATCACATCGGCACATACATTGTCATCGGCACATACATCGTCATCGGCACATACATCGTCATCGCTCATTTTGGTGGATATCTAAAGAGTTCTCCAGCGTGACGACCTCATCAAGTATGAACCCCGCCAATTCCTCTTGAATGGCTCAGATGCTCAAATGGTAGGAGTTGGTCCCGCATCCGCTCGATCTGAATATATATGAAGAATGGGTCAATATATATATAAGAATAAAACTCAACACAATTGATGGTAATAAAATAATATTGTGGACTTTGTTTACTTACTCTAAGTTGTTCTAGTGCGGCTTGGCCCTGTCAGACATATCGTGTTGCTAATGAATTCACAAACATAGTACCCACATAAGTTATTGCCGTGTCCCGATGCGCACACTTTACGAGAATAGAGAGTTCAATCAAAATAATAATCAATAAAGCATGATATAATGGAATTGGAAGCTAGCTAGTATTACTTACATTTTGGTCTACAAATTTTAGTTCTTCTCGACCATTCACCCACGGCCCTGCCGTGAACCTTTTCCAAACCCCGTCCGACAAAGAAAATGGATAAAGGAGTAATTAATTACTTATTGTCACGAAAGTTGCCGATCTAGTGCGATAATATGATTGAAATTACCTCGAGCATCTCTAAAGTCTGCCCATAGCTCTTTTTCTTTTCGTAACGAGTCCATGACAAGGACTTTTCGAGTCGGGTTGAATGACTAGCGAATAAAGTGGAACCTACGACGCATAACTCATCATCAATTACACTTAACATCGAGTAAGTCAAAATGTAATGTGTACAAGAGAGAGGGTAACAGTACTCACGAGAAGTTGTAAGGCAATAGTATTTCCCTTTTGGTTTGTTGTCTCGGTAAAGACTTTAGCAAGTAATCTTCTATTTGCCCGGGTTTGTCTCTTACCACTTCTTCATGAACTCTATTTGGGTCAACGAACCCAATGTTAAAAGGGCCTCCTTTCATGCATTCCATAACCTTTTTCCTGCATAATAGTATATACATATATGGTGAGCATATATATATACATGCAATTAATGAAGTGAATGAGATGAGATAAAAATTACAGAAATAGTACTTACACACAATAAAGGCTGATGGCAGATTTGTCGAGTTCCTTCCGATTGAATAGAAAATGCAAGTCTTGAATGTTGAAGTCGATTACGCGTCTCCGCACAAGAAAATATGATCTCTTATATGCGCCGTGATCCATTCTACCTTTCTCGTCTTGCAGAAATGAAGGTACCACTTGTGCAATTTTATCTTTGTTGGTAGAGTCTTGAGCTTCTCTTTCTTGACGAGATTCTTCCCATACTTCCATGGTCAGTATGGGGTTGGCATCGCATTTGGGCAAGTTGTCTCCCATGACGTTCAAGTATGCAATGTAAGTCATCCCCATCTCATTGGCCTTTCTTTGTAGCTCGCCGTAATCATTTACGGGAGGAGCGTCGTGTCGAACATTTGGAGCGGGCACATGATTGGTTTTCTGCCTCCGAGCATGGGAACTGTTTTCTGGGGTGCCTCACGACTGCTACTTTCAGTCTCCCTACGGCGCCTTGCATCCGCCTTCAAAATCTGGCGCTCGTAGTCCGTCACAAGTGGGGTTTCAGATTTCAAAAGATTATTGTAAAACTTCTCCACCACCGCCGGATCTATTTTCTCCTTTGGCTCGACCTGTCTAGGTGCAAAGAATTTCTTGACCTGTTCTTCCGAGATCCTATTGGTCTCCTCGTCGCTGCGATTCCACGGTAAAACCGGTAATGGCTTGGCGGAAGGCTGCGGGACGTAGTTTTTTGAACTCTTTGGCGACGGTTCTGCGGATTTCTTTGTGGCGATTACCGATGCTCCTCGTGGCGTTTCTTCCGCTTACCGAGGAGATGGCTGCAGACCGAGATGGCCGACGGACGGAGATGGCTGCCACACAGAGATGGTCGACGGCGGAGATGGCTGCCAAGCAGAGATGGTGACGGCCGGAGATGGCTGCCGCAGAGATGGCCGACGGTCGAGATGGCTGCCACGCCGGAGATGGCTGCCACAGAGATAGCTGCCAGATCACGACGCATGGAGACGGCGGGTGCCAGTGACCTCAATTTGGAAGCACAATGTGTTCCTTATTCCAAAGAATGGTTGTTTTCACCGCAAATTTGAGTTGAGTTTCCTTCACCTGTAGCATGGTCAAGCTGTGCTTCCTCATATTCCTTCACAACCTCATCCACCCGACAATAGCATAGCCATATGGAATCGGTCGGCGGTGGTAAGTTCCACCAGCTCTGGAGGTAAGGCATAGCCGACAACCACCTTAATGGATAAGCCCATTAATCTCACAAGCAGCTCAGTGTTCGCTCTCGTGATCTCATCCATGGGGTATCGAGGACCCGTCATTTCAAGCGTGGGCGACGTTCTCCGTGGAAGCCACACTGCTTCCGCTGAGTCCGCGGGCAGCTTCCAATGCAGGCTCTTCGTACACCGATATGGGCCGGTAGCTTGATGGCTCACAGTGCATTCACTTGCGCTGCAGTACCGCAATTGCATGTTCTATCTGTGTCATCCGCTCAGACGCTTTTTATTTTCTCTCGCCGCCATCTGTAAGAGTCGCTCGACGCAAACCCATCCTTCCATGTCATACCCCCGTGCCTCGTGCATGTCCGTGGTGTTCTTTTTTACCGATGGCGCGTGTGAGCTGGTCATTCTCTCTGTCGGGATGGAAGGTCCTGGTGGATGTTTCCTCGTATGCCGTGATGAGTTCAGTGACGGGTTTGGCAAGGATGGTTGGGAAGATACACAATCCTGTTTCTGGGTCCAACCTTGCCCCGATTCCGTAGAACTAAGTCTTTGCACGTAGGTCCCACCCATCTGTCTGGGGTGTGATCCCTCTCTCGCGCAGGGCCTTCTCAGTTTGCTCCCACTTAGGCCTCTGAGATATGTAGCCACCTGACCCCTTCCTCTGGTGATATTCCTTCTTCAGGGCATTAAGCGTATTGGTTTCTGACCTCTTTTTAGCTATAGCACTTTTTTATATGTCTCAAATTCGGGCCAGTGAGGTCTTATCTTCGCATAATATGCGTCTTCGAAATTTGGAGTCTCGCCAGATTTGACAAATTTGTTCAATTTTGTCTTCCAGTTGCGGAAAGCGTCAGCCATCTTCTTTAGAGTCCACTCTTTGACCTTTTCCTTTATAACCGGGTTGTTTTCATCCTCCTATGGCGGAAGGGTAAAATTTACCAACAACGAATTCCAAAGCGTTTCTTTGGATCTGTCATCGACAAAGGTACCGTCGCCCTTCTTTGGCTTATTCCAATTTTAAATTATGATTGGGATTTGGTCTCTAACAAGAACTCGACTGACGTAAATTTGTTCTGCGGCCTTCTTGGGCTCCATCGGCCCGCCATCAACACGGATCGCCTGATCGTGAACTTTGCACGATCTTTCAACCGCTGGCTCGCTTGCTCTTTTTCAGAGAAGAAGATGGTTGCGCTAGGTCGATCCAGAGGGCTAAAAGAAGAAAGAAGCGTTAATTAATACATGTAGAAGAAGATTGTTGGTGGAAGTCAGCAGAGGCTTAATCAATGCATATACCTCGCCGGACTTTGTAACCATTAAATTGCATTCACCGGAGTCTTCATCTTCTCCATGACTAGTACTTGAGCTGTCGTCATCATGTCCCTCCAAGTTCAGATATTGTGAGGTGTCCTCATCAATAATGTTCTCCATTATTTCTTCTTCTTCAAGGTTTCTACTAAGTGGATCCATAGTTTCTAAAACAATAATATTATCTAGAGTAAGAGTGTAAACATTAAAGTGGACTTGGATTCATACACAAATATACATATTATTCATACCAAAATACGCAAATAAATATACAAATGAAATTAAAACCCTAGTTATGCTAGGAGCGGTGGATCAGGTAACACGGTTCACAAAGGATAACATGCATCAGATAGGATTACTCGGTCTACTAATAAAAGACTGTTTGAACCGAATGCATATGACGAGAATAAAATACTTTATAATCATAGGATTCATATGTATGAGTGGGGCTTCTCTTGCCTTGTCCGTTGTTGGACTGGTTCGCTCTTCTGGCATTGACTTAGCTTGGTTCGGTTCCTATTCGCGAACCAATCACCTAAAAGAGAAAACAACTCTCAACACATGGCATGTGCAATGCTCATACAATATGGATGATATGACAAGTTAAACGGTGTTGAATTGAATCCTAAAACATGCTTGATCACTTTAGAGGGGTTCCGAGGATCCAAACCTAAAACAGGGAATCATCGTAATCACCTATGGGGTTCAATTGCTTCTTCTAATTAAACTTGATATCAAAGTTGATTAACAATGTATAATTATATCTTAGTTAGATAGATTTCATTTTTCCAACATTTTGGTATATTATTTGTATTTTCTGATTTAAAATGAATTAGTTATGAATTTCCCAAATTTTAATTCATTTTAAACATTTTTTGAATATTTAAATTAATTTCCAAACTTGGGCCCACATGTCGACTTTTATTATTTTCAGGAAATATTTACATTGATTAAAACCCGACATGCATGGCCCAATTGTCATATTTAATATTTACTGAAATTATTTACAAAATAATTAATAAAAGAAAATGAGTTATTGTTTCATCGATGTCGAGATGACATCGAATGGAGTTTCACCTCGATCGAGCAAGGATCCAATGATCCCGTGCTCGCCGATGCGCGGAGGGAGAGATAGAGAGGCGTCATGGAGCCGATAGTGGCGGCCTCCTCGAATGGTCGTCGAGCACGACACACCTGGCTGCCAGCGGCGGCTTGCAGATGCTCGTGGCGCCAGCCGGCAGAGAGCGAGAGGAGGCGAGAGGAGTTCGTGAGGACCGCAGCTCACCACGGATGCAACAGAGGGTCGGAGGCGAGGTGCGGTCGAGAAGCGCCGATCTGTCGTCGGAGAGTGGCGGACGTCGGAAGAGAAGAGGTCGATGGCGAGGATTCAAGCACGCGGGTCGATTCCTTCTATGGAGATGATCTTCGCGATGAGGTTCCAACGGCGATGTAGTGGCGGTGGCGCGCGGTGGCTTCTCTCTCGATGGCGCGTGCGCGGTGGCGGCGGTGGCGATCCGGCTGCCTGGGGAAGAAAGGAAGGAAGGTGATTTAATACACCTTTAACACCGGTCGTGGCGGAACCGTGTTAAAGTGGATTCGCTTATGCCACAGATGTTATTTCCTTTAACACCGGTTCCACACAAACCGTGTTAAAGGGAGAATGCTTGTTGAAACGAATAATGTTTCTTTAACACGGTTCTGTCTCGAACCGGTGTTAAAGGTGGGGCATTTATTTCATGCATTAAAGGGGCATTTTTAATTCAAAAAATATGATATGAATTTAGAAAATTCATATCTTTTTCATTTCAACTCGTAAAATATGAATAATATATCATAATTTTCAGAAAATAATATCTATCCATTCATGTAAATCATTTTATATTTACTTTTACATGAAAATTTTTAAAATAATTAAAACACTTACATATAAATTTTGATTATTCAATTCAAACAAAAATAAATTGTTAAATCCTAAAACTTTGAACATAAGAAATATTAAGCATCTAAAAATGATTTTTATTAGATCAAATCATATTTTAATGCATCTTTTGTATTAACATTTTGAATTGATTGGATATTTAAATGTCGATCTTTGTATACACTTGAATCTCACCAAGCCTCGCTCAACTTGCATTGTTTTTTGATAAAATAGCATATTGTGAACCTAAAATGTGTTGGTGGTTTTTGAATTAGCCATTTGGTGGTTGCTTCACAAAACCGTCTGCTTTTTATGCTCGGAAAATGGAAAATGCCTTTTGTGCGATAAAAGGAAAACTCCTCTTGCAAACCATGCCTTGATTCTAGCCATAACATTGGTCATTTGACCCAAAGCCAAGAAACCTCGAATGAGATAGGTCATTTGAGACAGTTACATAAAGTCGAATCGAACCGAAAATTAAGATACATAAAAGAACTGAAAATTAAGATACATGGCCGATTAAGTAACAATCGAATCGAACTGAAAATTAAGATACATAAAAGAACTGAAAATTAAGATACATGGCCGATTAAGTAACAATCGGCAACTTGTTTCGAATGTTGGAGTGATTCACCATGCTCGCCACACCTGTAATACTCGCCATCGTAGTCGTACTCGCCACCGCCATTATCGCCGCTGCCGGGTCGCCGTAATTGAACCTCCGGAGAGTACGCGGCTGGACTTGAGGGTAGCGCGTGGGCTGGACTTGAGGGTAGCGCAGACGAGGTTAGAGTCGGGCGGTGTCATAGGCCATGACGCCTGGAGAGTCCGACCACGCCACCATAGCCGACGGCCGCCTGCTGAAGTTAGGAGGAGGGCCGTCCTCCTCGTGCTCGCGAGCGCCTCTCATGCCGATCCACGAAGAAGGCTTCCCAAGTAGGGAAATAGTCGGGATGCCATCCGGGATTCCTCCGCTCCCCGTGAGCTCAAGTAGTAGTGGTTCGTGATGGCCATCCGGCGCGCCACACCTAGAGGGACAGGAGGAACTGCATGCCTCCGCTCAAGATCCAAATGCCCGGGGACAGAGTTCGGGCGGGTAGTTCGAGAAAGCGCCCGCCTCCCTCGGGGTTAGTGCTACGGTGGAAGCCATGGGAAAGAGTGATGAGGTTGCGAGATATGAGTCTAGAGATGTGCAATGACAATGGAGGCCAACCCCTATATATATATATAGTGAACTAGCGGGAAGAACTGGAGGAAGAACTGGCCGGAAGAAAAATGGCGGGAAGAAAATGGCGGAAAAAATGGCGGATGAACCTTTAGTCCCTTGGAGACACCAACCGACAAAACACGAGTCAAGACTAATAATAGGGGTGAGTGCATGTCGACATTATGTCGTGCGGCGTGTACCTTGTCCCGGATGGTGTCACCAACCGACTAAAGATGAACCTTTAGTCCCGGTTGAGACACCAACCGACTAAATATGAACCTTTAGTCCCCGGTTGTAGACACCATCCCAGCACAAAACACGAGTCAAGACTAATAATAGGGGTGAGTGTCGACATTATTTTGTAAGTGTCAACACTATGTTGAGCTGCTTGTACTATAAATAGGCATCCTTGTGAGTCCAGCCTCCAAATGCTTGAGGCAGGGACACCACGGCCAGCCAGGAGATGCCGACGAGCCCACCTCCGTCATCTCCGAGAACTGGTCATAGAGGCACTCCTAATATGTGAAATTAGTTAGCTCCGGTGTATTGATCTAGTTAGAGAAGTTACAAAGCTGCAAGATGGTTTTGAGAGCAGGACACTACGGCCGTTCGGGGAGATGCCGACGAGCCTAGTCCTCCCAAGATCTCCAAGAAACTAGTCATAGAGGCACTCCCTAATATGTGACCGCGCGCGTTTGGAGATCAGATCTTAATGGTAAGTACGAATCGGGACAACTTCTTCTCATAGTCCCGGTCCATCCACAAAACATGACTAACACTCAAGACATGTATTAATATTAAAAACATGAACTAGAGTTACATAATATGAGCATGAACTTCTTGGCATATGCCCTTCCTTATGATCGCCTGATGTAACCATGGAGCATCTTCTTTACTTAATGGAATGCTTGGGTCGGTTTTCACCGTGAAGGGCGGAATTTCATCAAACTTATTATAATCTTCCCGACATGTCCGTCTTGTCCTCGATTCCCACGATGTTTCTTTTCCCCTAAAGAACTATGTGACGCTTTGGCTCATCATATGATGTATTCGTTTGCATATTTTTTCTTTTTTTGGTCCGGAGGACATGTCCTTCACATAGAAAACCCGAGCCACATCATTGGCTAGACCTAATGGTTCTCTAAGTTCTTCATAAGATTGTTGAGATCCACCGTTGTCATTCCGCATTTCTTGTCTACCTCAACCCTCCTCCTGTTAGCTTGACCCATTTACATCGAAACAAGGGGACCTTAAAATTAGGTCCATAGTCAAGTTCCCATATCTCCTCTATGAACCCATAATACGTGGTCTTTTGCCCATTGTCTTCGCTGCATCGAGCGGACACCACTGCTTTTGGTTGGTGCTCTTTTATCTTGGCCTATCGTGTAAAATGTATTCCCATTTATCTCGCCCTTGGAAAGTACATACAACAAGACGGTGTCCCGCCAACAAGTACACTGATCCCCAACAGTGGTGTTATTCGTGAGAAGTCTTTGCACACCGCCAAAACTCGCCATGTGTTCACTTATAATCCATTCATCGATCGCCCTGTGTTTGAGGCGATTAAATTCTTGTGTTCATTGATATACGGGCAACCAAGATAGATCTTTGTAAAACCGTAGTGTGCTTGATTGAGAGAATGCCCGTCCTACATATCATTGCTTTACATCCAAGGGTGCCTTTTCCACGCATCTCCTCATGTCGTGATTCGAACACCAATCGCCTTAAGGTCGAATAAAATCAACACGTAACTCAATGACCTCCTCTGTTACATAGCCCTTGGAAATGCTTCCTTCGCCTAGCACGGTTATGAACATATTTCTTTAAGACACCCATGTACCTCTCAAAGGGGAACATATTGTAGAAATACAGACCGAGAATGGCAATCTCTTCTAGGTGAACCAGAGATGCGTCATAATATTGAAGAAGGATGGTGGGAACACCAACTCAAAGTCGACAAGACATTGGGCCACATCTGCTTGTAACCCCGGTAGGCTCGGATCGATTACCTTCCGAGATATTGCATTGAGGAATGCACATAGCTTCACAATGGGTACTCGAACATTTTCGTAGAAGCCCCTCAATGCAATCGGAAGCAATTGTGTCATAATCACGTGGCACTCATGAGACTTCGTGTTTTGGAATTTTTCTGCCATATTTATTATTCCCTTTATATTCGACGAAGCCGACGACCTTGATACGCTTCGACATTCAAAAAGATTTCCTTCTCTCGCTTTGGTAAGAGCGTAGGCGGTGAGTTAAGTGGCATCGTTACCCTTCTCGTTCTCGGGATGCATAGGCTCTTCAAGGGCCTTCGAGACGTTGCTGGTCTTGTCGTGCTTCCGTGTATCTTTTGTCTTCCCATACACTCCTAAAAAGCCTACCAGGTTCACGCAAACATTCTTCGTCACGTGCATCACGTCGATTGAAGAGCGGACCTCTAAGACTTTCCAATAGGGTAGGTCCCAAAATATAGATTGCTTATTCCACATGGGCGCGTGTCCGACATCGTCATTCGTAACATAGACGCCAGACCTTTTCCAAAGATTACTTCTAGGTCCTTGACCATACCAAATACCTCCTCACCGCACGGAGGACAAGCTTCCTCCGGGTTCGCCAGACGCTTGAAATGCTTGCCTTTCTTTCTTTCATCGGATGCAGGTTCTAAGAAATCGGCGATACCCTAGGTACACAACCTTCTTACATTTATCCAAATATACACTTTTAGTATCATCTAAACAGGTGTTCATGCATTGTATCCCTTGTTTGTTCGCCTGAAATGTTACTAAGAGCAGCCAATCATTGATGGTTACGAAAAGCAATGCTCAGAGGTCAAATGGCTCCCTTTGTGCTCATCCCACATACGCACACCTGGTTTGGCCCACAACTGTAAAAGTTCTTCAACTAATGGCCTTAGGTACACATCAATGTCGCTGCCGGGTTGCCTCGGCCTTGGATGAGCACTGCATCATAATGAACTTCCTCTTCATACACAACCAAGGAGGAAGGTTATAGATACATAGGGTCACAGCCGTGTCTTGGATCGCAGCTCTAATCACCAAAAGGATTCATGCCGTCTGCTTAGACCAAACCTTAATGTTCCTTGCGTCACGTGCGAAGTCCGGGTACTCTCGCTCGACTTTTCTCCACTGTGACCCATCAGCGGGGTGTCTCAACATCGCGTCTTTCTTACGGTCTTCCATGTGCCATCGCAATAACTTGGCATGCTCTTTATGAAGGGAATATGCCCTGAGAGGCAATAATAAAGTGTTTATTATGTGTATTCCAAGTATATGATAGATGTTTATTTTGCATGCTATAATTGTATTAATACGGAAACGTTAATACATGTGTGTTTAATAAACAAACAGAAAGTTCCTAGTTATGCCTCTCTCATAAACTAGCTCGTTGATTAACAAGATGATCAAGGTTTCCTGATCATGGACATTGGATGTTGTTAATAACGGGATCACAACATTAGTGTAATGATGTGATGAACATTCATCCGAAGTATAGCATTACGATCAAAGTCATTGAGTTTATATTGCTATAACAACTTACGAGTGATCCTAATCCTTAGACCATGAGATCATGTCAATCACTAACACCGAAGAGTTTCTTGATAACATCAAACGTCACACCGTAATGTGGTGATTATAAAGATGGATTCGTAACTAATAAAGTGTTATGTTGAGGCTCATGGATCGAGAGGAATTTGTTCATCCCGATGACGGATAGATATACTCGGCCCTCTCGGTGATATCACATTGATTAGCTTGCAAGCAAGTGATTTGATCACTAGAATGTTATATCACAGAACGAGAAAAGAGTGCATGTCGAACGAGATCAAACTAGGTATGGAGATACCGATGATCGAATCTCGGACATGTAATATATCGTGAAACAAATGGATTAAGATACTAGCGTAAAGGTTCCGACGATCACAAGAAAGTCATCGTTGAATGTATGGGAGTCGATGGGTCTCGGATCCCGCTTCGATTATTGATCCGAGAGGGGTCTCGATCATGTCCGCATTATTCACGAACCGTAGGGTGACACTTAAGACACCGACATCCAATTGGAGCAAATGTTTCATGCCGAAGAATGAACAAGCGCAGGAATTTATTTCACTAGATACCAAACAGGTTTTCGGTGAAATTGCATAAAATGGTTATGCATGTGAAATAGAATTCTAGCAAGGGTTATTTGTGAATGTTTGTCATTAAAGTAATTGACAAAATTCTGAATAAAATAAAAGAGTTTTATTTAATGAGAGTTTGCATTAAATTTGGTGGAAATTTAATGGGATTTTGAGTGGACTTTGAGTGGAGGGAATTTAGAGGAGTTTTGTGAGTGGAGTGTCCACCCACATGAAGAGGGAGGGCAAGGGGCCCCATGCGCCTGCCACCCCTTGGGGTTCCCTCCTCCTATAAAAGGAGCCCCTCCTCACTTGTCTCACACCTCCTCGCCAAGGATATCTCTCCCCTAGAATTTATCCCCATGGTCTCGGACTAGCGAGATGCATGTTCCCGGTGGATATTCGCAAGAAAGAGTTGTGCTTCCGCTGCATCGCTGAGCGAGGAGGAGGAGGTTGCTCGGTGCCTCGAACGTGTGTGCGAGCACGGATGCGCCGCTGATTTGCGGCGCTAGGACTTCCTCTCGATCTTGAGATCGGCAAGAGATCGTCTACATCAACCACGAGTTGAACTCGTTAAGCTTTGTCGGTCTTCAAGGGTATGTTCTCTACGGATATACATCCGCCGTTGTTTGTATCTAGTATATAGATCTTGGTATATAGTTCACATCGTAGGAAAATTTTGTTTTCTATGTCATAACCCTACAAAGGGTATCGAGAGGATCTATGCGTAGATACTTTACACGGGTAGTACACATATGAGTATGTGGGCGATGATGATCATGTTGTTGCTCCTTTGTTGTGATTTTGGATATTGGTGGCATAGTGGGATGAAGCGGCCCGGACAAACTTTACATGTCCTCGCACATGAGACCTGTTCCACGCTTGACACTAGCGGGTGTCTGTCTCTCCTACTATAGTCAATATCTATTTTGCAAGCGAGTTGTCAACAATTTGATTATCCTCGTTGTGGTTCATGTTCGTAGGTAAGAACGGTTCTATCTCGAAAGCCCTAAGCCACGTAAAACTTGCAATGGATAAATTAGAGGCGCCTAGTTTAGATTGTTCTTTGGCTAGTGTTATGATATGGTAGTGTTGTAAGTAGAAGTATGAGATGATACTCTTACAACACACATAGCGTAAAATCCATAGACCTTGGATTTACACATATAGGTATGATAGTGATCATACCATGATGCACATGATAGAGATCATCTGCGGGAACCATATAATTTCACTAATAAACATATGATGTTTGGTTGCATCTTATATTGCTTGTTTAGCGCTTTGTTAGCATAATAAGATGATCCTCATTTAAATATCAAGATAAGAATGTGTTCTTCCTTTAGTATGCACCGATTATGTTTTCGCCGCCCAAGACATCACGTGATGATCGGGTGTTCTTGGATCCACGACCATATTTGGTGTAAAAGTTACACACGCAAATACTAAGGTTCTAACTTGGCGAGCCTAGCATGTACGCATGGCCTCGAACACGTAATCGAAAGGTTAAGCATGAGTCATATAGTTGATATGATGCCCATTTGATGCTCGCCTTTGAAGCTATACCGACTCACGTGATGATCGGACTTGGTGTAGTGGATTTGGTTCATGTAATCACCAAAAGGGCACGAGGGATGTCGCTTTTGAGTGGGAGTTAATTCGTAATATAGTTAGTTGAACTCGATCTATCATACACTTAGTCTAAACTTTACAAATTCTGTTGTAGATGGCACCACCTGCTTTTAATTTCAATGTGTTCATGGAGAAAGAGAAAGTAGCAACGAACGGTAGCAACTTTACGAATGGGCCATGAATTTGAGGATTCTCTCTGTGCACAAAAGCAATATGTGCTAGAAGCGCCATAGGCCCCCACCTTTTGATGATGCCTGACGAGGAGAAGAATGTCTATCGACTCGTCAGAGGACCACAACTTAGTTCATTGCGGCATATTGTATGGGCTAGAGCCGAACTTCAAAGCGCTTCAAAACGGCAATGCATTTGATACAATGGGTGAGTTGAAAATGATTTCGACACACATCTGTCAGAGAGAGCTACAATGTTTCGTAAAAGTTCTTTAGTCGCATGATGGAAGAGCACAGTCTGCTAGTGAGCATGTACTCAAGATGTCGTTACGCCGATAAGCTTGTGTCCTTGGGAATATCGATTCCATTGACTTAGGCATCCATCGTGTTCTAGCAACTCGCCACCTAGCTATAAGAGCTTCGTGATGAACTATAATATGCAAGGCATGAAGAAGTCTCCCGAGCTTCACAATGCTTAAAACTGCAGAAGTAGAGATCAAAAAGTAACATCAAGTGTTGATGATCAATAGGAACACTGGTTTCAAGAAAGACAAGAAGGGAAAACGGAAGGGAAGTAAGGGCGGCAAGCCTGTTGCAGCGCCTGAAAAGAAACCCCGAGTTGGACCTAAGTCTGATTCCGAGTGCTACTATTGTAAGAGGACTGGCCACTGGA
This sequence comes from Avena longiglumis, assembly GCA_030063025.1. Classification (NCBI taxonomy): domain Eukaryota; kingdom Viridiplantae; phylum Streptophyta; class Magnoliopsida; order Poales; family Poaceae; genus Avena; species Avena longiglumis. The sequence goes on along the minus strand of CP125978.1, from coordinate 66,430,061 downwards.
AGCGCAACTGCCCCAAGTATCTGGCAGACAAGAAGGCCGGCAAGGCAAACAAAGGTATATATGATATACATGTTATTGATGTGTACTTGACTAGTGCTCATGAGTACAGGTATTTGATACCGGTTCGGTTGCTAATATTTGTAACTCGAATCGGGGTGCGGAACAAGCGACCGCTAGCAAGGGGTGAGGTCAAGATGCGTCGGCAATGGGTCAACGTTGATGTAATCTCCGTCGAACGCTGCCTCTCCACTTACCGTCGGGATTAGTCATAAACTTGAATAAATGTTATCCGGTCGTGCACCGAGCATGAACATTGTATCTGGATCATGTTTGATGCAAAGTGGTTATTCATTTAAATCGAGAACAATGGTTGTTCCATTTATATGAATGAAATCTTTTATGGTCATGCACCGATGATGAATGGTTTATTTCTGTAGATCTCAATGATAATGTTACACATATTCATAATGTTGATGCTAAAAGGATTAAACTTAATGATGATATATCCGCATATATGTGGCATCGCCGTCTAGGTCATATTGGCATTAAACGATGAAGAAGCTCCATTCGGATGGACTTTTGGAATCACTTGATTATGAATCATTTGATACATGTGAGCCATGCCTTATGGACAAGATGACTAGAACGTCGCTTTTCGGTTCAATGGAGCAGGCGATGATTATTGGAAATCATACATTCGATGTATGTGGTCCAATGAGTGTGTCGTGAGGTGGATATCGTTATTTTGTTACTTTCACGGATGATTTGAGTAGATACGGTTATATCTACTAGATGAAACACAAGTCAAAAACCTTTGAAAAGTTCAAGGAATTTCAGAATGAAGTGGAAAATCATCGTAATAGAAAGATCAAATTTCTACGGTCCGACCGTGGAGGTGAGTATCTAAGTTACGAGTTTAGCACTCACATGAAAGAGTGTGGAATTGTTTCACAACTCACGCCTGCCGGAACACCACAAATAAATGGTGTGTCGGAACGTCGTAATCGTACTTTATTAGATATGGTTCGATCTATGATGTCTCTGACGGACTTGCCGTTGTCATTTTGGGGTTATGCACTAGAAACTACTGCATTCACTTTAAATCGGGCACCATCTAAATCCGTTGAAAAGACACCGTATGAATTTTGGTTTGGAAACAAACCTAAGCTATCATTTCTTAAAGTTTGGGGATGCGATGTTTATGTGAAGAAACTTCAACCGGATAAACTCGAACCCAAAGCGGAAAAATGCGTCTTCATAGGATACCCTAAGGAAACTATTGGGTATTCCTTCTATCACGCATCCGAGGGCAAGGTTTTTGTTGCCAGAATGGATCCTTTCTAGAGAAAGAGTTTCTCATGAAAGGTGTGAGTAGTCGGAAGGTAGAACTCAAGAGGTTGTGGAACCTTCTCTTCAAAGTATGGCGAGTAGCCTTGGCCGGAAGTTGTTCGGAGTTGGCTCCACCTGTTGAAGAGGGAACTAATGATAATGATCATGAAACTCGAAAGAGAGTACTACCGAACCTCGCAGGTCAAACAGACGCGTCAGCTCCGAGTCACGGAAATCTGTCATGAATTTCATGGTTATTGAAAATAATGACCTGCGACGTATGAAGAAGCGATGATGAGCCCGGATTCCAACAAATGGTTAGAAGCCATGAAATCCGAGATGGAATCCATGTATGAAAATCAAGTTTGGAACTTGGTGGAATTACCTCACGGCCGAAAGGCCGTGGAGAACAAATGGGTTTTCAAAAGAAAACTGATGTCTTGGTAATGTGACCATCTATAAAGCTCGACTTGTCGCAAAGGGGTTTCGATAAATTCAAGGAGTTGACTACGATGAGACTTTCTCTCCGTAGCGATGCTAAAGTCGATTAGGATTATGTTAGCAATTCGCATATTTCGATTATGAAATATGGCAGATGGATGTCAAAACCGCGTTTCTCAATGGTAATATTGAAGAAGAGTTGTATATGATACAACCAAAGGGTTTTGTCGATCCTAAGGATGCTAACAAGGTGTGCAAGCTTCAGCGATCCATCTATGGATTGAAGCAAGCATCACGAAGTTGGAATCTCCGCTTTGATGAGGTGATCAAAGAGTTTGGATTTGTCCAAACTTATGGAGAAGCTTGTATTTACAAGAAAGTGGGTGGGAGCAATGTGGCATTTCTGATATTATATGTGGATGACATATTATTGATCGGAAATGATATAGAACTTTTAAACAGTGTTAAAAGTTATCTAAACAAAGAAATTTTCAATGAAGGACCTAGGTGAGCGTCATACATATTAGGCATAAAGATCTATAGAGATAGATCTAGGCGCCTAATAGGGCTATCATAAAGTACATACCTTGATAAGATTTTAAAGAAGTTTAAAATGGACGGAAGTAAGAAGGGTTCTTACCTATGTTGCAAGGCAAGACATTGAGTAAGACTCAAAGTCCGGCTTCAAGGAAGAAAGAGAGATAATGGACAAAGTCCCTATGCTTCACCATAGGCTCTATAATGTACGCCATGCTATGTACAAGACGGATGTGGCACATGCTATTAGTTTGACTAGTAGGTACCAATCGGATCCGTGTTCGAACACCGGATAGCGGTCAAGAATATCCTTAAGTACTTACGAAGAACTAAGGATATGTTTCTTGTATACGGAGGTGAAGAAGAGCTCGCTAAATGTTATGTCGACGCTAGCTTTGACACCGATCCGGATGACTCTAAGTCTCAATCCGGATCGTATTTCTCATGAATGGCGGAGCGGTTAGTTGGAGGAGCTCCAAACAACCTGTGGTAGCGGGATCAACAACGGAGGCGAATATGTTGTCGCTTGAGCGGCTCAGGAAGCAGTTTGGATGAAGGAGTTCATATCCGAACTAGGAGTTGTGGCAAACGCGTTGGACCCAATGGTAATCTATTGGGTCAACAATGGTGCCATTGCCAATGCCAAAGAGCCAAGGTCTCACAAGCATTCCAAGCATATTAAGCGCCGGTTTCACTCCATCCGCGAGCATGTCAAGGATGGAGATATAAAGATTTGTAAAGTACATACGGATCTCAATGTAGCAGATCCGTTGACTAAAACTCTCCCTAGAGCAAAACATGATCAACACCAGAACTCAATGGATGTTAGATTTATCACTATGTAACTAGATTATTGTCTCTAGTGCAAGTGGGAGACTGAAGGGAATATGCCCTGAGAGGCAATAATAAAGTGTTTATTATGTGTATTCCAAGTATATGATAGATGTTTATTTTGCATGCTATAATTTTATTAATACGGAAACGTTAATACATGTGTGTTTAATAAACAAACAGAAAGTTCCTAGTTATGCCTCTCTCATAAACTAGCTCGTTGATTAACAAGATGATCAAGGTTTCCTGATCATGGACATTGGATGTTGTTAATAACGGGATCACAACATTAGTGTAATGATGTGATGAACATTCATCAGAAGTATAGCATTACGATCCAAGTCATTGCGTTTATATTGCCAAAACAAATTACGAAGTGACCCTAATCCTTAGACCATGAGATCATGTCAATCACTAACACCTAAGAGTTTCTTGATAACATCAAACGTCACACCGTAATGTGGTGATTATAAAGATGGATTCAGAAATAATAAAGTGTTATGTTGAGGCTCATGGATCGAGAGTGGAATTTGTTCATCCCGATGACGGATAGATATACTGGGCCCTCTCGGTGATATCACATTGATTAGCTTGCAAGCAAGTGATTTGATCACTAGAATGTTATATCACAGAACGAAAAGAGTGCATGTCGAATTGAGATCAAACTAGGTATGGAGATACCGATGATCGAATCTCGGACATGTAATATATCGTGAAACAAATGGATTAAGATACTAGCGTAAAGGTTCCGCGATCACAAGAAAGTCATCGTTGAATGTGTGGGAGTCAAGATGGGTCTCGGATCCCGCTTCGATTATTGATCCGAGAGGGTCTCGATCATGTCCGCATTATTCACGAACCGTAGGGTGACACACTTAAGAGACACCGACATCCAATTGGAGCAAATGTTTCATGCCGAAGAATGAACAAAGCGCGAATTTATTTCACTAGATACAAACAGGTTTTGGTGAAATTGCATAAAATGGTTATGCATGTGAAATAGAATTCTAGCAAGGGGTTATTGTGAATGTTTGTCATTAAAGTAATTGACAAAATTCTGAATAAAATAAAAGAGTTTTATTTAATGAGAGTTTGCATTAAATTTGGTGGAAATTTAATGGGATTTTTGAGTGGACTTTTGAGTGGAGGAATTTAGAGGAGTTTTGTGAGTGGAGTGTCCACCCACATGAAGGGAGGGCAAGGGGCGCCCCATGCGGCCACCCCTTGGGGTTCCCCTCCTCCTATAAAAGGATCCCCTCCTCACTTGTCTCTGACACCTCCTCATGAAGGATCTCTCTCCCCCTCTAGAATTTATCCCCCATGGTCTCGGACTAGCGAGATACATGTTCCCGGTGGCTATTCGGCAAGAAAGAGTTGTGCTTCCGCTGCATCGCTGGAGCGAGGAGGCGGAGGTTGCTCGGTGCCTCGAGCGTGTGTCGAGCGGATCTGGCTGATTTGCGGCGCTAGGACTTCCTCTCGATCTTGAGATCTGCAAGAGATCGTCTACATCAACCACGAGTTGAACTCGTTAAGCTTTGTCGGTCTTCAAGGGTATGTTCTCTACGGATATACATCCGCCCGTTGTTTGTATCTAGTATATAGATCTTGGTATATAGTTCACATCGTAGGAAATTTTTTGTTTTCTATGCTGCGAACCCTACACTTTATTTCTGAAGAGACGTTTTAACCATGGTATTATAGGAGCATACCACATAACCTTGGCGGGAACCTTCTTCCTAGGGGCCTCGCCCTCAACATCGCCAGGATCGTCTCGTCTGATCTTATACCGCAGCATCAAAGGCATACCGGCATGCATCCAAATTCTCGTACTTCTCACCGCGGTAGAGGATGCAATCATTAATGCAGCATGTATCTTCCGCACGTCTAATCCTAGAGGGCGTACAACCTTCTTTGCTTGGTATGTACTATCGTGCAACTCATTATTTCTTGGAAGAAGATTCTTCATTTTACCAACAACTTTGAAAATGCGCTGTCAGTCACACCATTCTCTGCCTTCCAATGCAACAAATCCAGTGTGGCACCTAGATTTTTGTGGCCATCTTTGCAAGTTGGATACAACAATGTTTTGTGATCCTTTAACATCTGCTCCAGCTTCTCCTTCTCCTTTTCAGTTTCACATTCTTCCTTTGCATCAGTAATGGCCCGACCAAGATCGTCATCAGCGGGCCCATCTGCTCCCTCTTGATCTTCATTATCTACCTCCGTTGCATTATCATCATATTCAGTATACATATTATGATAGTTTTCATCATCCTCTTCTTCTTCGTTGTCTTCCATCACAACCCCTTTTTCTCCATGCTTGGTCCAACAATTATAGCTGGGCATGAAACCGGATCGAAGCAGGTGGACGTGAATGGTTCTGGTATTTGAGTAGTCTTTCTTGTTTTGACAGTGAACACACGGACAGCACATAAAACCATTGTGAGCACGGTTTGCATTAGCCACAACGATGAAATTTTGGAGGCCGTAATATACTCGGAAGTGCGGCGGTCACCGTACATCCATTGCCGATTCATCTGCATTAATATGTAGTATATATCAAAAAATAATAGGGAGATGACCATTTATATATATAGTACATCAATGACACATGAAACTATAGTTGCCGACCTCGACCGAGACGTAAAGAGCAACAAGAAAGCTTATTTTGAGCTCTCGGGCATTTCACCGAACACCTCTAGTGCATATGAAAAAAACACAAACTAGCACTCTTCACACCCTCTTGCTAGGCTCCAAAATGTGAAAGAATGGAAGAGTGGGGTGTGTGGGGGCGGGGGTGGTGTCTTATAGCCCCCCTTTAACACCGGTTCATGCCACGAACCGGTGTTAAAGAAAGCGGACCACTGTCTGGGACCTTTAACACCGTTCATGCCACGCTGGTCGCTTCTTTAACACCGGTTCGTAGAAGAACCGGTGTTAAAGCCCCTTTTCGGGATCAACAAAAGACCTCGTTTCCACTAGTGGCACCTGATTGTGAAATGACAGTTCTGGTAATGACAAATGGTTTGCCATGTTGCACATAATTTTCAAGCATTTACAGGAAGGTACCCCCAGAAAGAAGCCTAATCTTACAAGAGAGTGATCTGGTTCTGGTGTCTCTTGTGCACCAACCGACACGCAAGTACTGCATTTAAGGCTTGATCCTCCTCAAGAGGAAGAGACGCTCGAGGTCCAGCACTACTTCGAGATAGAGCATCACCACTAATGCAGTCACATTTTTCAATCTTGGCGGTCCATGGGTGGATGCGTATTGATCTATCTGGTGTATGTACATCTCCTGCATTGCTCGATCACTTGTGTGGAAACGAGCAGTGATATCCAATCATCGAGCAGGAACATGATACATTACAGTCGGCCTGCATGTACGGTAGCAGATGAAGCGCTCTAGCCAAGTCGAATAACAAGTGCTAGTAGGATGATATCCACTCAGAATTGTGTTCCCGTTGCTTCCCATGCCTAACACATTGTGTTCCTGTTGCTTCTGTATGCTCGAAGTTGCAGCGAGGATTGATTTGGCTTTTGTATCTTTAGTCTTTGGCTTTTATACTCGTTGTGATGTAATTTGGGAGTATAATTGGCAGGTCCAGAGGAGTCATTCGACTTTATACCTACGTGGTTGTCCATGATTTTATTGCGTGACCAGCTGCCTATCCAGTTATTTTAATTATCTGTAGACTGCGGATACAAAAAAAAATTACCTGGACTATGGGTACAATTGGTAGACGAGCAAGCAATTTTAGTGGCACTGACCTTTTTTAGATATATATGTAGCACGGTCTGCGTGTAACCTTAGGTGTAGTTATGATACATGATCAACAATGACCAGATGGTGTTTATGCGTGACGATGGAACACTTCCCATAGTACTGATTCCCAGGCCGACACGTCGTTGGAGACGACGCCGTCGCCAGAGAGGCCGCTCGCCCTTGTAGCAAAGTCGGCCACCCATTGTAGCAGCGCCGCCCAGCGTCTGTAGCGTCGCCCGCCATTGTAGCAGCGCCACCGCTTCTATCGTAGCAAGACCGCTGCGCCATTGTAGCAGCTGCCGCATGGCTGTAGCAGCACCGACCACCCAGTGTAGCGTCGCCGCACCTCTGTAGCAGGGCGGCAACCCGTTGTAGCAGGGCCGACCACCCCTTGTAGCAGCGCTGTCATGCGTGTGTAGCAAGGTAGGTCACCGCTGTAGCGCGCCCGGCGCCTAGGTAGCAAAAAGTCCACCCTCGGTAGTAGGGAGAGGCAGGGGCTGCTCGCTGCAGGCCCACATGCTCGCAGTGGCACCGACTACCCCTCTCCATGGACATGATAGAGCACGCGGGCGGGGATGGGGACCATAAGCATCTCAATAGGCGGCGCATCAGCTCAGCGCAACACCACAATAATTCCTCGCAGTGGCACCGGCCTGCCCCTCGTGGCCCCCGTGAGAAGGGGCCTGGCTGTCGACGCGTGGCTTTGTTGGCTGCGGCATGTGGCCTGGCTGTCGACACGTGTGGTCTGGCTAGCGGCGGCGCATGTCTCGGGCAACGGTGGCGGCGGACGGGGAAGATGCCATCAACTATTTCCATGGAGGGTGTGTGGGGTGTGGCATGAAGAACACGAAGAGAAGGAAAGCGTGTGGTAGGGGAAAAAATAAGGAGGAGGTGCGTCGGTGGTGGGACGAATGCGCGCGTGGCTACCCGGACGATGGGAACGCGCGATCGTCCAGGAGATATGTATCGTGTAATCGTGATCATGAATATGACAAGCTATAATGTATTGAGGACAATTTTGAAAAGGTTAACAACTGATTGCATACAGCTAGATGATCAACTCCCTGTTTAATTATAATTACGATGATTTAGCAACTTAGATAAAAAATATACAGTTGACCGTGGTCTACTAAAAGAGCAGTATGTTTCATGCACTTTGAACTGTTGTAGAATCCAGATAACTTACTAAGGAGGGTGATTTGTCTTTATAGGCATCATCTCATATGTATGTATGCTTCAGATTAAATATTTTTAAGAAACTTAAGCATGAATAGTATGTCTAGTGTGGTGTCTCACCATGGAGTTTTCACCACGTAATTTCACCCAGAAATGGGAGGATATTTGTATAGACTACCAAGACAAACGGAACATGATTCCGACGAATGGTCATGACCCTGCAAATATGAACATGAGCCGCCATCTTCGCGGATGATGTCATGCGAGCCGGCAGTTCCAACACGAAAAAGACAACATAGGCAGCCTCCTCATGATGGTGATAGAAACTATTGAATTAAGGCGTCATTGCGGGGTACACATGACTTCAAAGGCAATAAGATATAGCCGTCCCCTTAGATAGTGAGGGTGTTGGTCCCCTCTCCCTCCACTTCGCTTCACAGGCAAAATGGAGGGCCTAGCTTGGTAGTTAGAGTTATAATTATGTCGTGGTGTGACTTAGGGGCCTTGGTACATGCCCAGGTGGGTTGCCCAATTGGCCCATGCGGCCAGCCCCTTGTGGGGCTTCTCCTTCCTTAATTCTCCATAATTTAATCCCTTAAATTATGTTCCTATATATTGCACAAATTAAATCCTTAATTTATGCATTAAATATATGAAAAACTTCCGTTCTCCTTGGTTCTTTTAAATAAAAACGGATATATCATACATATATGAACCTATATATTTTTCCAAACCTTTTCGAAATCTCTATGACATAAATAAAACTTTGGAATTATTCTGATGAATGTCAATAACACTTTTGTTAAATCCGGAACTGTCTTCTGAGTTTAGGTTATGTTGCCCGAAATATTATGTCCTCTCTTTAAAACTCTTTTGATGGTACCGGAACAGTTCCGATAACTCTCTGGAACTATTTCTGGATATTCTCTCAACCACATACCATAAATATACACTCATATATCTAGCAACAAACACTCAACAGATTAAAGACACTTAAACGTGTGACTATGTATGTTCGGCGATATGCAGACTTGATCCTGAAACAAGCAGTGGTATCCAGTCATCAAGCAGGAATGTGAGACATTAGAGTCGACCTGTATGTACATTAGCAAATGAAGCACTTTAGCAATCTCTGATAACAAGTGCTAGTTGGACTCAGAATCGTGTTCCCGTTGCTTCCCATGCCTAAGAGTAACACACATCATAATCCCCACAGGCCGTTGCGTCATTTTTGTATGCTCGAAGTTGCAGCGATAGAAAAGAATCAAGATTCGACTTTGTATCTTCAGTCTTCGGCTCTTATACTCATTGTGATGTGATTTGGAAACAATTGGCAGGTGCAGAGGAGTCATTCGACTTTATACCTATGTGGGTGTCGATGATTTTATTGCGTGACCAGCCGTCTATCCAGTTATTTAAACTCTCCATGGATTGTGGGTAATTTTTTTTTGACCTGGACTGTAGGTATAATTGGTACATGAGCTACTCCCTCCAACCCAAATTAGTTGACTTGGTTTTGTTTAGATTTGGATGGATCTAGCACTAAAACAAGTCTAAATACATCCGAATCTAGACAAATTTGAGTCAAGTAATTTGGATAGGAGAAAGTAAAAATTTTAGTGGCATTGACCTTTTTTAGATAAGTAGCACGGTCTGCGTGTAACCTACGTGTAGTTATGATTTACATGATAAACGATGACCAGATGTTTATGCATCGTTATAAAAATGTCAGTAGATTATGATGGCGCGCGTTGCCAGTTTCGTCCATTAAGGCTATATACATTGTTAGGTATTGATGGAAATATTTGGATTTAAGCTAACAAATTCGTTACCATATGTTTACATGTCCGATGATTTTGGAAATAAATATGTATCCATAGACATACCAAGAAACAGTACCGGCCGAAACATCATTTTAGACATTTTTAAGTAAATAGAACCTTACTCTTCAGTAGTACACACGGTAGACACCTTGTTATATATAACTTTTGCCATGGCATGCATGTTAGAGAAAGAATCGAGTAAAAAGCACTAGCACTACTAGGAAATCAGTAATAGATAGACAAATCTTCTGTGACGTATATGTGTGACCATGCGTCACAGATAAACTCCAGTGACGTATTTCAGGCAATGCGCCATAGAAATCTTTACACTTCTGTGGAAGTTTGATGGACCCGCCACCGGGGTTGGGCTCCTCACTTTATGTGACGCATATGTCCATATCGCCACCACTTCTATGGCGATATGGACATATGCGCATGTAAAGAAATTCTATGGCATATATATAAATATGCCACGAATATGGAAAATCAGATCCCAACCCCCGCGGGATCGTCTTTTAACTTTAAAAATGATAAAAAATCAAAAAAAATAATTCCTTTGAGATGTAGTTGTATTTTGGGATAGTTGTAGGGAAAATTGAAAAAAAATGAATTTTGATGTATTTTGCAAAAAAAGATCATGAGACAGTAAAACGGCCATAACTTTTGTATACGATGTCGGAAAAAAAGTTTAATATACCAAAATGATCGTCTCGAAATTTTCTACTCGATTTCAATGCCGGAGGCCGTTGAAGTTTTACACCTTCCCCAAATTCGAAAAGAGCAAAAGTTATGGCAGAAAGAAGATTTCTTTCTGTAAAAAAATAAAAAAGGGGGACCAACTTATGTGGCGCATTGCTCCCATATGCGCCACAGAACTGTTGGGCGGGATTCGAAATTTGAATCCCGCCGCCCTTTCTTCCTCTCTTATCCTCTTCCACTCCTCCACCCTTCTCCTCCACTTCTTTTCTCCTTCTCCTCCCCTTCTTCCTCACATTCTCCTCCTCCTCCCTTCTCCTCCACTCCGGTGAGCTCCTTATCCTCCACCCAGGTGCGTTCCTCCTCCTCTCCCCTTCCTCGTCCACCCCGATGAGCTCCTCCTCCTCCTCCCACCTCCCTCCTCCCACCTCCCACCTCCCTCCTCCCTCCTCCCACCTCTCACCTCCCTCCTCCCTCCTCCCACCTCCTCCACCCCGGTGAGCTCCTCCTTCGGTGACCTCCTCCTCCTCTGATGGCCTCCTCCTCTCCTCCACCGGCGGGCCCCTCCTCCACCGGCGGCCTCCTCCTCTCTTCCACCAGCGACCTCCTCATCCTCCTTCGGCCACCATCGGCCTCCTTTTCCTCCCCCGATGACCCCCATCGACCCCCACCTCCGGCCAGATCTAGCCGTTTTTTTTTTAATTTTGAAAAACAATTCTGTGGCGCATATTGTCAATATGCGCCACAGAAGTTTTTGAGACTTCTGTGGCGCATTTCGATATGCGCCACAGAACTTCACTTTAGTGGCGTGATAACAGTGGCACATCCCATATACACCACAAAAGTTGAAAAATGGTGCGCCACTGATGAGCTTTTTCCTAGTAGTGTAGTAACTAAATAAAACATGCCTATGTTGCAGTTGCATACATGTAAAACAAGGCTAGTATAGTAAACCATAGATAAACATGTGAAGTGAAACTATATATAAAATGAAACAATATAACTCAAGAAGATATGTATTTCCTTGCTATTGCAGTGTCATGAAAACCAATGAACCAATATAATACCATAGTCGACATATGCCGGCAATGCTGAAACTGACTCTTCATGTGAGGTAATACCTAGTAAGGATGTTCTGATGGCAAGGATTAGGCTAAGTACTCTTGGAAGGCCCTCGAGGATAACCGTGCTTGCGATAGAACTGTCATGTATTTATCGCGAAGGATTGCTGGTTCGCACATGGATTTAGTGGGCATGGATGCCGATATTTTTCTGTGCACGATGCTAGGGAGATGGCCAACATGTCCTGGTTTTCCTATACATGGTTTTATTCCGGTTGTTTCAACGATGAGCGATTTCTTCATGCGGGACAAGAGCGAAGGCCTCGTTTGTAGGTACGGTTGCATTCTAGATTTCTCAGCGAGCGGATACATGGGGCAGGATGCCAGACGTACCACCATCTTGTCCACTTCTCCTTTAATAAGTAATAAAGATTAGGATGATTTAGCAACTTAGATTAGAAAAAATAGTTGACCATGGTCTACTAAAAGAACAATATGTTTCATGCACTTTCAATTGTTGTATAACCCATATAACTTACCAAGGATGGTGATTTTTCTTTATCCGCATCATCTCATATACATGTATGCTTCAGATGAAATATTTTTAAGAAACTTAAGCATGATAATATTATGCCTAGTGTGGTGTCTCACCATGGAGTTTTCACATCTAGTAGCACATAAGTTTACCTAGAAATGGGGAGCTTTATATAGACTACCAAGACAACCTAACATGATTCCAACGAATGGTCATGACCCTGCAGATATAAACATGTGCCGCCATCTCCATGGATGATGTCATGCGAGCCGGTAGTTTCAACATGAAATATACTACATAGAAAGCCTCCTCATGACGCTGATAGAAACTATCGAATCTGAGGCATCATTGTGGCGCACACATGACTTCAAAGGCAACAAGATATAGTCGCCCCTTCGATAGTGAGGGTTTCGGTCCCTCTCCTCCACTTGACACTTCACGGGCAAGATGGAGGGCGGAGGGACCTCCTTCCTCTATTCTAGCTTGGTAGTTAGGGTTAGAATCAATCTGTCATGGTGTGTGGTTGGGGGTGGGAACGGCAGAACTTATATCAGCTTAAGAAACTCTAGGGATTCGCATAGGGAAAACAAAAAAACATCCTACGCAAAAGACAACCATCGATTTATGGATAAAACACATATAGATTTGTTCACTTTAGTGGCGTGATAACAGTGGCACATCCCATATAGATCACAGAAGTTGAAAAATGGTGCGCCACTGATGAGCTTTTTCCTAGTAGTGTAGTAACTAAATAAAACATGCCTATGTTGCAGTTGCATACATGTAAAACAAGGCTAGTATAGTAAACCATAGATAAACATGTGAAGTGAAACTATATATAAATTGAAACAATATAACTCAAGAAGATATGTATTTCCTCGCTATTGTAGTGTCATGAAAACCAATGAACCAATATAATACCATAGTCGACATATGCAGGCAATGCTGAAACTAACTCTTCATGTGAGGTAATACCTAGTAAGGATGTTCTGATGGCAAGGATTAGGCTAAGTACCCTTGGAAGGCCCTCGAGGATAACCGTGCTTGCGATAGAACTGTCCCGTATTTATCGCGAAGGATTGCTGGTTCGCACATGCATTTAGTAGGCATGGATGCCGATATTTTTCTGTGCGCGATGCTAGGGAGATGGCCAACATGCCCTGGTTTTCCTATATATGGTTTTATTCCGGTTGTTTCAACGATGAGCGATTTCTTTATGCGGGACAAGAGCGAAGGCCTCGTTTGTAGGTACGGTTGCATTCTAGATTTCTCAGCGAGCGGATACGTGGGGCGGGAGGCCAGACGTACCACCATCTTGTCCACTTCTCCTTTAATAAGTAGTAAAGATTATGATGATTTAGCAACTTAGATTAGAAAAAATAGTTGACCATGGTCTACTAAAAGAACAATATGTTTCATGCACTTTCAATTGTTGTAGAACCCATATAACTTACCAAGGATGGTGATTTTTCTTTATCCGCATCATCTCATATACATGTATGCTTTAGATGAAATATTTTTAAGAAACTTAAGCATGATAATATTACGTCTAGTGTGGTGTATCACCATGGAGTTTTTACATCTAGTAGCACATAAGTTCACCTAGAAATGGGAGAACTTTATATAGACTACCAAGACGACCGGAACATGATTCCGACGAATGGTCATGACCCTGCAGATATAAACATGTGCCGCCATCTCCGTGGATGATGTCATGCGAGCCGGTAGTTTCAACATGAAATATAATACATAGGAAGCCTCATCATGACGCTGATAGAAACTATCGAATCTGAGGCATCATTGTGGCGCACACATGACTTCAAAGGCAACAAGATATAGTCGTCCCCTTCGATAGTGTGCGAACCAGATATAGTCGGTCCCCTTCGATAGTGTGCACACATGACTTCAAAGGCATCATTGTGGCGCACACATGACTTCAAAGGCAACAGGATATAGTCGGTCCCCTCTCCCTCCACTTGACACTTCACGGTCAAGATGGAGGGCGGAGGGACCTCCTTCCTCTATTCTAGCTTGGTAGTTAGGGTTAGAATCAATCTGTCATGGTGTGTGGTTGGGGGTGGGAGCGGAAGAACTTATATCAGCTTAAGAAACTCTAGGGATTCGCATAGGGAAAACAAAAAAACATCCTACGCAAAAGACAACCATCGATTTATGGATTAAACACATAGATTTGTTCTAAGTCTTACCAACGTTGAAGCAGACATTCCTTCATTAGTTAAGATGTTGGTGCAGCTTCCGTTTGAGGATCAAACCATGATCCCTCTACAAGTATCCACTCCCATGTCACCTTCGATCTAGCAGGGACTCGCCACCCCGGATGAAGAATTACCAGAGTATTTATGCAGCCTTCTAGCATACGCATATGAGAGAATGCGAGAGAGAAGAAGTCCAGCCACACGGGAGAATAACGTGTGTTATGGGTTGCATCTCCTGGGATATATATAGGTAAGAGGAAGGAGGCTTGGCTTGAAGAAGGGGCTCCCCAAGGCAGTCATCGCCTCCATAGGGAAACCCTATGACGTTTTGGCCACAACCCCATGGGGCCTTAGGGGCCTTGGTGCATGCCTATGTGAGTTTCCCAATTGGTCCATGCCCAGCCCCTTGTGGGGCTTATCCTTCCTTAATTCTTTATAATTTAGTTTCTTAAATTATGCTCCTATATATTGCACAAATTAACTCATTAATTTATGTATTACATATATGAAAAAAATTCGTTATCTTTGGTTCTTTTAAATAAAGACTGATACTTCATATGTATATGAACCTATATATTTTCTGAAACTTTTTTGAAATATATATGATATAAAAAAACTTTGGAATAATTCTGATGAATGTCAATAACACTTATGTTAAATCTGTTGGAATTATGCCCTAGAGGCAATAATAAAGATGTTATTATTATAATTCTTGTTCATGATAAAGTTTATGTTCCATGCTAGAATTGTATTAAGCGGAAACTTTAATACTTGTGTGGTTTGTAAACAACACCGTGTCCCTAGTACGCCTCTATGGACTAGCTCATTGATCAATGATGGTTAAGGTTTCCTAACCATAGACATGAGTTGTCAATTGATAATGAGATCATATCATTGGGAGAATGATATGATGGACAGACCCAAACTAAGCGAAGCAATTAGATCGTTTCATCGTTTTCATCTTTGCGAAGCTTTTCCTATGTCAAATATTGTATTCCTTAGACCATGAGATAATGCAACCCCCTGTACGAAGAAAGCTTTGAGGTCATCAAACGTCATCCTATGAGAGGGTGATCATAAAGGTGTCTCGTGTGATCGGAAAGTATCTGTTGGGTATGTATCGAGATGGAATTTGTCCTCCCAAGTCGGATAGATATACTTCGCCCACTCGTAATCGATATCAACACCGCTTGCAAGCATGTGGTTAAGGAGTTAATCACAAAGTGATATCGGATTACGAACGAGTAAAGTACTTGTGTGAACGAGATTGAACTAGGTATGACGGCATCGACGATCGAATCTCGCAAGTAAAATATCGCGAGACGAAGGGAATATATATATGGGATTGATTGAATCCTCGCATCGTGGTTCATCCGATATGATCATCGATGAATGTGTGGGAGTCAATATGGGTGCCTGCACTCCGCTTATTATTGATAGAAGATCATGTCTCATATTCTCGAACCCGCAGGTCACACACTTAACGTATCTCGACGCTAGGATAGATTGGATAATTGGTTTATGATTTTTGTTCGGAGTCTCGGATGGGATCCGGATATCACGAGAGGTTCCTAATGGTCCGGAGAATAAGATTCATATAAGGCAAGGCAGTTTTTGGAGTTCGAATTGTTCCGTTAATCGGTATTGTACCGAAGCTTCTAGAACCTTCCGAAGGGGACCATGTGGCCCCACCTTCCGGGAGGGGCATGGGCCTATGAGGGAGTGTCCTGGCCGATTGGGCCGGGGCACAAGGCCCCATAGGGCCCAACCGATTCTAGATAAGTTTAAACTCGCTTAAACTAGAGATAGGATTTCTAGATAAGGAGAGTTTAAATCTTAAACTAGAGATAAGATTTCTAGATAAGGGAAAGTTTAAATTGTTTAAACTAGAGATAGGCTTGGAGGAGGGCAGGCTGCCCCCCTCTATATATAGAGGGTGGTGCCTCCCCTACTACCACACACCTTCCTCCAAGCCCTAGCACTTGCTACCTTCCTCTCTCCTCCCGATCGCTTGTAGGCGAAGCCCTGCAGTAAATTCTCCACCATATACACCACACCGTCGTGTTGTAGATCCAATCTATCTCCACCATACTCGCTGGTCCGAGGAAGGAGGAGACGCCGAGGTGCACATGTGCATCTCACGGAGGCACCGCCACTTGTGGTGCTAGATCGGATCGGATCACGAGGAGGAGAAGCGAGTACGACTACATCACCCACGCCCGATTTAACGCTCATTGCGTAATCTTCAAGGGTATGAAGATCTAATCCAATCTCTCTCGTTGTTTGCATCTCCTAGATTAGATCTTGGCTTTCCTCTGCTCGCATCCGTAGAAAATTTTGATTTACTATGCCGCAAACCCTTCGGGTATCGAGCTAGATCTATGCGTAGATGTGTTTCACGAGTAGAACGCAACATGGTTGTTGCGGGCGTTGATGTTTTCTCGCTGCAAGCCTCTTGTTTGTGTTCTTCTTATGACGCGATAGTGAGATTGAAGCGGTCCAGCCAACCTTACGCGACATCGCGTCATGAGACCGCTCCGCACTTGACGCGGTGGCTTGTTCCACACATGCGGCCGGTGGATGTCGATTTCTCTCACTATAGTTGTCATGGGATTAACACCGAGTTTGGCAACCATAATATCACCGCTGTGGCTTTCCGTAGTAAGAATCGTTTAGCATCTACTCCCATAAGCCACGTAAAACATGCAACAACAAAGTAGAGGCGTCTAACTTGTTTTTGCAGGAGTGTTTTCCGTGATATGGTATGGCCCAAGATGTGATGTGTATATTGTATGATGATCATGTTTTGTAATGTTTCACGACTTGCATGTCGATGAGTACACAACCGCAGGAGCCATATGGTTGTCTTTATAATTGTGTATGACCATGAGTCAACTTCTTATACGCCATGTAATAGCTTTACTTTATCGCTAAGTAGTTAGCAATAGGTGTAGTTGCTATTCGTGGTGGAGGCAATCATGGTCGAGTGATGGAGATCATGCCGAACGCACAAGATGGAGATCATTGCGCTGAGATTGGCTATACCATGTCACATAAAGTTATATGCATGTGATGTTTATCCTTTATGTATCTTATTATGCTTAGATCGCGACGGTAGCATTATAAGATGATTCCTCACTTAAAGATCAAGATAAAACTGTGTTCTCCCCAAGTATGCACCGCTATAAAGTTCGTCGTGTCCAAGCATCACGTGATGATCGGGTGCTATAGACTCTACGCCACATACAACGGGTGCAAGCCGCTTTTGCACACGCGAAATACTTGGGTCTAGCTTGACGAGCCTAGCATGTATGCACATGGCCTCGTAACACAAGAACCGAAAGGTTAAGCATGAGTCATATGAATGATATGATCGACACTTTGTTGTCCACCATTGAAACCACATCTCTTCTCGTGATGATCGGATTAGGTGTGGTGAATTTGGATCGTGTTCACTAAACAACTTGAGGGATGTTGAATTTAGTGGGAGTTCATCTAGTAATTTGATTAAATTGAACTATTTATCATGAACATAGTCTAAATTGTACTTGCAAATCAGTAGATCACATGGACAAATCCAACTTCAACTTCAACGCTTTTTGCGAGAAGGAAAAGCTTAGAAAAATGGGTCTAACTTCACCAATTGGTTCCGCAATCTAAGAATCATTCTTCATGCGACAAAAGGACTATGTCCTTGGTAAAGCGTTAGGTGACCCTCGCAATCAAGCTACCGATGAGAAAGCTGTCTATCACAAGAAAGATGATTATGGTGTAATTAAGAGCACCATGTTGTTTGCTATGGAACCGAGCTTCAAAATCGCTTTTGAAACCTATCCCGGTCCTTTGAGATTCTCGAGGAGATGAAAACCATGTTTCGGACTCAAGCCCGCTCGAGAGATATGAGATCTCCGAGAAGTTCTTTAACTGCAAGATGGAGGAAGGAGTTCATAGTGAGCACGCCATAAAGATGTCGCTACTCAACGCCTTGAGCAACTGGAATGCACGATTCAGAGGAGCTCAAGATTGACAGGGTTCGCAATCACTCCCTCCCAGCTACAAAAGTTTTGTAGTGACTCATAATCGATTGGTTCCATCGATACGATCACCGAGCTCTTCGCAAAGTCAAGGCTGCGGAAGTGGACATCAAGAAGGATAATCACGTGTTGATGGTCAACAAGCCTCCTTTAAGAAAGGTAAGGAGCAAAGAAGCCCTTCAAGAAGGGCGGCGAAGCGCAATGCCCTCGCCGAGAAGAAGCTCAAGTCCGGTCCTAAGCCGGACATCGAGTGCTTCTATTGCAAGGACAAGTGTCATCGAAGCGCAATCGTCAAGTACTTAGCGGACAAGAAGGCTGGCACCATCAAAGGTATATTTGATATACATGTTATTGATGTTTTCCTTACTAGCCCTCGTTGTAGTGCTGGGTATTTGATACGGTTCGGTTGCTAATATTTGTAACTCAAACAGAGCTACGGAATAGACGGCGGCTGCGAGGGATGAGGTGACGATGCTGGCGTTAACGGATCAAGAGTTTATGTGATGGCCGGCACACTCTCCTTAGTTTTACCTTCGGATTAGTTTTAAACCTTAATAAATGTTATTATGTGCCTGCTGAGCATGAACATTATTTCGGATCATGTTTATTGCAAGACGGTTATTCATTTAAATCGGAGAATAATGGACGTTCTCTTTATATGAGTAACATCTTTTATGGTCATGCACCTCTTGTGAATGGTTTATTTCTTCTAAATCTCAAAAGGGATGAAACACACATCCATAACATTGAGGCTAAGAGATGCAAAGTAGATAGTGATAATACTACTTATTTGTGGCATCGCTGCTAGGTCATATTGGTGTAAAGCGCATGAAGAAACTCCATTCGATGGACTTTTGGAGTCTCTTGATTTTGAATCATTTGAAACATGCGAAACAAGCCTCATGGGAAAGATGATCAAAACCCAGTCCACAGGTATGATGGAGCGAGCAACGGACTTGTTGGAAATCATACATACCGATGTATGCGGACCGATGAGTGTTTCGGACGCCGTGGATATCGCTATTTTCTCACTTTTACCGATGACTTAAGTAGATATGGGTATATCTATTTAATGAAATATAAATCTGAAACGTTTGAAAAGTTCAAAGAATTTCGAATGAAGTGGAGAACCATCGTATGTAAAGATTAAGTTTCTACGATCCGATCGTGGAGGTGAATATTTGAGTTATGATTTTCACGCATCTTAAAGCAAGTGGAATCGTTTCACAACTCACGCCACCGGAACACACAAGCAATGGTGTGTCTGATCACGGAATCGAACCCTATTAGATATGGTCCGATCAATGATGTCTCTTACTGATTTGCGTTATCATTTTGGGGTTATGCATTAGAAACCGCTGCATTCACTTTAAATAGGGCTCCATCTAAACCGTTGAGACGACACCGTATGAACTGTGGTTTGGTGCTAAACCTAAGTTGTCGCTTTAAAGTTTGGGGATGCAAGCTTACGCCAAGAAGTTGATGCCGACAAGCTCGAACCCAAAGCGAGAAATGCGTCTTCATAGGATACCCTAAGGAAACTATTGGGTATACCTTCTATCACGTAACCGAAGGCAAAGTGTTTGTCAAAGAACGGTTCCTTTCTTGAGAAGGAGTTTCTCTAAAGAAGTGAGTGGGAGGAAAGTAGAGCTAGACGAGGTTATTGAACCTTCTCTTGAATTGGAGAGTAGCGCAGACCTGAAATTGTTCCAAAGGTCACCGCACAAACAATAGAGGAAGCTAATGACAAGGATCATGAAGCTTGGACGATGTCAAGCATCGAACGTCCGCAGTCGACAAGGTCGCGTGCCTCCCGAGTGGTACGGCAATTCTGTCTTGACCGTCTTGTTGGTAGAAGACGGAACCTACGAACTATGAGGAAGCGATGATGAGCCCAGACTCGAGAAATGGCTGGAAGCCATGAACCAATTGGAATCCATGAGCGAAAACCAAGTATGGACTTTTGTGGATCCTCCTAGTGACCGAAAGGCCGTTGAGTGCAAATGGATATTCAAGAAGAAAACGGACGCGGATGGTAATGTTACCGTATAAAGCACGGCTTGTCGCAAAGGTTTTCGACAAGTTCAAGGTGTTGACTATGATGAGACTTTGTCTCCGTGGCGATGTTTAAGTCCATTCGGATTTTATTAGCAATTGCGTTTCATGATTATGAAATATGGCGATGGATGTCAAGACTGCTTTCCTCAATGGGAACATTGATGAAGAGTTGTATATGATGCAACCCGAAGGTTTTGTCGATCCTAAGGATGCTAGTAAAGTATGCAAACTTCAGCTCCATTTATGGACTGAAGCAAGCATCTCGGAGTTGGAACCTTCGCTTTGATCAAGTGATCAAGAGCTTTGGATTTGTTCCAAATTGCTATGAAGCTTGTATCTACAAGAAAGTGAGTGGGAGCTCGGTGACGCTTCGGTATTATGTGGATGACATATTGATTATCGGAAATGACATCAACATGCTTAACGATGTGAAGAGTTATTTGAACAAGTGTTTTCAATGAAAGACCTAGGTGAAGTTGCTTATGTATTGGGCATCAAAATCTATAGAGATAGACAAAGACGCTCGATAGCTTTAAGCGAGTACATACCTAGACAAAGTTCGAAAAGGTTCGTAATGGATAAGGCAAAGAAAGGTTCAAAGGCCTATGTTGTCGTGTAAGATATTGAGAAAGGCTCGGTCCACCACGGTAAATGATAGGAAGCTATGAGCAAAGTGCCTTATGCCTCGGCCATAGGTTCCATCATGTATGCCATGCCGTGTACTAGACCGGATGTGTCCAATGCTCTTAGTTTGACGAAAGCAGATATCAAAGTGATCCAGTGGAACATCGATGACCGTGAAGAACATCCTAAAGTACCTAAATAGAACTAAAGAAATGTTCTTAGTCTATGGGGGTGATGAACAGCTTGTCGTAAAAGGTTACGCGATGCTAGTTTTGACACCGACAAGGATGATTCTAAATCTCAGACAGGATACGTGTATATTTTGAATGGAGGAGCTGAGTCGAGAAGTCAAGCAAAGCGTGATCGCTGGATCTACAGGAAGCGGAATACATGGCTGTGCCGAAGCGTCAAGTGAAGGAGTTTGGATCGAAACTTCATCATCGAGCTTGGCGTGGTTCCAAGTGCATTGGACCCACCGGAGATATTGTGTGACAACACCGGCGCCATAGCACTCGCTAAGGAACCAAGATATCATCCAAAGACCAAGCATATCAATCGCAAGTTTCATATAATCCGAGATTATATAGCGATGGAGATCAAGATTAGCAAAGTACATACGGATCCGAATGTCGCAGATCCACCGACTAAACCTCTTCCACGTAAAACATGATCAACACCTCTGCCATGGGTGTGAGATTGTTGCCAGATGTAAACTAGATTATTGACTCTAGTGCAAGTGGGAGACTGTTGGAATTATGCCCTAGAGGCAATAATAAAGATGTTATTATTATAATTCTTGTTCATGATAAAGTTTATGTTCCATGCTAGAATTGTATTAGCGGAAACTTTAATACTTGTGTGGCTTGTAAACAACACCGTGTCCCTAGTACGCCTCTATGGACTAGCTCATTGATCAATGATGGTTAAGGTTTCTAACCATAGACATGAGTTGTCAATTGATAATGAGATCATATCATTGGGAGAATGATATGATGGACCCAAACTAAGCGAAGCAATTAGATCGTTTCATCGTGTTCATCTTTGCGGAGCTTTTCCTATGTCAAATATTGTATTCCTTAGAAAATGAGATAATGCAACTCCCTGGGACCGGAAGAAAGCTTTGATGGTTTCAAACGTCATTCTATGAGAGAGTGATCATAAAGGTGTCTCTCAGGTGATCGGAAAGTATCTGTTGGGTTGTATGTATCGAGATGGAATTTGTCCCTCCCAAGTCGGAGAGATATACTTCGCCCACTCGTAATCGATATCAACACCGCTTGCAAGCATGTGGTTAAGGAGTTAATCACAAAGTGATATCGGATTACGATCCAGTAAAGTACTTGCGTGAACGAGATTGAACTAGGTATGACGGTACCGACGATCGAATCTCGCAAGTAAAATATCGCGACGAAGGGAATATATATATGGGATTGATTGAATCGGCATCGTGGTTCATCCGATATGATCATCGATGAATGTGTGAGTCAATATGGGTGCCTGCACTCATGTTTATTATTGATAGAAGATCATGTCCGCATATTCTCGAACCCGCAGGTCACACACTTAACGATCTCGACGCTAGGATAGATTGGATAATTGGTTTATGAATTTTTGTTCGAGTCTCGGATGGGATCCGGATATCACGAGAGGTTCCGAATGGTCCGAGAATAAGATTCATATAAGGCAGCAGTTTTTGGAGTTCGAATTGTTCCGGGTTAATCGGTATTGTGCGGAAGCTTTAGAACCTTCCGGAAGGGGACCAACGTGGCCCCACCTTCCGGGAGGGGCATGGGCCTATGAGGGAGTGTCCTGGCCGCATTGGGCCGGGGCACACGGCCCCATAGGGCCCAGCCGATCCTAGATAAGTTTAAACTCGCTTAAACTAGAGATAGGATTTCTAGATAAGGAGAGTTTAAATCGCTTAAACTAGAGATAAGATTTCTAGATAAGAGAAAGTTTAAATTGTTTAAACTAGAGATAGGCTTGGAGGAGGGGCAGGGCTGGCCCCCTCTATATATAGAGGGTGGTGCGCCCCCCTACTACCACCACACACCTTCCTCCAAGCCCTAGCGCCTTGCTACCTTCCTCTCCCCCGACTGCTTGTAGGCGAAGCCTGCAGCAGAAATTCTCCACCATATACACCACGCCCGTGTTGTAGATCCAATCTATCTCTCCACCATACTCGGGTCCGAGGAAGGAGGATACGTCGAGGTGCTGCACGGTGCATCTCACGGAGGCACCGCCACTTGTGGTGCTAGATCGGATCGGATCGCGAGGAGGAGAAGCGAGTACGACTACATCACCCACGCCCGCCTAACGTTCACTGTTCGAATCTTCAAGGGTATGAAGATCTAATCAAATCTCTCTCGTTGTTTGCATCTCCTAGATTAGATCTTGGATTTCCCTCTGTTCGCATCCGTAGAAAATTTTGATTTACTATGCCGCGAAACCCTTCAAAATCCGGAACTTTCTTCCGAATTTAGGTTTTGTTGCTGGAAAAATTATGTTCTCTCTTTGAAACTCTTTTGATAAAACCAGAACGGTTCCATAACTCCCTGAAACTATTTATGGATATTCTCTCAACCACATAACATAAATATACTCTCATATATCTAGCAAAAAACACTCAACAGATTGAAGACACTTAAGTGTGTGACCATGTAGGTTCGGCAATATGGAGACATGATCCTGAAAATCCTTTCTGATCAATAATCAATAGCGAGATCTGGACCACCATATTGGCTCCCGCATATACACAAAAGATTCAAGCGAACATATTGTATTCATACATGTTTTACTTTTGCTTCGTGATACATAACGAATCCTATGTGAGATATGTAGGTATCCATGTGAAGTAACTATTTGATCGCTATATCAAGTTATCCTCGTCACCATTTTGCCTCATTTCTCGTTTCCATATTTGTATATCCTTGTGAATCACATCACACTGTGTTTGTCTAGACAATGATGAATATCATAATACAGAGAGAGCCCAAAATGGTATCTCTCCATCGCCGGAGGAGCAAATCTCACTCTTAAATTATCGTGTGCCTAAACATACGTTTCAGAAGTACCCAAAGATCACCATTATGTCAAGGTAGAGTTTGATGAGCAGCAAAGTAAATCTTTTGGTATGAATACATCTGGAATTCTCATGGTCTAAGGACACAAGTGTACAAACAACAATGTTATGGTAAAACTAACAACTTCGTGACGATGCAATCACATAGTCTACCATAGAGAATGGGCCAGTCCAACATCCTTAGTCTGCCAACAATATGCTATCATTGTCGTTGACATCCTTGTTACAATAACTATGTCATCATCAGGAAAACATGATCATCAAGCGACACGTGAGCTACTCATAGAGGCGAGAATAGGAACAACTTGATGTTTATCTCTCTACACGTGCATTTGAATCTTCCTTTGAACCTCATATGCAATATTCACAACAATTATAGCATAAAGATATAAAAATAATAATAACAATCATAATAAAGTAATAAATAATAAAATTTATCATTGTCTCAAGTGCATATTTCCTTTAGCAACAACATCAATATCTCTAGTTGCACACTCACGGATGCCAGTAAATGAGCCCTTGTGATCCTAGTAAAGATTTCCGACCATGCTCTTCACAGGTTCTTTCTTTTTCCTTCACGAGACCATAGAACTAATCAATCAACCTTGAACTAGACATCCCATCTTCCCTACTTTATTCATCTTGAAAGTGGAAAACTATTGGAAATATGCCCTAGAGCCATATTATCATATCTCATGTTCATGATAAATGTGTATTCTTCATGCTATAACTGTATTAGCCGAAAACTTAATACATGTGTGGTTACATAAACAACATTGTGTCCCTAATAAGCCTCTACTTGAGGAGTCTCAGATGAGATATATGACATCACGAGGAGCTTTAGAATGGTTTGGAGATAAAATCTCATATAAGGGAACAAAGTTGATTTCAGGGTTCTGGGAAAGTTCGCTATTTTTTTAGTATCATACCTAGAAGGTTCTGGAGGTCAACTTGTGGGTACCACCTATACGGAGGGGCCACATGGACCTGTAAGGAGGGCATCCAGGCCTACATGCTGGGCCAGGGCGCCACAGTCCCAAAGTCTTATACGCCAATCCCCAAGGGGAAACCCTAGGGGTATGGGTGTATGGAAGGGGGAGTTTCACTATCCCTTTGGTCGCCGCCCTATAAACTTAGAGGGGATACAAGGAAAGTATGCCACCCACCTATATAAAAGGGGAGAGCTAGGCAGAACCCACCTCATCCCTTATTGTTGCCTGATACGTTGAAAATGTATCTATAATTTTTGATGCTCCATGCTTGTTAAGTATCTACTTTGCTTTGCTTTATCTACACTTTGAGGTGTTTTTATATATTTTCTGGAACTAACCTATTAACAAGTTACCACAGTGCCAGTTGCCTGATTTCTTCTGTTTTTGGTTCTAGAAAGGCAGAAAATCAATATTCTCAGAATTGGACGGGACAAAAGCCAAAGTCAATATTTTACCGTGGGGGACACGAATCCAGAAGACAAGACGGAGACGCGAACCAGGGCGGACAAAACCCCCTAGGCACGGGTGGGCCTTGCCCCATGCCTAGGTAGGGTGTAGGGCCCCTGGTCGCCTCCCAGTCTCGCCTCTTCGCCCATAAGAATCCCCTAATGCAGAAACCCTAAGTACCCGATCAAAACTCCACGAAACCTTCTGTAGCCGCCACCACAGTCGTCCCTAGATCGAGGGGATATGAAGTTCCTCCCGGCACCCTGCCAGAGGGGAGATCATCCTGGAGGCCTTCTCTCCGGTATGATGCGTGAGTAGTTCCACCTTGGACTATGGGTCCATGTAGTAGCTAGATGGTTGTATCTCCTCCTTGTGCTTTCATGTATAGATCTTGTGAGCTCCGTTCATGATCAAGATCTAATCTATTTGTAATCATGCATGTTGTGTTTGCGGGGATCCGATGGATATTGAGATTACTATGTCAGATTGATTAATGATTTTGTCTATTTGATTCTATCATGTCTGTGTTGTTTGTGATCTTGCATGCTCTCCATTGTTAGTAGCTATCTTGGCCGAGTAGCTGCTAGTGACTCCAAGAGGGGGTATTTATGCTCGATAGTGGGTTCATGCCTCTAGTTTCCAAGGGAAGTGACAGAAATCTCTTCGGATGTAGATGTGTTGTTGCTACTAGGGAGAAAACAATGGTCTCTTATTCATGGAACAAGTGGATTGTTTACCTTACACACTTTTCTTAAAGCAGTTGTCTGTTGCTTGCAACTTAATACTGGAGGGGGTTCGGATGATAACCTGAAGGTGGACTTCTAGTCATAGATGCAGTTGGATGGTGGTCTATGTATATTGTTGTATTGCCTAATCGAATCTCATAGGATCTTTTTGTCTGGTATTGCATTGTTATGCCTTGCTCGGTTCCTGTCAATTGTCAAAGTACCGACTTGATACGACTAGAGGGGGGTGAATAGGCGTCTACCCAATTTTAATTTGTTTCTCACTTTTAGGCTCAACGAGAAGGAAAGTTATCTAGAGATGCAACTAAGTGAACAACCTAAATGCAAGAAAACATACACCAACCACAAAAACGGTAAATAGCAAGAAGTAAAGGAAGGGAACAAAGTAACCGGAGCGGGGACACGGAGATGTAATTCCTGTAGTTCACTCCCAAGGAGCTATGTCTATGTTGGAGAGGTGTCGGGGCCACACAAGGTCACCCGAGCGCCACAAAGGCCTCACCTTCTTCTCTGGTGAGCTTCCCCACAAAGGAGGCCTCACAATCCACTAACCGGTGACCTTGAAGGCGCCAACCGAAACTGAAGGGTTCGCAGCATAGAAAACAAAAATTTTCCTACGATGGGAACAACTATGTACCAAGATCTATCTACTAGATACAAACAACGGGCGGATGTATATCCGTAGAGAACATACCCTTGAAGACCGACAAAGCTTAACGAGTCCAAACTCGTGGTTGATGTAGACGATCTCTTGCCGATCTCAAGATCGAGAGGAAGTCCTAGCGCAAGAAACAGAATAAGATCCGCGTTTCGCACACACGCTCGAGGCACCGAGCAACCTCCGCCTCCTCGCCTCCGATGCAGCGGAAGCACAACTCTTTCTTGCCGAAAAGCCACCGGAACATGTATCTCGCTCCGAGACCATGGGGATAAATTCTAGAGGGAGAGAGATCCTTCACGAGGAGGTGTGTGAGAGGAGGAGAGGGGGCCTTTATAGGGAGAGGGGGCACCCAAGGGGCCATGCGCCCAGCCATGGGGCTGCCCCCACCTCTTCCACATTCATGTGGGTGGAGCTCCCACTCAAAATGAAAAGCCTCCACTCCCATTAAAAAGCCTCCACTCAAAAATCCACTCACATGCATTAAATTTCCACCAAATTTAATGCAAGCTCTCATTTTAAATAAAACTCTTTTATTTATTTATTCAGAATTTTGTCAATTACTTTAATTAACAAACATTCACATAAAACCCCTTGCTAGTATTCCATTTCACATGCGTAACCAGTTTCAAGAATTTCAACAAACAGTTTGGTTCTAGTGAAATAAATTCATGCGCTTTCCTTTTCTTTTCGGCATGAAACTTTTGCTCCAAATGGATGTCGGTGTCTCTTAAGTGTCACCCTACGGTTCGCGAATAATGCGGACATGATCGAGACCCTCTCGGATCAATAATCGAGCGGGATCTGGAGACCCATATCGACTCCCACATTCAACGATGACTTTCTTGTGATCGTCGGAACCTTTTACGCTAGTATCTTAATCCCTTTGTTTCATGATATATTACATGTCCGAGATTCGATCATCGGTATCTCCATACCTAGTTTGATCTCATCGACATGCACTCTTTTCTCGTTCCTGATATAACATTCTAGTGATCAAATCACTTGCTTGCAAGCTAATCAATGTGATATCACCGAGAGGGCCCAGAGTATATCTATCCGTCATCGGGATGAACAAATTCCACTCTCGATCCATGGGCCTCAACATAACACTTTAGTAGTTCGAACCCATCTTTATAATCACCCGTTACGGTGTGACGTTTGATGTTATCAAGAAACTCTTCCAAAGGTTAGTGATTGACATGATCTCATGGTCTAAGGATTAGGATCACTTTGTAAGTTGTTATAGCAATATAAACTCAATGACTTTGATCGTAATGCTATACTGGATGAATGTTCATCACACCATTACACTAATGTTGTGACCGTTATTAACAATATCCAATGTCCATGATCGAAACCTTGATCATCTTGTTAATCAACGAGCTAGTTTATAAGAGAGGCATAACTAGGAACTTTCTTTTTGTTTATTAAACACACATGTATTAACGCTTCCGTATTAATACAATTATAGCATGCAAAATAAACATTTATCATAAATAAGGAATACGATAATAACCACTTTATTATTGCCTCTCGGCATATTCCTTCAGTCTCCCACTTGCACTAGAGACAATAATCTAGTTTGAAAACTTTGTATTGAACACCTATGGCTTTCGGTGTTCCATATACAATTGCAAGTGGTTAACATAATCTACTTGAGCCGACGCCTGTGTCCGTGTGTATTTGCATGTCTTTGCGTCTTCACGCATCACTCATTCTCCAATGAGATGGCATTGTATTAATTTGGTCTTTCGGTGAGACCTTTAGTTCCTTGGGGTTAAAACACGTCGATACTATTGTCATACAATATATCTTTAGTGTTAGCCCGCTGAACGACACCTTAGTTTGATAACAAACTACTTGACACAAATTCCTCCTTTGTCGCTACTATAGCAGTCATATACTTAGCCTTTTGTTGTAGTATTCACACAATGTCTTAACTTTGGAACTCTTCCAAATCCATCATGGAATCTCCTTTCCATTACATTGTGCCACCCATAGTTTAAATTGAGATAAATTTGTATCTTGTGACAAAACTAGTATCAATGTAACGCTTTACAATGAACTATTTGTAATTGTTTGTCACCTCTACACAAATATATTCTTAGTTCTTCCAAAAGATCATAAGAATATCCTTACTATAGTCCAATGATCATTTTATGATTCATTCTGGTATATGCTCATAACACTTAGAGCATAGGACATATCTAGATGTGTACATATCATGGTATGATTGATCAAAACATTCTCGTGATTGCACTCATCAAGTGTCAAAGCACTTGAATCTTGTTTCACTTATCAAGTGTCGATACACTTGAATCTTGATTCAATTCCTTTCCATGTGACAAGAACTGCTTATCGCTTCTATATTGAACTCCTTCAATATCTCATATATGTACGTTTGGCATAACCATATTAGCGCCACCGCTCTATCCACTATAGACATTCATGCTGAATATTCGGTTTTGCCTAAGTCTTTCATCGAAATGAAATTCTTAACCTTTGTCAATAAAAGATACATCATTTCTAATCAACAAGATGTCCTTCACATAATGTATTAGAAATATGTCTTAGCGCCCCACTTAATTTCTTGCAAATGCAAGCATCTTCATCGCTCGATGAAAACTCCTTTTCATCACGGTGAAGATTCCAACTCATGATGCTTACTTCAACCATTGAAGTTTGCATGCCCTTTAGCATCCTTTGAATTAACAAAACCCTTTGGATCGTGTCATGTACACGTCCTAGGTAACCATTCTATTATAAGAACTTTGTTTTGTTTATTCATCTATCATATAACAGATTATATGTAGTGGTTGCTACTTTAATCCGTCTGACTAAATATCGCTATGAAAGATCAAATCTTGTCATAGTCAACTCTTTGAACATTGTCATAAAATACTTTACAACATGTCGAATATTTCATAGATGTGTGACATCCATACTGCTTTATAGATCCAAATACGACCGATAGGTTTTACACCTTTCCTGAGGGTCTTCCAAGTTCAAAACTTGATTTCTCGTATATGGAACTATCACGGATTTTATGGCTTCAAGCCATTTGACGGAGTCAGGCCCATCATTGCTTCTTTGTATGTATTCGGTTCATCATTGTCAAACAATAATGATTTACTCAAATCTTAGCATTTGATTGTTTAACCGACCTACTTGGTTCAATAGGAACTTAGATCTCCGTGACCACAACCTTTGAGGCACATAAGCTATGAGCATTATGGCAGCCTCCGAGCGATTTCCTGGCGCAAGAACTTCGACATTTAGCTAAGGTTCGTTAACCTTATCAAAGTTCTATTGTCCTCCCACTTAACATTTATGAAAATTCCTTCTTTAAGAAACTTTACATTTCAAGCAACAAACCCTTTTGTCCTCGGTGTTATGGAGGAATAACCAATTGTTATTCGAAATAACCTACAAAGACATGCTCATCCGACTTTGGTTGTAAACATCTTACTTATGTTTAGTATACCAAAATTTAAGAAATGACAACTTGGGTTTTACCCCAAACCATAACTCCCATGGTGTCATTTCAACGGATCAAGATGAAGCTCTTTTCAGTGGAAAAACGGTAGTCTCTAAAGCTTTTAATCTTTAAAATATAATGGCAGTTTTATAAATAACACCTTTGATCCAACCATGTCAAACAAGGTTTCATTACAAATCTCAAACACTCCATATTCCTATGGTGTTTCGGGAGATGTAAATCTAGGTGTTTTGCTAAACTTGCAACTCAAATAAATCCCTTTATGATAAAATCATAATTCATTTATTTTCTTGTTACACTTGTAACTCAAATAAATCCCTTTATGATCAAATCATAATTCATTTATTTTCTTGTTACAATGATTTTCCACTTCATCTTGAAAGTCTTTGAAACTTTTTCAAATATTTCATACTTGTTTCTCATTAAGTGAACATTCACTCAAATTTCCGGAGAAAGCATATGAAGTTGAAACCCATCGCCACTACACATAATGGAATACATACATCGATATGTATAAATTCCAATATTTTAGTCGTTCGTTCTTCTTTGGCCTTTGAACGAAGTTTTAATTATCCCGAGGAAAGTCTCACAAGCGTCACTTGATCAAATCAAAGACTCTAAAAATCCATGAAAATGGAGATTCTTCATGTTTTCTTTCCAATATAATTTAAACAGCGATGTCACTTCATAAGTGATCTTTCAATCATTTGTCTTGCGACATTTTAGCATTAGGATTTATGGATGTGATTTCTTTAACTAGATTTGTAAATCATCCATCTTATATGGAATACGGTAATTATTTGAACAACCTTTGTTCTTATAATACCTGATTCAAATAACAATTATTAAAACAAATCTTGAAGTCTTTCTTTGATGTCAACGAGAAATACAAACAACGGTTTGTTTTCGATGAACATCATCACATATTCTCTTGCTAGTTACTTAGGCCATTGTGGTTCATGAATTGCGTTGTTCCGTATGAAATTTCATACCAACCAATTCGGTATCCAATACCCAAGAACCACATTGTTTAACAAGCAAAGAATACAACCATAACATGTATATCATATATATACCTAAATTGGATATTTCCAATCTTTTCTTTTCTGCCAAGTATATTTTATAGATTCTCTTTCAGCATTTCCTTTTCCTTTTAAAAGAATTTATCAATATCAAAAGTGGCGCCATACACACGACACATAGTCCAAAGCGTGTATATTCAAATAATAATACCTTTGGACTTGCACTTTGAAGTAGATCACCATCATCAAAATGATCGGTATTCTTTCAAAATCCATTCTTTAGTAATCTTTTAGTGTAGTAAACACTTTACATACATATTCTATTCACCCTTATCATGACGACTTTCATGATCAAGCTACTTTAGCTTATAAAGGCGAATCGTGAGTATAACATTACTTTCCAAAACCCTTTTGGATGAGTAGGATGTCTAGCATCTCCAACCTTCGCAAATTCTCATCCAATATGAGAACATATATTATACTCTATCATATTTCAACCAAAACATTGTTTCAGATATCGTTATATCTGCCACACATGATTGTTTCTGAAACAATTCTTTCAGCTCCTAGATAAACTTGATGTTTAAATCAAGAATCATGGAGGCAAACATGATACTTAAGATACTAACACTGGAATTGTTACTCTCGATTTAATACCAATTATTAAATTTCACGGAGTAAATAGAATTTTTGCTGAAAGTTTGCAATAGGACTTTAAACTTTAGATTGACACTTAACACAATACGATACCGGTTCAGAAAGTATATATCCAGAATTCTATAGTTTTATTATCTCAATTACAACTATGCATAAGGTGGTGAACGAATGCCAATGACTACAACAAATTATGCAAATTTACTTTGATTTAATTTATGATAAATTGAGTTCTACTAATCCAAATTAGAAATGAACTCCCACTCAAAAACGACATCCCTCGTGCCTTTTTGGTGATTACATGAACCAAATCCACTACACCAAGTCCGATCATCACGTGAGTCGGTGTAGCTTCAAAGGCGAGCATCAAATGGGCATCATATCAATTATATGACTCATGCTTAACCTTTCGGTCTGTGTTCCGAGGCCATGTCTGTACATGCTAGGCTCGCCAAGTTAGAACCTTAGTATTTTGCGTGTGTAACTGTCTTACACCCGAAGTATGGTCGAGGATCCAAGTACACCCGATCATCACGTGATGTCTTGGAGCGACGAGAACATAATCGGTGCATACTAAAGGAAGAACACATTCTTATCTTGATATTTAAATGAGGGAACATCTTATTATGCTTAACAAAGCGCTAAACAAGCAATATAAGATGCAATCAAACATCACATGTTTATTAGTGGAATGATATGGTTCCCGCATATGATCTCTATCATGTGCACCGTGGTATGATCACTATCATACCTTTATGTGTAAGTCCAAGGTCTATGGAGATTACACGTTATGTGTGTTGTAAGAGTATCATCTCATTCTTCGTCTTACAACATCACCATATCATAACACTAGCCCAAAGCAACAATCTAAACTAGACGCCTCTAATTTATCCATTGCAAATTTTACGTGGCTTAGGCTTTCAAGATAGAACCGTTCTTACCTACGAACATGAACCACAACGAGGATAACCAAATTGTTGACAACTCGTAAATTAGATATTGACTATAGTAGGAGAGACACCCGCTAGCCACTTATGCAAACTAGTTGCATGTCAAGCGTGGAACAGTCTCATGTGCGAGGACATGTAAAGTTTGTCCGGGCCGCTTCATCCCACTATGCCACCAATATCCAAAATCACAAGAAAGGAGCAACAACATGATCATCATCGCCCACATACTCATATGTGTACTACCCGTAAAGTATCTACGCATAAACACGGCTCGATACTAATCAAGGGTTCGCAGATAGAAAACAAAAATTTTCCTACGATGGGAACAACTATGTACCAAGATCTATCTACTAGATACAAACAACGGCGGATGTATATCCGTAGAGAACATACCCTTGAAGACCGACAAAGCTTAACGAGTCCAAACTCGTGGTTGATGTAGACGATCTCTTGCCGATCTCAAGATCGAGAGGAAGTCCTAGCGCCGCAAAAGCGCGCATCCGTGCTTTCACACGCTCGAGGCACTGAGCAACCTCCGCCTCCTCGCCTCCAGCGATGCAGCGGAAGCACAACTCTTTCTTGCCGAAAGCCACCGGAACATGTATCTCGCTAGTCCGAGACCATGGGGATAAATTCTAGAGGGAGAGAGATCCTTCACGAGGTGTGTTGTGAGAGGAGGAGAGGGGCCTTTTATAGGGAGAGGGGGGCACTCAAGGGGCCATGCGCCCAGCCATGGGGCTGCCCCCACCTCTTCCACATTCATGTGGGTGGAGCTCCACTCAAAATGAAAAGCCTCCACTCCCATTAAAAAGCCTCCACTCAAAAATCACTCACATGCATTAAATTTCCACCAAATTTAATGCAAGCTCTCATTTTAAATAAAACTCTTTTATTTATTTATTCAGAATTTTGTCAATTACTTTAATTAACAAACATTCACATAAAACCCTTGCTAGTATTCCATTTCACATGCGTAACCAGTTTCACAATTTCAACCAAAGCAGTTTTGTCTAGTGAAATAAATTCCTGCGCTTTTCTTTTTCGGCATGAAACTTTTGCTCCAAATGGATGTCGTGTCTCTAAGTGTGTCACCCTACGGTTCGCGAATAATGCGGACATGATCGAGACCCTCTCGATCAATAATCGGCGGGATCCGAGACCCATACCGACTCCACACATTCAACGATGACTTTCTTGTGATCGCTAACCTTTTACGCTAGTATCTTAATCCCTTTGTTTCGATATATTACATGTCCGAGATTCGATCATCGGTATCTCCATACCTAGTTTGATCTCGCATCGACATGCACTCTTTTCGCCCGTGATATAACATTCTAGTGATCAAATCACTTGCTTGCAAGCTAATCAATGTGATATCACCGAGAGGGCCCAGTATATCTATCCGTCATCGGGATGAACAAATTCCACTCTCGATCCATGGGCCTCAACATAACACTTTAGTAGTTCAACCCATCTTTATAATCACCCCGTTACGGTGTGACGTTTGATGTTATCAAGAAACTCTTCCGTGTTAGTGATTGACATGATCTCATGGTCTAAGGATTAGGATCACTTTGTAAGTTGTTATAGCAATATAAACTCAATGACTTTGATCGTAATGCTATACTTCGGATGAATGTTCATCACACCATTACACTAATGTTGTGACCCCGTTATTAACAACATCCAATGTCCATGATCAGGAAACCTTGATCATCTTGTTAATCAACGAGCTAGTTTATAAGAGAGGCATAACTAGGAACTTTCTTTTTGTTTATTAAACACACATGTATTAACGTTTCCGTATTAATACAATTATAGCATGCAAAATAAACATTTATCATAAATAAGGAATACGATAATAACCACTTTATTATTGCCTCTCGGGCATATTCCCTTCAGAAACCTTTACACCAAGGTTGAGGGGGAGGCTCCACAACTCAATTGGAGGCCCTCAATGACACCTCGAAGATTTACAACACAAGCCTTAGCTCCGAGGATGCCCTACACCGTCTAGGGTTTCAAGAAACCCAAGAGCAACAAGATCCACAAAGGATGGGTGGGAGAAATCAAATCTTCTTTGGTGGAAGTGTAGATCTAGGTCACCTCCCTCACCTCTCAAAAGATCAAGCCATTTGAGTGGCTAGAGAGAGAGATCTAGTGAGGTGAAGCTCAAGCATTAATGGAGGAGAGAGAAAAATTCGAGAGAGAATGGGAGGAAGAAGAGGGGTGCCTTAAATAGGCCCCCCGCACTGAACCGTTTCAGCCCCCGCAACCTCACCGGAAGTTCCGGTGAGAGGCCGGAAGTTCCGCCCAGCCTGGCTCCAATGGTCATCAGACCGTTGACGCCCGCTCCAAAAGCTCAACCGGAAGTTTCGGTCAAAACATACTGGAAGTTTCGGTGAACTTCCGATGAAAGTTCCGACCCAAGTTCCGGAAAATATAACACTTCAAACAGAAGGTTACTGACCATTTAGCGGAACTAGGGGCGGAAGTTCTCGCGAGCAATGCGGAGGTTCCGTGTTCGGGAAGTTCCGCTGTCTTTCTGTTGGCAAGTTCGATGCAAGTTTCGGCCCAAGTTCCTGCAAATAGAACACTACATACAGTAGGTTACTGATTCACCAGCGGAACTTGGGGCGGAACTACGATCGGAACAAGGCTCAGATCAACCCGCAGAAAAGCTTCGAAGGAACTTCCGCGCCAGCCTAAGTTCCGGTGAGACATGTATATTCCAACGGAACATAAACACACTCTCTCAACGGAATAGTAGGATGGTTGTGGCGGTGCATATAAGTTTGTGCAAGAACAAGTGATTTCAGCCTTCCGAGATGGACCCCTCTTAATAGTACGGTGACCTAAAACAACAACAGGAGAGAAACTAGGAGAAACTAAATTCCACCGTCTTCAAGAGATCCCAAGGAGCATCCACAGATTGAAGGAGACATCAACAACGCTACCAAAACTCAAGCGCAATTAAAACACAAATGGGATTGTCATTAACACCAAAAACAGCATGGGAAGATATAGTCCTTTCAATCTCCCCCTTTTTGGTGTTAGATGACAATCCCAAAGATTTGCATAGTATAGAAGCAATCTTTGCAATGGATGGGACAATCTCCCCCTATATGTGTGCAAGGTAGAGAAAGAGCTCTAAGGACAAGACTAGCACACATACACAGAGGCTCCCCCTTCCAATTGCAAAGATAGCACAAGTGCAAGGTACAAGAAAGGATAGAGATCATACCAAACACCAACCAAATGTGGTGGAGATAAAAAGAGTAATAATAACAATAAGAGCTATGAGGCTCCACCACCATATGCATATGCCCATAAGAAGACAACAAGAATACCACATACACGGCATTGCATAAGATACCACATAGATACCACATAGTCTCAAGCATAACAAGGTCCACAAGCACACACAAGTTCACAGACATAAAAAGGCCCACAAGCACACAAATAAACTAGAGAGTTCGCGAGCTTAGAAAAGATCAAAGGCAAGAACAGGCTCGCGACTCAACCCATGAAAATCTCGTAGACAACCTAATAGACACCTTTCTCCCCCTTTGGCATCGAGACACCAAAAAGGGAGAAAAGATCAATCTAATCGTCCCAGCCATGGAAGGGAGGAGGAGCAGACTCGGGGACCCAAGAACCCCACTCAAAGACGGATGACCTCCTCCTCGACTCATCCTCGCATCAGTAGCTTGTCGAATCCAATCATCCTTGGGAACAAAGGATGAGCTAGTGACCGTGAGCTAGGAACGTTGAGAGTCTGTCATGATGGCCTTCCGGCTGAACATTGTGGCGTTGATCTACATATGCGATACTCATGTCCTAGAGAAAGCGTAAAGTCTTCTTCACCTTCCCAAGCAACTTCTTTGCCCAAGACGCTGCCTGAGAGAAGGACCACCAGCACTAGAGCCTCCAGGAGCAGAGGAGGGACCACCAGCTTCATCTCGGGCCTTCTGGAGTTGAGCTTCCTTTTCTTCTTGAGAATGAGGCTTTTGATGCTTACTCACATGCAGCTTCTTCTCCTCATGAATGGTGATGTTGTCTTGAAGCGAAAGCCGCTGCCCCAAGCCACTTGTGATTGATGAGAGTCTGAATGAAGGGAGCATAGATGTAGGAGCGCTTTCAATTATAGCTTGCCACATCTCTGTGTAGATGAAGTGCATAACATCCATTGACATGTCAGTGTCACGGCGGAGATAAGTCTGATGCATGAGGTCAACCTGATAGCCATGGAACTGATCAAAGTTGTCGCCTTGGGAGAGATGGTGTTCAAGTACACCTCAGCATGATGTCAAAATCAAAATATGATTCACAAACCCAACAGTTCCCCACCCTTCAATGTAGAGAGGCTCCAGGACCTTAGGATCAGCAGCTTCGGGACCGTGAACACGCCAACCATTTGCCCCGTTGCCAGGCTGAAGGGGATAGCCAAGAAGCTCAAAAACTCGACCAAGTGGCGAAGAAACACTCCCTAGTCATCCACTTCAACACACCTTCAAGAGAGGACCCATGTGAATAAACGAGTTGAGTAAAATCAGAACACCCTCGCCTGATAAGGCTGAGTTCATGTGTATAGTGCTTGTCGTGGTATTACACGGCAGATGCTACTGGGGGTAGCTTACGTAGAGGGAGCAAGGCGACGTAGGAGAATCCGGGAGCGAGATTGGCACACGATGTACCCAGGTTCACGTCCCCTCGATGGAGGATCGCTACGTCCTGCTATCAATCCAGTATATGATCATAGATTGGATTACATGGGAGCCGTCGTAGGCGGAGGGAGAGACTAAATCTAATATAATATGAGAGAACCTGTCTCGTGGGGGTGCCCCTGGTGGCTTTATATATGCAGCCAGTTAGGGTTTACAAGTGCACTAATGGGCTTTGTATTGGAGTCGCCATCTTGGGCCTCAGTCGGCGCCAGTCGCCTGGGTCTAGCATGCGCCAGTCGCCGTACTTGGCGAGTCGACCCGCTCTGGGCTTGGCTTCAGTCGGCTCGGTCCATCTGGCGAATCCGCTTCGTGGGTATACCCCGATTGGTATTCCCCATCAGAGTCCCAGCGTTGATTCGGACGCGGGCTTGAGGCAGGGCGCAGAGAGTCTTGACGATGGGTCATGGCGAATCGGCGACGAGCTCCTGAATAAAGAAAAGAACCGTGAAGCGGGAGCGGGAGGCGTGAGACAGTCGGTAATGGCCAGTTGGAGAAAGACCCAGGGTCTCGGAGAAGCCGCCAATTGCGGCGAGTCCCCGAACGTGGAGCGTGCCGAGTCCGCGAGGGTGGCGAGTGGCGAGGTCGAGCGACCGGCGAGTGCCGAGTCCCCGAGCGTGCCGAGTGGAAAGGTAGGGCGTCCGGCGAGTGCCGCTGTCTGGAGCGCGCCGAGTCCCCGAGCACATTGAGTACGCGAGGGCGATTCCGCAGTGGCGAGTCCCCGAGCGTGTTGAGTACGCGAGGGTGAGTTCGCGCGGGCGAGTGTCCGCGGCGGCGAGTCCCCGAGCGTGTTGAGTACGCGAGGGCGAGTCGGTGGTAGCGAGTCCCCGAGCGTGTTGAGTACGCGAGGGCGAGTCCGTGGTAGCGAGTCCCCGAGCGTGTTGAGTACGCGAGGGCGACGAGTGGCGAGGTCGAGCGACCGACGAGTGCCGAGTCCCCGAGCACGCCGAGTGGCAAGGTTGGGCGTCCGGCGAGTGCCGAATCCCCGAGCGCGCCGAGTCCCCGAGCGCATTGAGTACGTGAGGGCGATTCCGCGGTGGCGAGTCGATGAGGGCGAACCGCGGTCGTGGAACCATGCGTACACACATCATGCCTAGGAGTAGTCCCCGAGGCTCGAGTTGGCTTGTAGAGGCTATTTGAGGCTCATATTTTGAAAATAGTAGTGGTTGTTGCCGAGCGTGGCGAATGGCGAGGTCGAGCGACCGGCGAGCGGTCCCGGAAAGCCGCTGGCAAGGTCGAGCGACCGACGAGCAAGGCGACGGGCCCGAGCACGGGCGAGGTCGGCGAGCGCCGAAGTCCCCGAGCGAAGTCGCTGGCGATTAAGTCCGCGAGGGAGAGTCAGTGTGGCGAGTCCGCTGGCGATTGCGAGTCCGCGAGGAGAGTCCCAGTGTGGCGAGTCCGCTGGCGATTGCGAGTCCGAGGGAGAGTCCCCGAGTGTGGCGAAGTCCGCTGGCGATTGCGAGTCCGCTAGGGAGAGTCCCGGTGTGGCGAGTCCGTGATGATTGCGAATCCGAGGAGAGTCCCGAGTGTGGCGAGTCCGCTGGCGATTGCGAGTCCGCGATGATGTTGATTGCGTTTTTCGATGAGTCTCGCCTTGGGGGCCACGATGCATGGCGACTCCAAAGATGGCTCTCGACTGGCGTTCTTCCCGGACGATCCGAGGCTCGCTTGCGAGTCCTCGTCCAAGATTGCCGTAAGGCGAGTCGCGCTATCTAAGGTTGAGGAGGACATGGTGCTGTTTGTGTAGCATCGCCATTTGTCTTGGCCCGAAGGCAGTCGAAGGCGACTCAATGATGCTCGTTAGCTTCATGGACGAACCGATGCTCGGTTTCAGTCCTCGTCCGCACTACTTGGCCATTGCGAGTCGCTTCTTCAAAGGTTGACAAAGGCGAATAGATTTTTCCGGAAGAGACACCAAGTGGTGAGTCCATGCAGCGTGGCATGCGACCTCTCTGGGCGACTTTAAAGGTCCCTTAGTAGGCACGGCGACGATTCGATGTAGCGGACGGGTCATACGGTAGACGTATGGTCGCGCTTATGGCGGTCGACGCCGCGGACACGGGTCGACGGCGGGACGGAGGTCGCTATGGCGAAGTCAACACGCGGACACGTCGACGCGGCGGACGGAGGTCGCTATATGGCGAAGTCGACGCCCGGACACAGGTCGACGCGGACGGGGTTGCGCGATGGCGGAACACGGCGAACACGGGTCGACGCGGCGGACGGTGGTCGCTATTGCGAGGTAGGGCGACAGGAGTGCCGCTGTTCGAGCGCCCGAGTCCCCGGCGAGCGTGGCGACCGGCGGTCGGGCAACCGGCGAAAGTGCCGGCTGGGCGTCGAGTCCGCGAAGATGAGTCGCGAGTCTTCGTATGGCGTTAGCCGAAGGAATAAACGTGACATAGCTAACTACGCGCCGCATTATCAAGACACATTCCGCCTCATCTCCAATGACCCGATCGGGTGTTTGGTGCATGCATTTCACAAACAAACGTGAAGATGATTAGATAAATCTAAATAAAATAATGTATAGACAGACTAATCGCAGTGGTGGTCCATGAGAAATATAAAATTGATAGACCAATTCCGCTAACATACACCAATTCGATGGTCCTTGCTCCATGCGCTGCAGCGTAATACGCAGTTGGGCGGACTAGTTTGTCCCATCTCGTTAGCTGATCCAATCTACCGATGATCTCACGTTAGATTAGAATCGGCAACACACATATAAGATTAGATCTAAATAAAATAGTAATCAATTGGCGAGCAATCATTGAGTAAGTTAGAGATTGAATAAAGAAATTATCGTGCATAGGGATTGAGCGATCTCGATCATGCAGCAAGATCCCAAATTGGCGCCCGCATGCACCGCGATTAGGCAGAATTTGATCGATCGGCTTCCTCAGATCGCAGTCCAGACGCTACCGATGCGGTGATGGTGAGGGATCCCGCCCGGATTATCACCCTCCAAGCATCGCTAGCCCCACGGTGGGCGCCAACTGTCGTGGGAATAGTCACGGCAGATGCTGCAATCGGCAGCGAGTAGTAGAACGAGGGCAGGGTGGCTCCATCACGGCGTGCGAGATGAGGGCAAAGACACGTGGTTTTACCCAGTTCGGCCCGGAGGTAAAGACCTACCGCTAGATTGTATTATGGAGGTGTTACAAAGGCGAGCTCATGCTAGGCAGAGTAGCTTGATGTATGAAGGAACGTATCTACTCACCCTATAGGAGGTTTATATAGGCTTACCTCCCTAGGGTTTACATATCTCAACCGATTCGCTTAAAGCTTCGTGAATCGCTTAAACCTAATCCGATCGGGCCTATCTACTCCTGGCCTTCTTCCAGCCGCTTGGTTCCTCATTGGCTTCAATCCATTCGCCCCCCCAGCCCACTCACGGTTCTTGGGCGCCGGAACGCCCCTGCTATACCTTTAGGTATATCCCATCGGTGCCAATACGGATCGGTTCATCGCACACACAAGACAAAATGATACCAAATATAACTGCATCATAGATACAATGAATATGATCCGCATTTACATTATTTACTCAAGTACACGGAAAACAAATAGAAGGTAGATCTCCATCCTCCAAATGTGCCACAAAGTAACAATTGTTGAGTGGAGTCTCACGACCTATGAATGATCACTCGATACGATATAACCGCAACATGAAACGTTGCATCCACGAATGGTCAATACATTGAATGTATGGCAAGTAGGCTAAAGTGGTTAACAAGCATCTATCAACTACATGCTTATTTGGCCAAGTGGATTTCAGGCTCATTTGCATAAAGCAACAGTTTTATCCTAACATTTGTAACAAAGTAGTTTTCCAATACGATAAATAGGACACTGTTCACTCCTGTGTGCTCCTACCCAATTATGTTCACCCAACAAGTTTTAAGTAATTAAGAAATAAGGATGAGTGAGAAATATCATAGCGCCAAGACGTCGCTCAAATTGTCCATAACCGGGACACGGCTAAGCACTTAGTTTATACACCTCAGTGGGTTAGTACACTTTACCCATGTGACTTGGCCAGCCCAGCCTGCATCACCACTCTCATATTGGGTGATGATAGGGATAAGTCCAAGAAGGAACCGCTCGAAGTAGCTCCCAAACCCGACACGCACCGTCCAACCTACACTATCTACATCTCCGATATGTGGGTTCGAGTTACAACAATCCATCGAGTCCAACCAACCGCCCATTCCATTATTGGCACATGGTCAGACACGAAGTTACCAAATAAAGAAACCAATCCTTTCTCGGTCCCGGTGCCTTCCGCAATGGTACCACCAAAAAATTATCAATCCCATCACACCCAGGAGATTCATTGATTAAGTTGTTTTAGTTTTCGCAAACCAACACATTTAGAATCAACATCAGTGATGTAACCCAGCCCTCGTTCATCATAGCATGGCTAAGCACATCTACCAACGATGGCTCATAAACAAGGAATGCTAGGGAATAATATGGGACATAGCATAGCATATACACATAAATTCCTACATATGCAATTCTACAAAAACATCTACAATGCATAGAAAAACAGTAGGACATTTATGACCAAGATAGCACCACTTGCCTTTGTTGTAGATGTAGTCGATTAGATAATCCTCACAATCCTCATAGATATAATGGTTTCACTCGTCATAACCACAATACTTGCAATCATAGTAGTTGCAATCAAATTACAAGAGGTCAAGCCAGCTTTGCATGCCCTCTTTAAGACTTGGTTTAACTCTATGTCTAATGTCTTGAAGTTCCTTCTTGAAAGTAATCAGAGTAATCCGAACTCCTCCGACAATTCTCAAAGATGATATTATTCCTGTGTATCCATATGCTCCAAAGAACCGAATCATAGCAATCTTGAAAAAGGGTTGGTGATCCGCTATTTGCCTCAAGTATCATCTCAATAAGTTCCATATCGGTATTCCACTCTTCTCCTAATCTCCACCAGAAGTTTTGGCTAAAGTCACACGAAAAAAATAGATGAAGAATGGTCTCCTTTGTATTTTCATCACATAGAACGCATGAGGATGATTCCACATGGAAGTTTTTCCTTTGCATCAAGTCCTTTGTGTTAATTCTGTCCTGGATCATAAGCCAAAAGAAAATTTTGTGCTTAGGCAAACATGGAGATTGCCATATCCATTTGAAAGGGTAGG